>MU968411.1:64496935-64576759 GCA_034641835.2 Pinus albicaulis | reverse complement strand
GGATAACAAGGCAATCTAAAGCAGATCTGAAGGTAAGGTATCAGATCTGAAAATACGGCTGAAGACTCTGAAATTTCAGACAACCTGCAACAGCAAAAACTCCTCCACAAAAGGTGGAGGGTACTGAAGCCCTAGTGGGCTAGGTTCCAATTTAGTTGAGAAAAAAAGTACGTGGTCCAAAATGAGCGAGTCATAGAGTCGGACAACCCTGAGCAAAGGCTCAGATAATAGAAAAATTTTAGAAAAATCTAAAAAAGTCCGGGTTGCGATTTCTGCCTATTTTTCACTTCGAGTTAGGACTTTTGGGCGGCAGAGTGCGCCCTGGAGGTCGGGTCACCGGGTTTGGGCTGAAAAGTGACTGCGCCACGGCACTCTTGGCGAATTTCGAAAAAGTTGTTGTCTCAGTCTGGATGATGTACGTCACTGTATGATAGGTACGAAAACACACGGAAGTCAGAATTTTTATCATTTTAGGGTTTTATGGGTTAAAAAAATCATCAATAAGAGAAAAAAAAGGGGCTGAAGAGAAATCTTAGGGTTTGAAGCAGTTGGATATGCAAGGATCAGAAAAACGATAGTGGTCGTAATTGTAAACCCGTGTGGAGTCGCCAGTTGTTATTATGAATCTTGATTCGAGGTGTACGAAAAAATACCACTTTATCTGCGCATAAAAAACAACCCTAAAAGCAGAAATGACTGCTAATTGTTGAACCCTTAGTTAAACTGAGGGGGGGGGGGTGAATCAGTTTAACAAATTCATGGAATTTTAAAAAAATTTCATTAACACTTGTTTACACCTTCATTTCATGTTCAACTTAACATGTGAGTAACCTTAGAATGTGAGCAGCAAGCATTAATATAATGTAACAGTAGATTTAATATGAGAGCAGCAAGTATTAATCAGATGAGATAAACCACATCAACACATAAACATCATGCACAGAGACACCAGATATAAGTGGAAACCCATAAAGGGAGAAAACCACATCTTATTATTGTTGTGATGAAAAGGCAAGCTCCAACTCCCTCTCACCACTGATTTTCTATAGGCACCAACCTACAGGAGGCTCCTACCTCAATTCTGCAAGCTACAACTTGCAAGGAAGCTCCAACTCCCATCAATTTTCTGCAGGCACCAACCTACAGGAGGCTCCAACCTCAGTCAGCTACAACTGACATTTATCAAGCTACAACTTGATGTGGAAGCACCAACTCCCATCTATTTTCTGCAGGCACCAACCTACAGGAGGCTCCTACCTCAGTCAGCTACAACTGACATCTATCAAGCTACAACTTGATAGGGAAGCTTCAACTTCCTTACTCTTTCAAAAGAAAAACACTTGTTGATTTACCTTGGATATCAGCTATGTTCTGTACCTTCTCTTCCTCTGTTCAACAGTCCCCATATCTGTCCTTATATCATTTCTGCATCTTCTCAGATTCACTATCAGCTTCTCCTTCTTCTTTGCTCAGCTCCTCCTTCTACTCTGCCTCACTGCTTCATTTCTGCATTCTCTGACTTTTCACGGCATCTCGTTCTGCTCCTCCTTCTTCTTATCTTCTCTGCCTCAATTCCATACTCTGCATTCTCTATACTCACTCTCTCTAACCTCTTGCAGCTTTCTTATTTTCTTCAACTATCTTCAATTCTGCTGCACACTCTCTTCTTCTCTCACTCTGTTTTTGTAACATTCTCCCCTTGGATATTACCTTGTTTTATACAAAATAGCTTCATGGATGTTTGTATTCTACTGGGAATTCGAAATGGACGGCCATGTCTCTTTGCCTTCTGCCTTCTCATCTCTTTTATCCGCTCATTCAGAAAATATAACTGTAGGTACCAATTTAACATTACAGTGGGATATTTGTTCTCTTCCGGAGACTTGCCAATGCATCACAACAATATAAATTAAAATCATTTACATTCAATTACAATGAAAACTCCAGCTCACTCATTCAGCCTCTTGGCTCGCTGCGCATTTGTCTTTTCTTTGACTGTGTCTGTCTTTTTCAGCTCTGCTTGCTCTTCTGTCCTCTGTCGTGGTGTAACTGCTGCATACAAGTAACTGTTCAATTCAACTCTCGGCGTTATACAAATAATAAAACGTTTAATACTTAGAATGCCCTTACGAGCCCACTCGCTGAACTTGTTCTATCTTTCGATGTGATGCATTACTGTCCACATATTAGAAATGTGCATGTATCATTTTGTGTATACGTATATGTGCCACGGTGCTTTCCTTTCCTCTTAAACTTTGGATTAATTAACTTGTAGCAAACCCGTTCTTAGTATTATCTTTTGGATGGACCCCACATGCCAGCTATACTCTGCTCGTTTATTTCAATCGCAATCGCAACATTCACAATACTCCTACGATTTGGTCTTTTAATTTCCGCCGATGCGATTAGCAAAGGCCCACCATATAGTCAGTCGAATCATCTCCGCCATCCATCCCTTAGTGAATCTAATGGCTCTCATCCAATCGCTAAGTCGCAATCGGAACTTTCAATTTGTTGATACTCTTTTACCTCCGATGTGATCAATTACTGTACATTTCTCTGTGCTGATGCGATGAATCGATTTTCGAGTTCTTCCGATTGCGATTAATCGCAATCACAACTTGCATTTGCATGTTCCGATGCCCTGCTCCTTCTCCGATGCGATGAAACACTGTTTACCGGAACTCAACCATATATGAATCATAGTTTATAAGCCCATCGGGTCCGGAACTTCATCGCAATCACAACTTCTATTGTCATGCTTCGCTGCCACACTTTTCTCCGATGCGATGTAACACTGTTCATTTGGATGTGCCGATGCGATGGGTCCGATGCGATTAATCACAATCACATCCTTTAACAGTTTGGTGCGATTAACAAAGGGTCCCACTAGCTTTCAAATCTCCGGAATTCAAACATATATGAATCGTTGTTTAAACCATATCGGGTCCGGAAATCAATCGCAATTGCAATTTTCATTTGCATGTTCTGATATTCTTATGCTCCGATGCTCCGATGCGATCAATCACTGGTTACAGGAACTCAAACATGTATGAATTACAGTTTATATGCCCATCGGGTCCGGAACTCAATCGCAATCGCAATTTTTGTTTACATGTTCCACGGCCAAGTTTCTCCGATGCGGTTTGGTGAGGGCCCCATAGTATAAGACTTTGTTTGTATTAAGGCCGAACAATAGAGCACCTTTCGTATCTGTATATAGTATGATTTGTTCCTTTGAATATAAAGTGCAACATATAACGTATATGTATATATATATATATATATATATATATATATATATTCTTTGGACCCTTGTGTATGTAATGCACTACGTATATATAGGCTTTCCACTTCAGCGTTAGTGTACCTTCCATCTGGGGTAATGATTCTCGAAATTTTCTGTAGAGGGGTCCCACCTTATGGTATTTTTCTTTTGATAGAACCTATGGTTCTTTAGATCTCGCGCGCTATATATATATATATATATATATATATATATATATATATATGCTTTGGTCCTTTGTATATAAAGCGCAATATATGTAATGCGCTGCATATATATATAAGCTTCCACTTCAGTTCTAATGTATCCTCCAGCTTGGGTTGTGATTCTCGGAATTTTATGTGGGGGGTCCCACACTACATATAATGTTTTCTCCTTCTGCGTTTTCTTCTGCAAATCGACTCACGGTTCAACTTCACTATTCATCAACCCCTTTATCCTGGGTTCTGTATGGAACTATAGTTCCATTCTTGTAGATTCACAATTAAAATATGGCTTCCCTTGCCTTCAATCGAGCCATCATTTCATCATTTCCACAGATGCGTTACTTACTCTACGCACCAAAAAATTCTCCCTCACCATATGATTTTTCTCAGTATCTGGTTTGAATCTTATTTGCAGTATGTGTGTAGCCCCTTTCTCAGTTGCGTATATAGAATCCACTCCACCAGTTATACTTGTAGCAAACCCCATGAGGCTCCGATATTCTACACCTTCAATTCAACAGTTCTTTTCTTCAACTTCGAACTTTGCTACGTTACCCGAGTTCTGTTCCTCATCTTGATTTAATTCTACAGAATGAATTGATGTATTCTTCCTAATAGTGCTTCACAGTCTTCCCACTTGAATAATTGTGCAATAATAAAAATCAACTAGAGTTCAAATTCTCAAAAACAATTCATCTGCAAACTCTATAATTTATAAATAATACCCCTGTATTAAACCAATATTTACATAGAGAAATTCCTTTCAGGCCTGATATTCAATCAGTGGCCTTTCTATCCTCATTACTCTGTCTCTCCAAATCTGCTACTTCTGCTTTGTCTGCTGCCTCTGTTCCTTATATGCCTTGCTGCCTTTGCTGCCTTGCTACCTCTCTGCTTCTTTGCTATCTCTACTGCTCTCTTTGCTGCCTCTGGTACTTGTCTTATGCTCTCTCTGCTACCTCTACTTCTTGTCTGTTTCTTTGCTGCCTCTGCTACTTCTTTGCTTTGTTGCTATTTCAAGTGTTCCTCCTTTGCCATCTCCTTTGCCATCAATGACAACATTTCCAACACTAATATCTTCAGATCTGCAGTTAGATGATCAAGACGAATGCTGTAAAAATCTAGCTCTATGCATTAGAAGACATTAAACAGTAGAAAAATAAGATTTACTCCATAGATCCAATAGACAAGACAAGAATATATCCAATGAAATTTTTATTAATGACACCTGGGAGGAAAACACAAGAGGGTGTTCCCTGTTCTCATCAATGGGATGGGTTCTTGTAAGTCCTCAGCACTTCAAATTTAGAATTCCTCTCTCTTGATGATGTAGAAAACCAAGAAAAAAATGGAAAAATATGGCTATGATAATGGATCAATAGCCAGACCAGGAGTTGAGATCCAGAGTGATCTTTAGGCAACAAAAGGTGACAAATGAATGGGAAAACCCTTCTATTTATAACAAAATATTGAGTTAGTCTAGAGATTGGCGCATAATTAAAATATTATTAACCAAATCTAGATCCAAATTTTATGGAATATTTTATTATATTTGTTGGAGGGAAAAGGAATTTGACTTGAGTCAAATTCCCTTATTTGTAAATAATAAATAAATAAATGATTTATTTATCATTTTAAGGATGTGATTAAGTAATAATAAATAAATAAATGATTTATTTATCATTTTAAGGATATGGTTGAGTAATAATCAAACAAATAATGATTTATTTAATTATTTAAGGGTGAATTAGTCATATTTAACAAAGAATATTATTTAAATAATATTTAAACAATTATTCTTTAGAAAATAATAAGATAAATAATGATTTATCTAATTAATTTCCTTGTTTTGGGTTAAATATAACCGGAAATATTAATTATAGGCTCACCAATTCATCATCTTCTACGGTCACACCAACACTTCCAAGCTCATCTCGACATTGAGTGAACTTCACAAAGTATGTTGGTACCGCCTTGCCCTCCTCCTTCTTGATTTTCTTGAGCTTGTCCTTCAGTGCCAACTTCCTTTGGTCGCTACTGCTCTGAAACAGATCTTTCAAGGCCTCCACATTGCATATGGAGTCACCTTGCCATGGAGACTCGAGACAATTTGATCTTGAACTCCCTCAAATACGATCCTCCTCTCCCTTGCTACCTTCTTTTTCCAAGCATCAAGAAGAGTGGTGTCTGTTGCCGTGGGTTTGGGAATATTATTATCAATGAATTCTTTCAACCCATTGTCCTCCAGAATAGCCTCCATCCTATCTTTCCATGTGATATAATTAGAACTTCCCTCAAGTGCATATTCCAATATTAATCCACTAAAAGCCATCTTGATCCGCTTGTCGCTCCAAATAAAGTATCTGCAAGTTTGAATATTGTTCAACACAAAATCAATTTCTTCTCCACTATTGTGAATTCTGGCGCTCTGATACCATGTAGAAATTATACAAAAAATATGTATACAAATGGATTCAATCCAATCATGCGATATGCTAAAGCAAGATACTGAATCCTTCTACAAATCAATTGCGGAAAATAAACACGGTCACACAATCACACCAAGTAAAAGAAAGAATCAAATCAATCCACAACACATATATTTTTCCTGGGGAAAGATTTTTGCTCAAAACCCCTCTATCTCTATTGTGTAATGAACTAAGGAATCATGAAACAATACAATGCACTCTTCTCACAAGAGTCTTCCACACTATCCTGACTGTCTCACACTGATCCAGACAAAATTGGTCCAACACTTAGCCAGTTCTCAGCCTGTCTTCAGCCTGCCTTCCTCACGCAATCCTTGGGAAATTAATCCCTATTAATTAGGATAATTAGCCTTCCTTGACTGCGCAATACATCATGGGCATCCTATGGTGTATATAATTGCGCCCAGGCAAATTGCTATAAATACAACTGGTAGATAAATTCCCTTTAACCTATGTCTCAATTGGGTCTTCATCAGAATTGACATGCATGCAACTATTAATAGTAAATCATCAGTCACTTGATAGATCACTGCATGTGAATTAAATCTTATTTAATTCACTTGACCTCTCACTAGTGCAAAAATCAGTTACAACTAGTTAGACTGAATTTAACTCACTTAATTGAGTTTACTGATTTCTCATGCATTAAACTAATACACTAACGGAAACTTGGACTCTAAAACAAATAGAATCACTCTACATGCCTCACCAACCACCCTCAACTTTATTTTCATGAGCTAACTGAGTCTATCACACTCAGTTAACTATTACAAGTGATTATGAGATAAGATTACAATTTATTGTCCAATTTATTTAAGGGATAAATAAATTTGACACATATTTCTTCTAATTTAATTAAGAAATAATTAAATCAAAAGCCTCCATGGTAGCCATTTCTGGATGTTGTTTTTGGATGCCAATTTCACTTTTTCTTGTTGAAAATTTTAACATCCATAGTCCTACTCCTGATAATTATTCTTTCATTCTCTATGTTTCTTTGCCTCTGTGTGTAATCTCCTCAATCCTTGGTTTCTTGTTTTTCTTTCAATACCACTTTAAAACATTGTCAATTATAAACCATAAATTTTATTACCTTTCTCTCAATTCCAACAAAGTAACTGAGCTTTGGTTCCCCCAAAGAGAAAATTACGTGGCTCTGATACTACTTGGCACAATGGAAGTGGTTTATGTTTTTTATACAACACTCTCGAACCTCCTTGAATTGCTCCTGATGAACATTTTAGGCATGGGCCTTCTACGATTTTGTCTCAATGTACATTTTTTTCTTTTCTATTCTTTCATTTCTCCTCTTTTCACTCATGCTCAACATGTCTTTGGACTTAGAGGACTCTAGAGGTTTCACAACTCAACACACAAGAAAAAACTCCACGACAAACAAAAAATATCGTCATCCACTGAACACGTACTTAGTTAGAGGTTAGGATTAAATAATCCCAAAGAAATGCAACAACAGGCCCGACTTAACCAGCTCAGGTGAGGCCCAAATTAACCGACTGAGGTGAAGACAGACTTGTTGACCTTGACTCACTTGAGGTCGGGGTTAGTAGGATGACTTAAGTTGGGGGTCGGGGAGTCGATTCCCTCAATCTATTCTTCTTTTATGATGAGGCCCGACTTCTGGCTATGTTGTACACTGAATCCTTTAGCTGAGATTTTGAAGACTCCATATACTTTCTTTTGTGCTTACTTGCTTCCCTGTAAATGAATCTATCATGTGTCCCTTGCTAGAATGTCTTCTTGAATTTGGGAAACATCTAATCGGTTTTTGTTTTCGTCATTTCTGCTCTTTTCTGACATTGTGAGCTTATTCATGCCTCCTTCTCTTTCCTTCCTCAAGCTCATTGAAGATTAATCGCCTCAACATTGTTGATGGATTTCCCTTACGATCTGATTTTTGCTGAGCCAACATGTGAAAGAAACTCGAACTCTTCTTGGCACCTTCTCGTGTCATGGGCCTTCAAACTGTGCCCTCTCCAAATATATTTGTTTATTAGCCAAATTCTCTCATAAGTTACTTTGCTCCGCGCACCCCTAGATCCTTCAAGGAACTTATTAACCCCACAATAGTTCCAATTTACTCTCCCTCTGGTAAGGTAATCTTATAGGTCTCATACTCTCTCGCGGGAATTCATATCTCACTATTGTTTTCCTTCGAGTTTTAATTTCTTGAAATTTGTACCTACTGTATTCTTTCCCCTTGCTTGATTTCTTGGCAGAGATTGAGGTCTAGGCCTCAAACACTACTCCAATTCCTTACTGCAGTGATGTGAGTCTCCTCAGGAATATTGATTAGATTCATTCGTCTCCACTCCTCATGTGGTGATTTTCACTCTCTATACAACACCCTTTTTTTATGTGTAGGTCATCTTGAAATAAGACACACACCCTCTCTGACAAGCCTCAACCTACAAGCTTTGACAAGAGAAAAAAAACACAGGAAACATCAATTTTGACAGGAAGAAAGAAAACTAGAAAACATCTCCATTCTATTAAAATAAAAATATATTTACAAAGGAATGTATGGTGGGCTCTCTAACTGACTACTTTGTCCCTGTTGAGGTCTTACCCAAGACTAACTTTGCTACCCAGATATAAAAATAAACTTAGACTGGCTAGAATATCTGATAACATAATAGAAACCATTTGGACATATGTCCCAATTCTAGGAGACTACCTAACAACTCAATAGATGAATACATTTGCAAAGACCTGATTGGCCAAAAAACCAACTTACCAGAGAAATGTACAAATAATCAAATTTTGTTTATTTATTTATTTTTTTGTTTAAATATATATATATATATATATATATTTTAAATTATTTTATTTTATTTTATTTTCAGGAGAAAAAAAAAATTATATTAGATAAAATGATGTTTACATATTCATGCATATAGCATATGTTTCAGAGTAAACCCCATTGATCAAAATATTGAGCCACGAGCCCTCAAAATATAAACCCCAACCCTTAATACACATTCGCACATTAGACTGAAAAAACAAAAATAAACCGGGCACACAGGCCCTCAGAAAACCCAAAATGGATATCAAAATAAATCCCAAGAACATGCATATAGCCATGCAAGGCTGGTTAATAATCACCCCATCAAATAACAGCAAAGGCACCAGGCTCACTAGAAAATAAATCCTACAAGAAGCACAAACATTCCAGAAGGAGGGGATAAACCCCAGACTGGGTAGCAATAAAATAGGCATGAAAGGGCGATAGAGAAGAGACGCTGAAACCCAGGATTGATGGTGAACCCATCCCACCTCCAGTGAACTAGTGATGGAAAATGAAACCCCCAACTGATATCAGGTTGAGAAACCTAAAGGAGACTGTGACATCCCCAAAATCCATAGACGACGAGCAGAATAGAGAAAAATAGGGTTCTGAACCAGTGGAAGCAAGAATATGGGCAACGACAAGCAGAAATGAGCATGGACCAGACATCCTACCCCAACACACAATGAAACTCCCTCCAAGCATGAATCTAAAAATATACTCCAATGCACAACAAAACTCCCTCCGAAAGTACAAACAAGAGTTGCGAAAATCCATCCAAAAAAGGACCCGAAAAACTAGCAAACGTGCCCCAGCAAATAACTTTCGATAAAAATATGAAGCACAAATTGGAGGCCCAAGGCGGCTAGGGCTCTAACCACCCCTCCCTCCTTAGACCTATTCACACGCCTCCCTCTCCCACTTAGCACAATTAATATGCCAAGTTTTTCGAAGTTTTACCTAACACCTATTAGTCCTAGATTCTTGTAGAATCAAGACACATGTACACATCTTAAAATTTCATTAATTCCGATTTATACAAATTTACAATGAGAGGGAAATTTTTTCCCTTGCAGAAAATACAGGACCCCCTTTGGGTCTTAATAAAAATAAGCTACCTAGGAATGATGCTCCTGCATCAATTTTATTGTGTTTAAATTCATTATTACTTATGGAAAATTGTTACTATTACCATTTTTGTTTTATTAGATTTTTTTATACTTAGTATTTTTTCATAAACTTGGATTTATAAAATATGTTTAATCATCACATTTTGATTTATTTTTTTTATATATAATTTGAAGACAAATATGTAAATTTGCAATTTTTATTTAATGTTAAGATGATAAAAAAATGTACTTAAAAATAAAATAATAAATAAAAAAATAGATATTATATATATATATATATATATATATATATATATATATATATATATATATATATATATATATATATATATATATATATATATATATATATATATAGATATTATATATATATATATTCCATGGAAAAAAAATATTTATTCATATTAGAATAACAGACCGGCCCCCAAGGGGTTTTACATTTCTCCTTGAGCTGTATTGTTCTATATTGTTTTGGATTTTTTAAGAGCTATTTTACAATGAAAATCTTTACAAAAGCTGATCAAAACACCAAAAATTTTGTGTGTCCGAGATCTGTTATGTTCTTTGGAGGGATAAAATCTTCAAAACTATACCAGGATTACTTCCTCCTCAGAAGAGGAAGCATCTATGATTATCAATCGACCAAGTTGTAAGATCAGGGCTTGCTTTGATAAGGAGTCTTCCTCTTCATTTAGTTCTCTGTATACATGTTTGAAAGAAAGAGAGGAGAATTTGGAGAAGAAATGATGTATGGCTCTTAAGACTGCTTGCAAGTGGGGAGCCAAAATCTGTGATCTCTGAGAAGCCCAATCCACTACTACTTTTGAGTCACCAAAGCACTGAAACTCGGTGATGCCTCTACTATGAGCTACATATAAAACAACCCAAAGAGCTGCCAATTTAGATCTATTATTAGAACCCCGACCGAGAGAAAATTTGATCATAAAATTTATTCCAGAGGGGAGGTGAAGGGTGGCTCTTGCACCAGCAAGAGGAGGAGACTCTTGGCTCACACCATCAAAGAAGGCCCATGGAATGTCATGGTTGATGACAGGAGGCTGAATAGTTCTTATTTTATTTTTATTTTTGGGGGACTCTTGTGCTCCTTGGTCCACTGTATTATCAAAGACGCAGTCAGATCTGCAGGGATAAATTTTCCATTAAAAATTGCCGAGTTTCGAGCCCACCATATCCCATAAGAGAAGAAAGAGGGGAGCGCAGCATAGGAGCTTACCCCAGGGAGGCTCCACCATTGATTTGTACGGGCAAGAAAGTTCTCATCTACATGCAAACGAACATATGTAAAAGCAGAGGCAGATTTAATCCAGACCAACTCTGCATAAGAGAAAAAAAAGAAAAGGTAAGGGCCAGTTTCAGAGTTTGTTCCACACAGAGGACAACGACTCGGGTCTGCCCATACATGTTTCTGTAAATTTTCCCATGTAAGGAGTTTGTTTTCTAAAGCCAACCATAACACAAGTTTGGATTTTAATTTCCCAGGCACTTTCCAAACTAGTTTCCACCATTATTCTTTTTCTGTAGCAAAGTATTCCTCCATATAATCCATATATCCTTTCTTTGCAGTGTAAGATCCAGAAGTTGAGTTTTTTGTCCAGACCAGCGTGTCATCCGCATCTTGTTCAAGATAAATGAAATTATTCACCAATAGATGAACATAAGAGGACCATTCCAAAGAATCCTCCTCATTGAGCTGAAGGGACACTGCATATTTCCAACCTGAAGAACCCCATGCCTAAGGATAGGAGGAAGCTGCATCTACAATGGTGTGGATCTGATTTGAGTGTAAAATATTTCTAAGCCTATCAGATAGCTTAAATTTATTTCCTGCCCCAACCCATAGGTCCAAACCAATTCTAACTTGATTTTCTTTACCAATATTCCACACAGTCCAATCACCTATCAAAGGAAAGGATTGAACAAGGGCCTTTCAACCAATAGAGCCATTCTTATGTGATTTGGACTGGAAACAAAAACAAGATGAGACAACAATGCCTGGAATATATTTTGCACATAAAATTCGACCCCACAGGGAGCCAGGGTTCTCTGCAAGTCTCCAAAAAGATTTAATAGCTAAGGATTGATAGAAGATAGGTATATTTTTTATTCCCCATCCTCCTAGTTCCTTAAGAAGGGCTAAAGATGACTATTTTGATAAGGGGATTCCTTCATTCTTTTGATATGCAGTCCATAGAAAGGAGAAACAGAGTTTCCTGATTTTGTGAAGGATGCCTTTAGGGATGGCTATAATGGTGGCCCAATAAATAGGAATGCTTTGGAGAACAGATTTGAGGAGGAAAAAACGACCTCCTCTGGAGAGGCATCTATTGATCCAAAGCATTATTCTTTTTTCAATTTTTTGGTAGTGCCATAGCCAGTCCTTGAAACCATATGAATTAGGCTTGAGGGAGAAACCCAAATATTTAAAACCATCTGCCCATTTAGTGGGAGGAAAGGGCAGAGAAGATCTAAGGTCTGATAACAAGGGAGTCGAAGAGATATTATGGATAAGACAAGACTTTTCAAAGTTTATCTGCATCCCTGTGGCCTTTTGATACAGATCTAGAAAGTGTAAAGGCATTTTCTTTCGAAGCACTTTCGAAGAGGAGAATATTGTCGACAAAAAGGATATGAGTCAAGAATTCACATCCGACTATGTGAATTTCTTTGAAGGAACCAGAATCACAAGCTTGTTTTACAAGATGGCTTAAAGCTTCAACAATTAAGAGAAACATAAAAGGAGACATAGGGCATCCTTGATGTAGCCCTCTGGAGGGATGAAAAAATTCTGAAGGAGACCCGTTTATAAGGACAACAAAGGATGCTGATTGAATGCATCCCATGATCCAATTTACAAAATCCACAGCCATCCCAATCTGAGTTAATAAGAGTCTTCGAAAGGTCCAGTTAACCTTGTCGTAAGCTTTTGATAATTCTAATTTGAGCACAAAGGATTCCTTTTTATTGAGATGAACAGAGTGTAAAACTTCTTGGGCTAATGACAACATCATGAATTTGTCGCTTATGTAGAAAACCGAACTGTTCCTCTAAGATGATATTGTTTAGGATGGGCTTCAACTGCTAAGCAATGATTTTTGAAATGATTTTATAGATCATATTGCAACAAGAGATAGGACGGAAATCCCCAAAGGTTAAGGGAATTTTTTTCTTGGGAATGAGCGCAATAAAAGTAGAGTTTGAAGAACTTAAGACGTTTCCAAAAGATTGGGATTCCCTTACTACTTTCAGTAAATCATCTTTCAGAAGATCATAAAAACCTAAGTAGAATTCAATTGTCATACCATCCGGCCCAGGACTTTTATCTTTTTTGAAGGATCGAAGAGTATGTTTAATTTCATCATCATCAACCTCTTTTAAAAGAGTTGTATTCATATCTTCTGAAATCATGCTGGGGAACAATTTAAGAACTTGTAAAATTTCCTGGATCAAACAACCTTTAGGAGCTGTGAAATAATTTTTAAAATGTTGAAAGCCAACACTTACTTTGTCCTTGAAGGAGCTTACTTTTATATTTCTGGAATTATGAATCTCTCAAATAGTGTTCTGATTTCGTCTGTGAGATGCAAATCAATGAAAAAACTTAGTGTTTTCGTCACCAACCTGAATCCAAATTGCACAACTTTTTAAACACCATAGATGTTCCTCTTTTAAGAGCAGATCATGTCGCTTATTTTCAAGAGATTTTAAGGTTTCAAGATCCAAATTTGGGAGACATCCATTGAGGTGAGAATAGAGACTGGCTAGTTCAGCTTCAATCTTTTTTAATAGTTCATGTTGACTGGATCAAAATTTTTGAAACCATTTCTTCATCACCTTTTTTATGTTGGCCATGTTTGTGGCCCATTGTTTCATAAAAGGAAGGGGTAAATCCGTGGTAAGATGCGTCCAAGAATTTGTGATCAGAGACCTATAATCTTCCTCTAAAATCCATGCCGGATTAAATTTAAAGGGAAAGGGAGGTTTAGCATCGAGGGTAGCAATAAAGAGAATGATGGGGAGATGATCGGACAAACCACCTGTTTCAACCCAGGATTGAATTCTGAACTATCCATCAAAAAAATCATCGGAAATAAGATATATGTCCAGCCTTTTTGCTACAACATCGTCACCTTTTTTATTATTTTTCCAAGTAGGGGTAAGTTTTAGGGGCTTAACATCCACCAACTTATGGGACTCAAACAGGGATAGAAAAAAAGGAACCTGAGGATCAACTCTAGCTGACTCCCCCCATACCTCTTGAAGAGAGAGGGTGAAATTGAGGTCTCCTCCCAGAATCAAGGGACGGGAAAGAGCGGAATCATAGGAAAGCAGGGAAGACCAGAACGTCCTTATATCAGAACATGGACCATAAATATTGAATAAGGAAAAATATAACCCAGATTTCTGGTCAACACAGAAAGAAGAAATAAAATCCTAGTGGAAATTAGAGGAAAGGATAGATATGGAGGGGAAGCTCACTGTCACCAAGCTGCCAGCCTGACCCACAGGGTCACTGAAAGCAAAATACTAGTCCTTTAGCCAGCTAGAAAGAAACTCCACAACACAAGAACTCGGCAATTTTGTTTCTTGCAATAGAATGACGTCTAGGGATACATTTTGAATTAACCATTTGAGGGCTAATTTAGAGGGGGCACCCCCAATACCCCACAAATTCATTGAAAGAAAGATCATAGTAGACCCTTTGCTAGGTCTTTCCTAGCTCCAAGGGCCCGTTGAATATTTTTCTATCTACCCGCACTAATATCCACGGAGGCTTGAAATTGTGCTTTAGACAGGTGTGATTTGCGTCCCAGAATAATTTTAGGTGTCGGGTCGAGAACTAGGCCACCCTTCACAGCAGCATCAGAACGAAGAGAGGAGCGAGATCGCAAATTAGAAACATAGGAATGAGAGGGAAGGGAAGGCAGGGGAACACGGGAACCGGGGGGAGAAATTCTTTGAAGGGGAGAAGAAGGAGGGGAAAGAGGAGAGACCGGACTAGAGGGAGCAGGCTCAGACATAGAGGAGCCTGAGGGGGAGGAGAGCCCATCTTCAACATCAACACATAAGGGAGAAATCTCGGAAGAAGGAGGAGGTATTGAACAAGAGGGCATACCTTTGTCAGCAGAAGCGGCGACAACAGGTTCCTGCTGGAGCTGGACCTTCAAATCCTCTGAAACTTCAAAATTGGTGATAGTAGAGACTTTTCAAGATTTCGAATCAACATCAACCTTTTTCCATACTTTTTTATACCAGAGACATGAGAGGTCTGGATGTGGGAACTACGCGGCAAGGTGGCCAACCTGCCTGCATAAGAAACATCGGAAAGGAAGTTTCCAATAATCAAGCTTCTAAGTCCAAGAGCTGCCATGCATTTCAAGGACTATTCCTTCGAATAATCCTTCGCGAACGTCTAATTCAACTTGAAATTTTGCACACCTTTGGTCTAATTTTGAGTCCCAGTCTTCTTCAAGGGCAATGAACGTGCCTAACTTGTTTCCAAATGCCTCAAGCAGTGGACGTTGCCAGAAGAACTGAGGGAGGCCTGGAAAGATAACCTAAACTCTCTGCAAATTTTGGGGAGCATTATCGGCATTGAAATGAACGTCCCGATGCTGAAGCACGAGGCCTGCTAGACCCCAATTCCATACTGGGTCCATTAATTTTAATTTATCATCGATAGAGATTAGTCTGAATAGGAGCCACCTGTGAGATGGTTGATGTAACAGAGGGGAGTATCCCAACAAAGGGCTCCAATGTTCCTTAATCCAGGCATGAATAGCTTCGGATGACACCATTCAACCATAGAAACGGCCCACAAGCGCGTTTTCCAGGTAGTCTGGTATCTTAGAAATGGAGATGTCCTTGCCAACAATGAGCTTGACAATACCAGACTTAGAGTGAACTCCTTTTTTGGCTTCTTTGGTTTTGCAGCCGAAAGCTAGAGGATCTTCACTGGGGCGAGAGGTACGATCACCATTAGAAGGTACAAAGGTGTCATCATGCCAAGGAGAGGAGTGTGGAGAATGATCATCAGTCTGAGTGCCTTGGGATGTACAATGAGCTGAGGAATTTTCTCTGCGCATGAAGTCGAATTGACCTGGGAGAACGCACTCGACCTCCGGGCTATAAATAAGATCCACTTCTTCATCGTTCATGGTGACATCGACGAAATAACTACCCAAGCAAGGAGGAGTAGGCAAGCGAATGATGTCAGAGGGACGAAGAAAGAAAGGGTGGTGCTGAAAAGAAAGGAGAAGATTCGTGTAACCCCCAGAATCCTAAGGCAAAGTCTACCCACCCTCACAGAAGAGAGGAACGACGGTCACATGCGAGACAACAGGGACCTGAAGGCTACGGGGGCCGAAAAAAATTTGTCGAAAAAGTCCATATATATATATATATATATATAATTTCAAATATATATAAAATTTCAAATATACATTTAAAGTATGAATAAAGTTTTCCAATAAATTTAATAACCATAAAAAATAAAATCATTTTTTCTTTCATGATGCTATAAAAAACCATAATATATAATGCTTCACTAATAAAACAATTCCTATAGAAACATGTGTGAATCAATTTCAATATAGACTTATACTGTGATTTATCTTTCAGAAACATATGATGGGTATATATCTCTATAATTTTCCAATAATATAGGTATTATAGATCTCTTTATGATTATGTATATGGGGTTTTCTATTCATTATATTCAAAATTTGAGCCAACATTAAGTTTTAAATTTTTAAAAGAGGTTATTGTTACTTTTTCATGAATGTTTAATTCTCAAAAGTCACTTGTTTTTTCATTGTGGTTCAATGCATTTTTGTAAAGGTTATATTTGACTGATAAAATGTATCATGGTTTTTAAGTGTGGTTAAATACCATGATATTACAATTATTATAACTTGAAATGTGATTTCTTGTTTGATAATGGATACTCAATAATAAAACTAATAAAATATTTTTTTCATATTTTTAAAATATAAATGAACATAATTAAATTATTATATTTTATTATATGTCAAAGGATTTTAGCTTGAATGATTTGCTGAATAATTTTGTTCTCCAATAACTTGAGTTCAAGTTTTCATAGACATATTATAATTAACTCATTTATAGTATTTCTAAAATAATTGTACCTCGTGTAATAGTGGTAGTAAATTATTCAAAGTTACCAATTCTAATTCCTCAATAATTCTAGTTCCAATAATATATATATATATATATATATATATATATATATATATAAATAAAATACATTAACTCATTATTATAGATAAACTTAACTTAAATCTAACTTAATCTTATGATTTATTAAATGGTATATAATGTCTCACTTAACCATTATTCATGACTATTTAAAACTCAAAACTATTACTTTGATTTTAAATTTCATCACATTTGAGCATGTCTCAAAATGGCGTTGAGAAACTAATCATGTTAAATTTCTCAATCATAAGTACTTTAACTAAAACTAATCCTTTTATAAATAAACAGCGATTTAATCATATGCAATATCTCACATTTAACCACAATCCATAGATATTAGAGAATGATATATACACTTTTGACTTTAAGTTATCATATTCGATCAAAATTAGATATATGCTCCTCTAATTGTGTTAAGTTTCTAAACCACTCAAGTTTTGATCGTACATGTTTAATACACCCTACTTATAATAGAAAACATCATCCAAGGAATTTTAGTCACTAAAGATATAAAGGAAAAACATCATCCAAGGAATTTTAGTCACTAAAGATATAAAGGAAAAACATCTTCTCTTCTTCTAGGAGTCTTACTTCTCTGCAAAATATACGTTTCTTATCCTTTATTTAATGGACCTTTATTTTGGGTGTTTCCCAGTTTTTGTTTAATCAACCTTGAGTATGTAGAAGTTTTGAGATTTTTCTATTTATATTATTGGTTAATCACATTTTATTTTTATTTCAAAATTTTCTTATGTTATTGGAAAAATTTAAGCATTATCCTCATAGAATTTTTATATAATTTTAAATTAAATTAATAAATAAATAAAAATCCAAGGGTTATACTTCTAAAATATGTGTAGTAACTTTAATTCTTCTCCATGGTTGAGTTGCACAAGGAAATGCATGAATTTATTAATTCTGGAATTTAATAAAATTAGTATTGATAATGCATTATCTTAGATCTATACCTGCGAATGTACTTTCATGGATATGGAAGATGACTTTTCCTTATCCATTTAGGTTTAAATCTTACATGAAAAAATAGAATATAAACTTAAAGCCCATTTATACATACGTATGATATGCACTCATATTTATCAATATGATTCGGTAATTGTTATTGTATCTTCTTTCATATAGGCATGTTATAATAATTCTTAAAAAATTAACTATCTTAAATAAAAAAATATGAAACATTCTAATTATATAAGAAAACTTATGTAATAAAGCTTTCTATTCTAGATCATTTCAATTCCCTCAAATATATCAATTAGAAAGGCACCAACATGAATATGCCTAAACCCTCCAAACCAAACCATTAATTTGTCCATATATCTAAAAATATGGAACATTCCACTCATATAAAAAAACTTATGTAATAAGTCTTTCTACTCTTGATAATTCCAATTCCCTCAAAGGTATCAATTTGAAAGACACCTGAACATGAATATGCCTAAATCCTCCAAACCATTAATTTGTCCATATATCTATTTCAGCATCATATATCTCTTTCAGAACCAACAAATTTAATTCCTTAATTATTAATAATTTTAAAATCACAATAATTTTAAAATTACTATCATCAACAATTTTAACCACAATATACATTATTAGTAAAACAACTCAAAATTATCAATATAACAACCTTAAAAGACCAACGAGTCACCAACATGAATATAATTTTTAGTTCCCTCCAAACCATGTAACTTTAGTAGTATCTCATTAGTTCCGGTATTCCCCTTATTTAGTTTCTTCTTGAATATTAGATTTTAAGACGATGTGGTAATTGAAGATAATTTTTAGTTTCCTC
The DNA here is from genome assembly GCA_034641835.2 of Pinus albicaulis. NCBI lineage: Eukaryota > Viridiplantae > Streptophyta > Pinopsida > Pinales > Pinaceae > Pinus > Pinus albicaulis. The sequence continues at coordinate 64,557,796 of MU968411.1, read as the reverse complement.
CAAACCATGTAACTTTAGTCATATCTCATTAGTGCATAATTCCAATATTCCCCTTATTTAGGTTCTTCTTGAATATTAGATTTTAAGACGATGTGGTAATTGAGAAAAGGAAGTTAGCCTTCTCCTGAATCGCATTCAATTCATTTTTATGTTTTTTATATACAAGTGAGTAAGCACATCACACTCTTGGTTCAATTTCACAAGTTGTATTGCCAAAGTCCTAATTCCAATATTTCCTTGATTTAGGTTTTTTTGAATATTAGATTATTAGATTTTAGGATGATATGGCAATTGAGAAAAATAATTCATTTAATTATTTTTTATATACGATCACATTGTTTTGTTTAATTACCTAAATTTATAGGACTAAACTTCTTATAAAGTACAAATTATGAGCAATTTAATGAAACTTAAAGTTCTTAGTATTTTCATGCAACTCATACAATGCAACTAGGAACTAAAACATGGTGGTTTTATGAATTTGCAAATTGTTATAATTATCTCCATATATTTACACTATTAATTTATAATTTTTTTACAATTTCATTAATTATAGAATTTTAATAAATTTAAATTTAAAATTATATATTTTATTTATTTGTTTTAGAAAAAATTACATATATAATATAATAATTTCATATGAATTGAATAACATGAAACACATATGTTTATTCGATAAAATGTTCCCAGTTGTCAATGTTATAAAGTTCATATTTTGAATTTAATATCCATCAACTTAAAATAACATATTGTATGATATATGTTTATTCATATAATCTTATTGAAGTCAGAAATGGAGGAGCAACGACATGTCACTCTAGGGTTTCTTTGTTCTAATTTTCCAAGACTGAAGCTGGCACCACATATGTGGCTTCTCTAATTGTTGGTTTAGTCTCTATACATGGTTTCTCGGTGTCTTTCCATGTCTGTTGTGATGTGAATGAACGAGTTCAGTTCCTTTTGGGGGAGTTTCATTTGTAACCTCTTTGCATGGATGTTGTGGGCGATGGAATTTGTAGAGTTGACCCAAAGGATTTCCCCAGCCTTGTGGCCATATCATGCAAATTTTCCTCCACATATACCATTGAATGCATTGACGAAGGTCTATCTATGCTGCCTTGGATGTGGGTAAAGCTAATATCAAGTACTACACATGTAATCCCCTTTTTGGGATAGGGTATCCCCTGCACTCTGCCCACAACTTCTGAAATCTCATCTTTCTAGATAGAGCTGGAAAAGGAAATGATCTTTCACATTTTTATTAGGAACATGTGGGGAAAATCTACAGTTATTTGGGTAAAAAATATAGATTCAGTTTCATACCTCAAAAAGTCCATTGAAGCGAAATAGGGTATACCCAAAAAGTACCAGTGTTTGCAATATGAAGGGAAGGTCCTCCACAACTTCACATTGCTCAAAGGTACTTGTATATCCAAAAAAATTTCAATAATATTAAACTCTAGACTATGTGGAGATGCTCTTAGTGCTAAGAGTGCAAATGGAACAATTATCTCATTCAAAGATGCAGTTAAAGGGAGGGTTTCTAGATTTGCAGAACAAAACAAAAATAGTTGAGGTCCCTATATTGTTAACCAAATGGAACAAGCCCCAACTTCGGAGGTAAAAAATACAGGGGTTTCCTCTCTCTTTAATACCCTCCAAAAAAGGCAATCATTTGTATTTAATGGTTTCGGGCCAAAACCTGATACACTAACTCAATGAATTTTCTCATCATGGACACCAAAATGTGATATATACTTGTGCTCCAAAGGATTCCTCAGAGTCCAATTTGATACTCAAAAGGACCTAGATTTTGTTTTCTCAGGAAGGGTCATGGTTATGGGGTATTGCAAGATTATTGATCACACCATGGCTCTCGGATTTCGATGCCACAACTATGGTGGTCACTACCATGCCAATTTCGGTGAGGCTCCCAAACATTCCCCTTTCCTTCTGGCACCAAAAATTTCTTGAAGACATAGGAAATGCATTGGCAAAATTAAAAAAAGAGAAAAAGAAATATGGAAAGAACATAAAGATGTCTCTTTACATTTGCGAGAATATGTGTGGAAATACATATGAGCAAAGGGCTTCGTGATCACATTATCTTGAAGCACAATAATTTGCAGTGGTTAAAAGCTTTGGACTATGAGAACACCGCATTTAGATGTTGTGAATGTTTTGAAACATGTCACCTATATAAAATGTTGTGAATGTTTTGAAACATGTCACCTACAGAATTCTTGTCCTCTTGCCAAGAAAAATCCAAAAAAGAAATAGAAGCAACCCAAATGACCTAAAGGATGGAAATATTCTGAGATTTTTCTTTCAAAAGATGAAGAAGAAGAATCCAAAGAGAACGTTTAAGAACAATTGGAAGAGGATAATATAGCTTAGACCGGGCAACAACTAGAAGAGATCTCCTTGCCTGAGAATGGAACAGTCATTCAATTTCAACAGGATTCTCCTCATGTAAGCATGCAGATTTCGAATGGACTATGGGGATCCAAAAAAGCCCATGTTTTAGAGAGTTCTAACTTAGATAAAGAAGCCCCCTTGGTGGATGCAAATAGAGCATTGGTATTGCTTCTTATTGAACCAACTTCAGATGGTTGGCACAAGGTGCTAAAAAGCAAGGATACAAATCCAACTAAAATGATCTTTTTCAGTTTTTTATTGCCCACTTCCTTTGCATATGTTTTGTTTTCACTCTTTATCCATGTATTTGAGAGTTATTGACAAATTTTGGCCCCTCTGTGCCCTATATATCTTTTTATCCATCATATTTTATGTAAATTTTATTTTCTCTTAATAAAAATTACAACTTTTTCCAAAAAAAAAAAACAAACCATATGTATAAAAAATAATAAAAAATAAAAAATTGCATTAAGATGTTAATATCCTAACAATTATTTCTAAACACATAATGCATGCGACAGTAATACGTATATTCCTTGCACAACCTTCCAATCATAATCACACAACCTGCCACTGATTCTTACTCTGTGAATGGAGAATGGAGGGGGAGAGCAGAATGAACTAACTGTCTATTCACCCATTTTTTTTTTTTTCGTTTCAGTTTCACCCTCAAGTTTAAAAGTTTTACACCCACGTCAAGTCAAGTCATGTTTCTGCCATGAAAGAATTAACTCAACAAAACCAAGATGACGCTGCTGGCTGACGAGAAGCCATTTCTTTATAGATATGATTACACAACACCTGTGTTGTGTTTTTCTTGGCAGAACTTCATGACAATAATCACTAACTAAGCTACAAATTACAGAGCAAAAAGAAGTGAAAAGAATTGGTTAGAAAATGCTTGCGAAAGGCCAATGGAGTAACCAGTAAGGTATCAAACTCTCAGCCACTCATCTCCATCAATAAACTGACGGCCTAGATATGGCTTCACTTGGTCAAAAGAAAAGCCTCCTCGCCCATGGCACTCGGCCATTCAAGTTTTCTCCCGGTCCACTGCATTTATATTCTCCAAACAAAACTTTGCTGCAAACAGAGATTCATGCATTCATTCTTCAAAACTTTGCTGCAAACAGAGATTCATGCATTCATTCTTCAAAGTGGGCAATATTAAAAAAACATCTGTGAGTTGAGAATTGATTGAAGATATAATGTATTTTTTTCGTCAGGGGTCTTTTTCCAGTCATATTTTTGAGGGTCTACTAGAATAAATCCATCTAAAGTAAGGATCTATATGAGTCCAAAGATATCAAATTTCTTTTGTTGCAAATTTATTTTAGAATACAAAAGATAATGTCTATTTTTTATCTGTTTAAATTGCACTTTTGAGTGTTATAGAAATTATATAACAGGTGTATTGAGTCATTTTATATTAATTCATATAAAATTATTTTATTCATAACTCACATTGGATATTTGATTTTAACATTAAAAATATTAGGTCATATGGACAACTAATTAAAAATGGATCTCATATATATTTTTTTCATATTTATTATAACCAACATTGTTTTTTATCTACAGAATATTTTATTTTTATTTTAAGAAGGACAAACATACTTACACGCAATCTTCACACTGGGCTATAGAAAGCCTAGAGAGATCAAAACTCAAACTTGAAAAAATAATTACACGTCAATTAATATATTTTACTGTTTTGTAAATATATGATTAATATAAATCTATGTGGTAATTTTTCATTGTTTAAATTGTATAATTTGATATTTTATCATTATTAATATTTTATATTAAAAATTGAATTAGTCATACATTTTCCTCTTATTAAAAAGTAACTACTCTATTTTATCTTCAATTATTTTTTCATATATATATATATATATATATATATATATTCTAATTATTCTATCTAATTAATTAATCTTAATATTTAACTAATTAGATTATTAAGATTAATTAATTAATATTTAATAATTAATTTTATTATTTTTTGAAGATTTAACATATTTACACATTTATCTCATATTAAATAGTAGAATAAACCTTTCCCCTTAATAATGTTATCAAAATGACAAAATACATATATTGTTGTGGCATAGAGACCCATATATAAGATTCCTGATCCTCTTAGCCTGCAATGCACGAAGGAGAAACTCCAGTTTTCCCAGGGAAAACTCCTTTCCAAGCTGCCAAAGCCCTAAAGACATTGACCTACAGTTTACATTCTTGATATCACATTTGAGATGGTAAGATGGTAGTTGAAATTAGGTTTATAATAGATTTTAGAAATATGTCAGAATTCAATCAATACTATTTATTAGATTCATAAATATTCAATACTATTGTTAAATCTCTTTAACTTTTATAACTTAAATCATCTTGAACTTTTATCCAGTTTGAATCATCTTAAATAGTAAATGGTAAATATTAGAAAAAGATTCACACTGAAACTGCTGATATACCTTTTATTAAATAATGCTGAAGATTGACTGATAATTCTATGCACTATGAATGAAGTTGTCTGTGCATTATATTTAAATGATTTATTGTTAATTCTCAAAATTCATTTGTTTTCTCGTTGTGGTTCAATGCATTTTTTAAAGGTTCTATTTGACGGATAAAACTTATCGTGATTTTTAAGTGACGTTAAATACCATGATATCACCATTATTACAACATGAAATATATAATGGATACTTATTATATTTTTATATTTAATTTAGAAATTTAAATGGAGATAATTAAAATTGTTTGAGATAATGCTCACATTAATGTTGTGTGCTAAATTTGAGGTTTGGTTTGGGTTTGTTGAGGAAGTTGAGAGAATCTCTCAACTTCTCTCTACAAGATTGGAATTAGTTAGATCTCACTCCAATTATATGTATCTCTGTTTATTGTGTGCAATACAATCTATTGTTTTGTGTGTTAATATTTTGCAATGGCTGCTCTTACAAATTTTAATTTGGTATCAGAGCCTCTACTGGCTTAAATCCCTCACGGGATGGCTAGGAAGATGTGAGAGCAATGATTGTCAAACCACTGCTGTAGGAGAATAGATAGTTCAGTGAATTTATTTTCTGGGCTGTATATAAGAAAATTTTGCCGTAGTCTAATCAGCTTGTTTTTTTTTTTAATCTATTTTTTTTTTGGAAAAAGTTTTCTCTAAGATCATGTTGGCGATATTTAACAGTGTGAGAATAATGCAGAAATAGAATTAGTTTGGTTGAACGAGAGTGTTAATTTAGGAATTGGTTGCACATATTCAGGTTTGTTTCCTCGTCTTCAGGAAGATTAGGTGAGTGCAGTTTCCTATATAAGTGTGATGTAATTGAGCAATTTAATTAATTGAGTTGTGTGAGCTTTGTCTCACGTTTTTGCCTGTGCATTTGTTGTAATTTGGTATCAAAGCACATTTGTTGCTGTCTGCGCCTCTCTCCTCTTCGCGGGCAGTGAATGAATCTGCCATTAGAGTGTGCGCAGAGTGAAGTTTTCAAACCAGCGTATTGTTGCTTTGAATGAATGGTTTTGGGTAACCTCTGCTGTCAACGCCAGACACGTGTGGCAAACTCTGCGTTTCAATTGTTTAAGCTCCGTGGCATACCTCCGTGGGCAACCTCCGAACTGAAAGCCATAAGCACCAACGCTTTGTATATTTTCTTTGAGTGATCAAAGTTTTACCAGGCTCTCTCCATACCTCAATTCCTAAACAGTAATGCAATTCACCCAAATCTTTCATTTCAAATTCCTGTGACAACTGAACTTTAATTTCTTCAATTAACTTGTGAGTTGCTGTTTAATTTGGAGATCAGCTTTAAAGGCAGGCTGTGCGTTTTTAAAGTACAGTTTTTTTTTTTTTTGGTTTTTTGAGTGCGGCTGTCCACAAGGCCGTAAGGTTAATTGGAAAGAAGCTTTGGAGGGCCGTAAGCTTAGTTGGAGGCTCCTGCCAGTTTTTTGAAACGTTTTTTGTGAGTTGAACAAATTTATATTTGTTCTTGTCATTTTATTTAACAAAAGGGAGCAAGTTTTGTTTGAAGTTTTTTATTAAATCAATCTAGAGAGAGTGTGCAATAAAATTGCAACCTAGATCTTTTGAATATTTAGATCTTCACAACAATGGCTAATTCTCTTGCTGATTCATAATTAAATGAATCTACAAAACTTGATGGAGAAAATTATGTAAACTGGAAATTTAAGCTCATAACAGTACTAGAGGCATACAATCTCTGGACGATTGTCAAAGGTGATGAGCCCAAGCCTCAACCTCCTGCTGCCACTCAAGATTGGATTAATGCTATGAATGATGAGTATGCTTCTCTTATGAAAAATCAAACATGGGAATTAGTGGAACTTCCTGAAAATAAAGTTCCAATTGGAAGCAAATGGTTGTACAAATCGAAATTTAAAGCAGATGGTACAATTGATAAATTTAAGGCAAGATTAGTAGCAAAAGGATATGCTCAAAAGGAGGGAATTGATTACGAAGACACTTTTGCACCAGTAGCTAAGTTGAATACAATTAGATTACTGATTGCCTTAGCCACAAAACATAATTGGAATATACATCAATTGGATGTCAAATCTGCTTTTCTAAATGGTGATTTAAAAGAAGAAGTTTATTTGGTTCAACCTGAAGGGTTTGTCAAACAGGGACAGGAGCATCTAGTCTGCAGGTTAAGAAAGGCATTATATGGTTTGAAACAGGCGCCGAGATCATGGTATGTAAAGATTGATACCTTCTTTCTTCAGAATGGATTTGTGAAAAGGAAAAATGATCCTAACTTGTATGTTAAGAAAGATGGAAAAGGAAATGTTGCTTTAATATCTTTGTATGTGGATGATCTCATTATCACAGGCAGTGCTCACAAGTTAATTGAAGAAATTAAAGTTCAGTTGTCACAAGAATTTGAAATGAAAGATTTGGGTGAATTGCATTACTGTTTAGGAATTGAGGTATGGAGAGAGCCTGGTAAAACATTGATCACTCAAAGCAAATATACAAAGGAAATTCTTTAAAAGTTCAATATGAGTGATTGCAAAGCTATGTCAACTCCCTTAGAAGAGAATGCAAATTTGTACAAAGAAGATGGAACTAAAGAGGCAGATGGAACATTATATCGTCAGTTGGTGGGAAGTTTTAACTATCTCACCACTACCAGACTAGACATTGCATACTCAGTCAGTATCCTTAGTCAATTCATGGCTAAGCCTTCAGGAAATCACTGGAATGCTGCAAAGAAAGTTCTCTGATACTTAAAGGGAACAGTGAATTTAGGTATTATGGATACTGATGAATCTGATGTTGCACTGACAGGTTTTTCTGATTCAGATTGGGCAGGAAATCTAGATGACAGACGATCTACCTCTGGCTATGCATTTCATATTGGATCGGGGGTCGTATCTTGGAGTAGTAAGAAACAGCCAACTGTTTCTTTATCATCAACAGAATCTGAGTACAAAGCTTTGAACAATGCCACCTGTGAAGCTATTTGGTTGCGGAGAATTCTTGCAGATCTTGAAGAAGCGCAAAGTGGTTCAACATGTATCAATTGTGATAATCAGAGTGCTATCAAATTAGCACATAATCCAATTTACCATGCTAGAACAAAACACGTTGAGTTACAGTACCACTTTGTACGTGAGAAAATTGAGTCGAATGAAATTGAATTAATATTTTGTAATACCAAGGATAATATGGTTGATATATTTACTAAGCCCCTTGGTAAAATCAAATTTGAAGTTTTTAGAAGTCAATTAGGTATTGTAGAAAATCCATTTCTCCATTAAGGGAGGATGTGAGAATAATGCAGAAATAGAATTAGTTTTGAGTGGTTGAACGAGAGTGTTAATTTAGGAATTGGTTGCACATATTCAGGTTTTTTTCCTCGTCTTCAAGAAGATTAGGTGAGTGCAGTTTCCTATATAAGTGTGATGTAATTGAGCAATTTAATTAATTGAGTTGTGTGAGCTTTGTCTCACGTTTCTGCCTGTGCATTTGTTGTAATTAACAGCATCATGGCCCATGGACCAGAGGAGCTTGACCAGAGGAGCTCAAATCTCCTCCTGGAGAGATTAGTACCAGTCCTGATCTGAAGAAAAGTTCTTCGGTTTTGCTGAGCTCTTTCCTAGATGCTTTCCCATAGTCAATTTCTGTAAAGATGGACGAAATGGAAACCATGGCATTCACACATAGTAATCATTCGTTGCTCAGCCCAAGGTTGTTTGCTATTAAAGACGATTGCTTCAGCCTGTTCGAAGGCACCCTGGAGAATCTGTCAAATTTAAGGTAGCAATATGGTCTTTCAAAGTCTATAAACGAAGTTTTGTTGGTCATAGAAGCCTACAAGACTTTCAGAGATCGCGCGCCTTATCCTGCGAGAAAAATGGTTGGACACCTGCAGGGACAATTTGCTTTTGTGATATTTGACAGAGACACAGGAACTGTATTTACTACGACTGATCTGTTTGCAGAATTCCAATTCAGTCCTTGCTGGATCAAGAGTGAGGTGAAGAGAAGAGGAAAATTAAACATGGCAGAAATAGTTAGTCTTGTTTCGCATCTACAAGACTTTAATTCAGACATGCTTGCTAAATATTTATGGGAAGAGAACCAATTCCGATCTGATCGCTGGAAAGCGACCCGTTTCCATTTCCGAGATGATTTGAAGGCTCTCAGCGAAAAGGTTGGGAAAATTGAAGATTTTCTTCACATAGCGAAGGAATGCGGAGTAGCTAGAAACATTTACGACACAATCTTACAGATGTTTAGCAACATTCGAAAAACGAGTTGGATGGGGCATAGAGGGGTTTACCGCCGTTCTCGACGTCTTGAATAGATCGAGCAATGTTGCAATCTTTGAAAATCCTCCGGATGACGTATTACCAGATTCTTCCAGTGATGATGACCTTCATATGGAGCTTCTAAAACTCTTTTAGAAATGATCATGTATGGTTATGTATGTTATATTTATTATTTTGTGATTGTAAGTTAGTGGTTCTCAAAGTTCTTCGGCGCCAAGAGAACAAATCATTACTTTTATTATGTTCTTCGTTTGTTAATCTGATGGGCTTGTTGTTCCTCGGGGCTTTAAGAACGAATAGATGTATGTGGAAAAAGGTTAGTTGTATGATTGACTACTGAATACGCTCAGTATCCAGATCATTTTCCTATATAACTATTGAAATTTTCTCTTTGGGGCAATTTCACAAATGGAAGTGTATCCATAGGGTGATTTAGTATTGAGATTATCCTTTGGGAGGTCAAGAAGCGTCAATTCTACAAAGTGCGTGATTGATGGTCAGAAGCAGATGTACTTTAAATGAGTTGGAAGGTAGGCTTGAAGATGTGGAGAAAGAAAGAGCGGAGTCCAGAAGACTGCAGAGTGGGTAGAGTTGCTGATGAAGACCAGATCAAACATATGTGTATTCCATGTATTGTTTTTTATACTATATTTGAAATGTAAGCATTAAAGGGGGGTGTTTGAGATAATGCTCACATTAATGCTGTGTGCTAAGTTTGAGGTTTGGTTTGGGTTTGTTGAAGAAGTTGAGAGAATCTCTCAACTTCTCTCTACAAGATTGGAATAAGTTGGATCTCACTCCAACTATATGTATCTCTGTTTATTGTGTGCAATACAATCTATTGTTTTGTGTGTTAATATTGTGCAATGGCTGCTCTTACAAAGTTTAATTAAAATACTATATTTTGTTATGATAAATTATTAGTGTTATATTAAAAGGATTTTCGTTAGAGTGATTTAATGAACAATTTGTTTTTTTTTTGAACTTTTTAGTTTTCAGGGATATGTTTTAATTAGCTAATTTTTGGCATTTTAAAATTAATTATACATAATGGTTTATGCATTTTCTAATAATTAAATCTTCTTTAAATATATTATATCTATAATTTTATATAATAAAATTTCATAATTATTACTTTTCATTTTAAATAGACTTTATTTAGATTTAACTTGGTCATATGATTTGTTAAAATTAATCTTTCTATAAATAAACATGTTTTTAGTTATATTTAATATCTCACTTAACCATTATTCATGATTATTTGAGACTCAAAATTATGATCTTGATATCAAATTTTCAAATTTCATTATATTTATGTATATCATTAATAAAAGTAATGATAGAACATTTTTATATTTAATATAGAAATTTAAAGGAAGATATATTATCTTTATAATTATATATATCAAATTTTCATAATTATTAGTTTTCATTTTAAATCAATTTTACTTAAATTTAAGTTGGTCATATGATTTGTTAAAATTAATTCTTCTATAAATAAGCATGTTTTAGTTATATGTAATGTCTCACTTATCGATTATTCATGATTGTTTAGAGGCTAAACAAGACTCATTTTCAGAACAAAACCTACCAAGAAGAGAAAAAAAAAAAAAATGAGAGGTGAAGAGCTGACCACCTCATAATATTTAAATGATTTTAATTTTTTATAAATTTAAAACAATTTTTATCTATTTAGAATTATATCCAAAATAAATTTTTTATTGAAATTGGTTTTATTTAATTTTTTATTAATTATACTAAATAAAATTTTGATTATAATGTCATAAGTTTTTAATCAATAATATTAATTTTAATTTAATAAATTTTTAATATCAATATTAATTCAATTATTATTAGTAATATTTATAATTGTTTATAATAAAGTAACCTTATATCTTAATTTTAATAATATTAGAAGATAGCTTTAAATTATGATGACAAAATAAAAAAGACTTTTAATTATTTTATATAGATTTATTTAATTAATTAATATAATAAAATGTTAAATAAATCATAAATATGATCTTTAGAAAGAATGTAATAAATTCAAAATACAATAAACTATTTGAGGCTCAAAACTATGACTTTGATTTCAAATTTTGAAATTTCATTACATTTATATATATCACCAAATTATGTTAGATTCCTCAAATCACTTTTTTTCTTTTCCTTTTATGTATCTACATATATTTAATTAAAACTAATCCTTTGATAAATAAGTTCCATTTTAAACATATCTAATATCTCACACTTAACTATAATCCATAGCTATTAGAGAATCATAGCTACACTTTTTGACTTCAAGCTATCAAATTTGATCACATTTGAATGTATCATCCTTTAACTATGTTAATTTTTTCAAACCACTTACGTTTTGATCATATGTTTAGATATTATGCTTTAATTGACATAGAGAACATCATCCAAGAGATTTTTGTTACTAAATATGGAAGGGTAAAGCATCAAATCTTACTTCTCTACAAAATATGTGTTTCCTATCCTTTGTTTAATGGAATTTATCTTAAGTGTTTCCTAGTCTTTGTTTAATGGACCTTGTGTTTTTTTACAATATATGTGTTTCCTTAATGGACCTTGTGTTTTTTTACCATATATGTGTTTCCTATAGTTTATTTAATGAAATTTATCTGGGATGTTTTCTAGTTCTTGTTTAATGGACCTTGTTCGTATATAAGTCACGTGATCATTCTAATTATATTATTAATTAATTACATTTTATTTTTAATCTCTTTTTTTTTCCAAAATTTACGAATTTAAGTATTATCCTCATATAGAGTCTTGGTATGATTTAAAAATTTCCAAGATTATATTTCTACTATATATGGTAACATTGATTGATTCTTCCCCATGGCGGAGTTGTACAGGAAAAATGCATGAATCTATCTACATGCCCCCCTTAACTATGGAATTTAATTCCAAACTTGATTTTGATAATGCATTATCGATGTGGTGTGATGGGTATGAAATATGACTTTTCCGTATCTATTCAGATTTAAGTTTGATTGATGTTTCTCTTATAATGGAAAAAATAGGGGATGGACTTTAAATCCATTTATACATACATTTGAGGCGCATTCATATCCATCAATGTTTTTTTGGTGGTTGTTATTGTATCATGACATATATGTTACAATAATTACAAATATATTAGAGATCATTGTTATTGGTAATTTATAGTTGAGGGTATAAAATTTGAAGTATTAGCAATATCAGAAATTATTGGGAAATTAAAAAAAAATACAAAACTAATAGTTTTTTCTCAAAATTTTCATTTATAAAACAACATCAACATCAAGCAAGGAATTTCTATATAAATATGAAAATAGAATTGATATATAAGATGTCAAGTAATATATAAAACATCAATATTGGAAAATCATATTTGTCTTGAGTCATAAGGTCTAATAGAATGATACAAAATCATATCAAAGAAAAAATAATTTTATGTCATAAGATGAATCATGAAAAATATGAGAATGGATTTCTCGTATTTCCTACTCATCAAAATCACCCTTTCAACATTAAAAAAAGATAGAAAAGACTTAACATCCTAATCAATGATTTTGCTTGAGTGAAGTGTACATTTTTACTAGGGTCATGAATAATTGAGTGAAGTGTACACTTTTACTAGGGTTAGGAGGAACTCAACAATCAATTCTACAAACATCGAGATACATAGAGGGCTTGGTGATCTTGATTAAATGTTAGTTATATACCCTAGTACATTACAAAATGTTGTAGAAATGTTGCAATCCCGCCAATCCTAAAAATTGTTAAGTCCGTTGGATTTTCGGTGGAATCTAAAATTCTACTTTCTCCATATGAAATCAAATGAGGTCGGAACCACTCTTAAACATCTTGAGTCAATTAATGGTAATGTTAAAAATTAAGTAAAAGGATGAACATGAAAGATTATTAACTATGAACCATGGGAAATGAAAACAATATATTTCCCCTTGTTTGTTTGAGAGTATCTTCACAACTCAATCCCCTAACTCACTTTTTAAAAATTGAGGTCAAAAGAAAAAAAACGGTAATAAGTTGAAATTGACAAAAATAGGGCTATAATTTCAATATTATTGTGATAATTACCTAAATTATTGTGATAATTTCAAAAGGCCAAATTATCGTGATAATTATTTCAAATATTTCCGCCGAAGTTGGTTTTGGTGATATTATAATGATAATTCCAATAATACCACGATAAGAGAAACATTGCTAAGGATACTAACTCATTATCGTCAGCAATTTTAGCCTCTCGATCATCATTAACATATCTAATTAGTTTAACCACCTTTAAACTATCTCAAATGGAAAGGAACCAACCTGAATATGACTTGTAACCCCCTCCAAACCATTAATCTGTCTAAATATATCTTTCATCATCATAAATTCAACTCCCTAATTATGAATAACTTTAGTCACATCTCATGAGTTCATAATTCCAATATTCCCTTGATTTAGGTTTTTCTTTTAAGATGACATGGAAATTGAAAAAAGAAGAAGATAGCCTTATCTTGAACAATTTATTTTTATATATTAGTGAGTAGTATTTAAAATTGAAATCGTGTCAACCTTTCCTTGGGATTTTGGCCCGTCCTAAAAGGACTAAAAAATATTTACCTTTCGAAAAAAAATTAAAATATTAAAATCACTTGTCGCGAAAGTTACATTAAATTTTTATATTACAAAAGAAGGGTGATATTTTTAATAACCCATCAATATTTTTTGAAGTTTACAAAATGATGGAGAATTTTTTTAGTGTTCCAACATAATTCACTCACATAACATATTATCTAATAAACATATGGTCAAAACCATATTATCACTCATATAAAATTCTACCCAACTTTTCTATTCGATTGTATTTAAACAACACACCCATTCAAAGATTCAATTTCATTTTAATTCCAAATTTCACACATAAACTAGAACTCTTCAAGCGATTATGCATGTACATAATTCTTACATAGAAAGTATGAAATTCTATGTCATTAATTAAAATATGTAAATACACAAATACTCAAAACTCTTTTCCTCTCTTGCCCTGATTCTATATTCTTTTGACCATTAGCTTTGCCCTTAGGCTTACATTGGCTAGATACAACTTTAGAAGAAAAATACATTTTCCTATATCCATAAATCACTCCTTGATTTATTCCCTAAAGCTCTCATGATTGATTCACTAAGCTTTGATGATTTATTCCATAAATATCACATGTTTTTCAAAGAAACTTTGTTTTTTCTTTATGGAAAAATCTCTCCTATCCATATTTCCAAAACTAATCCTATCCTAACAACCATGCTTTTCTAGAAATTTTGGACATCCTAGAGATTTTCAAGTTCATATGAGTTTTCATAAAATCATAGGGAAATACATATAATGAAATAATACAATAAATTAGAAAGACCCATACTCTAATCAAAATACACTTTTGACCTCGGAATCGAGTTCATATGAGTTTCCATAATTTATCATAGGGAAATACATCTAATGAATAATACAATCAATTAGAAAGACCCCTACTTTAGTCAAAATACACTTTTGACCTGGAAAGTTGGATGCTCCTGCATCACAAAAGTCTGAAGTTTCTTAGAAGAGACCAATTGGAGTGAGACAACCTCATACAACTTAATGAAATCATAAATGTAGAATTCAAGATTACATATACAATAAATAAAGTTGATTATAATTAAATGATGTGGGATCAAAAATCTTTTTTGAGATTTTCAAGTTGGGAGGTGGGACTAGTGGGCACTGTTGTGTAGTGAGAAATATTTAATGCAAATATAATGAGCTTAATCATGTGTGACTTATACATCCACGTTGTTCTTTGATCTAAGCTATAAAATAAACATATTACTCTCCCACATGTTTTATCCTTGGTGTATTTATCCCACCAATGCACACAAGAGACTTGTGGTAATCCTCGTTCTCTCAAGTTTTTGAAAACAGAAATTTGGTTGAAATTCAAGAGTGATTTTTGAATTTAGACGAGTATTCTTTAAGTGTGGTTTTTTGGAAAGTTTTTTAGTTTATTTTTCGATCCCATTTGTCTAGAATCTGACACGGATTCATTGAAATCACAAGTTTGATAGACGAACTGTTCAAAATCGAAGTGCCCTAGGGGTTTTTGAGGTTGATGAATCTATATATATGCCCTAGGGGTTTTTGAGGGCGCCAAATCCATATATGCAGTAAAAAAACTAGTTTAAACAACACAAATCAAGATTTTGACACAATTTTTTTGGCAGATTCCGCCCAAATATCTGCTGAAAACTCCAAAAAGTCACACTTAAATACTACTCTAAATTTAGATGAGAAGAATTGCAGTTAATTATCCAAACAAATTAATTTCAAAATTTTTCCTCAAAATTCTCCTCAAAACAATCTAATAACACAATTTAACAACTTCATTGTAAACCTATCATACTATAACAAGGTTGAATGATTGAAGTAATCTATAAAGCATAATAGAATATTATTTAACCACATGTAATTTATTAATTTTATTGTAAATAGAATGTAATAATGAATTGATTGCATTAATTATGATGATTATTGTTCAATATGCTACAATAATGTAATTATAGCACTAACATAAATAATCTTAATTAGAGTTGTACTAAAAACAATGACTTGAAATGGCACTAATGATTGTTTAAGTAAATACTTTTTAACTCATTTAAATAAACTTTCTAATTTGATTTGACAAAAAATTAATAAGGCCATGAAAAAATTTATTTCTAAAATATTGATTTTAAATTGTTTTGTATGTACATTGCCTCCCTAGGCCTGGAGTATGCCTTAAAACTGCTTCTGCTTGGCTAAGAGCTCGTCTTCCTCGGACGTAAGGAAACAGGTTAACGGCCCAAGACCCAGAGGCATCTGGCAGGAGTGATAGCCTGCCCCCTTACGGACCACCAGCGGGTTATTACAGGTGGCGTGGATAGCAGCCAATGATGGTTGTCCTCACTGCTGGTTGACAACTAAGTTATAATAGGTTTTCCATCTGTTGAAAAAAAAAAAAAATTACATTGCCCCCCACACACATATATATATATTAAAAAACAAACTTGGTAATATCACCAAAAATCAAAGCATCAAATTCAATTATAAAAAACAAAATGTGGCTTCGTTAGATTCCCCCTAAGTTTGACATGCGATGGCTACTCGACAAGCAGCGGATCTTACAATCTAGATGCAAGGAGACGCAGTATGGAGAAAGATACCCTATTATATAAGTTGGCATTTTATGACCACTGCATCTGCTACACTTCTCTTTTTATTATCCATTTAATGGTTGATTTGCCAGGTACCATCGGATCTGACAACATCGTCACTGTTGAGGTAAGTACCAAGTTACCAATTGATCTAACTAGCGTATCCAATGTCCATCACTCCAGCTTTTCCATCAAGTTATTAATTTTCCACTCAATAACCTTCAGCTCAGTCTTAAGGTTCTTGTTCACTGTAATTTCTCTCACTGGTCTGCATTTTGTTTCATTCATTCTATGGTTGTATTCAAGGATTGCATTGACAACTTCTAAAACAAGCAACAGAGCATATAAAGGAGAACAACATCAACGTTTTCTAATATTGGCATTGCATATAAACCATCCTATATTCCATAAACTCCTTAAGGAGGTCGAAGAGGAATATGGATTTGAGCAGAAGGGCACCATATCAATTCCTTGTCATGTCTCTCATTTTCAGTGTGTGAAGGATATCATTAACAAAGAACACCACCAGTCTCATAGTAGCAGCTGCTTGCGGTAACAATGTTGACGTTCTGTTTGACGTTCAAGTCATTCTTGTAAGCACCCTGCAGGAATTTCCAAGAATCAAGCTCGTCTTCAAGAGCATGTTTCAGTTGCTCACGTATTTTAGTTACCTTCATAAATGCAACCCAATTAATTTAATTGCTTGGCATAAAATGGTTTGTGTTGACTAGTGGTTCGATGATATCTATAAATTTTGGAAGACTTACACTCTGATTTTATTTTAACATAAGCAAGTTGTATATAAAAACATCTACGGAATTTTTGGGTAGGAGTGTCTGGTTTTATATGTGAATTACAGTTTGAGCTGTCTGAAATAAGTTAGTCACATGGACACTAATTTATTTGCATTTAAAATATTTTCTTGCAACTATGTCTGAACTTGTTGGTTAATGTGAACGGTGGTATGCTTCTTTGATGTGTTTGTTGCATACATAACAAAGTAATAACTCAGAGAATGACATTATTAGCTTTGTTTGTTTTTGAATTGTTGTGTTTTCTAGGAACAGAGTTCTTGGCAAACCCGCATACATGTTAGGATTTTAGAATATAAAAGAGCGTATTTCTTCTTTTAGTTGAAAACAAAATTGGGTTAGCACTTTGTCTAAGTTGTCTCAAATATGAAAACATTGTTCTAGTTTAATAGGTTAAGTTTTTGTAATCCTAAATTTTGAAAATAAAAATAAAAATTTTATTCATATTTATAAGATTATCTAATAAATAATCTATTATATTAAAAAAAGTTATAATTGTTTTATTCTAAAATGAAATTGTTTTTATTTATTTTTGTAACACATTTGACCTCTTCGTTTCACATTCGAGGAATGGGGTAATAAGTTTTTCTCTTTTCGATTAATTCAGTGTGGCTGGGGGACCCCAACACATTTTGAAATTGTAATTTGGAGTCCCCTCTAAAATCTCGACCTTCTCGCAAGCGTATCATGACTCTGGGACCCTCATATCATCATGAACTCTCAAGTTGAGGTCCCCCCCCCAAAGAATCTGACCTTTCGGCTAATGTATCACGACTTTGGGATCCTCAGGGTGTCTTGAACTCTCAAGTTGAGGTTCCCCCTAGAATCCAACCTTTTCGCTGACATGTCATGACTCAAGGACCCTTAGAGCATCTCAAACTCTCAAGTCGAGGTCCCTCCTAGAATACGACCTTCTAGCTGACGTGTCATGACTCTGCGGTGATGACCAGCTCTCTCCCAAATGGCTTTCTGCATTGGTGTGGGTATGACTACCCATCCTCTATCCATCTCGTTACCCCGTCTATTCCGATATTGATTCCCACAATGGCTATGGGCTTCTGGTATCCCGGAATGCCATGTAACCCTCCACATGTTATCCGTCGATGTCCCTTTGGGCCCCACAACCCCGACGCCTATATTAAAATACTCCCGAGTTGACGACCCCAAGTGATAGAGTAGTTCTTTGTCCCCTAGTGCGTCTTCCACTGACAATCCCTGGTACCTGTGGTTCCCTGGGACATTCAACCATATGAATTTATGAGGTTTTTGACCTTCGGGGTATAACCTTCACTAGGTGACATCATGTCGACGTCATCCACACGACGTGCCAACCTGCGAGAGGTCAACGTGTCACCCGTATGTGGCTCCTTTGGGTACCCAAATCTCCCAAAATTCTTACCATGTGTTCTTCAAGGCGTCATGTTGACATCATCTCCACCTAGAGATAAGTTACCATCTTTCCGGTTTAAGGAGAGTGAGGGATCCATCAACGACTGGGTTCACACTTGGTTTTACTTAATAAATGGGAACTCTCGAACCCAAAGCCCTTTAAGAAATCATTCTCAACACTATAGGGCTCTGACCTTCTAGGCTTCCGGGGTGGCCACCCCTGACAACTTCCCCACTTAACGGATCCAAGTGACAGAAGAAGTTTCCATCTTCGTCTCTCGAAATATTCCCGGGTGGGGGGCTTTACCATTGATTCCCCGCCTCTAAATTAAATTATCTTCTGGGTTGCAGGTTTTATGAATTTTCTGAACCATCATTTTGACCAATCACATGAGGGGAATTTGGTTCCACTAATCAGAAGCCTCCCTTAAATAGGGTTTTGAATGTCCAAAGGATAATATTATCCCAAACTTTCCAATAAGTTCATGTCTTCACTCCTTTGCACCGCAACAAGGCCTTCTACTCATTCCCTCCATGACTCGTTCAAGGGACATTGACTCTGCATCGCACAGTGTCTTAGACAGAGAGCTCTACAACCTCCCTAGCTACAAGCTCTGTAGCTGCACAAGCTTCTTCGACCAAGTCTTGCCGACTATGGCTCTATCTCAGAAATCTGGTAATCTTCCATACGTGTTCCACGGTTTCATAACGCTGCCCTTGGTTTCTTAGGGTGATCTATGATGTTATCCCTCCTAATCTTGGGTGATAGGTTCTCCATTGGATTCTTTGCCCACGAGTCTTCCCTTCCCATTGGGAAGGAATGCTACCCAAGGGGGTGTAGGCGCTCCTTGATTAGGTGCTCAGTATTTAGCTCAAAAATAAAAGCTTTCAGAATTTCTCAAAACCAGGACGACATCATAGAGTTCGTCACCAGGAATCCAACACAACTCATTTCATCAAAATCAGAGTTCGTATGAATAAGTTATGGTCTGTTGTTCCTTTTCTCAAACAGCTAAAAAAATTGTTGAACTGTGACAGGTTACTGACATGGCAGCCCAGAAAGAAAAAAGGAATATTCTGGAATATTCTTCTGGTTTCTTCCAATGAGGCTGTGACAAGTGGCACTTTCTAATTCACCAATTTGGTCTATGTGGGTGAAATTTTCCTAATGGTTCTAAGGTGGAATTGTGTTTATTTATTTATGATTTAATATTATATATATATTTATATATATTATATGTTATACATATTATATATATTATTTTATATAATACATATTATATATATACTATATTAAATTATATTTAAATATTAATTAAATCTACACCATAGCTCATAGTCTGCATAATTATCCACATGCCAAAGGCCGTGTAATTGCAATTTCCGTTAAATTCCAAAGTTCGATTCACATTTATATGGCGCATTATCAAGGGCTAACCAAAGTTTCAAACTTTGGGTGATGAAATATATTTCGGCAAAACTTATATGCGTGAAGAGGGGCGGAGGTCGGGGTTCGACCCCGTGACCTCCCCCTTACCAATGCCTACCGCCACCAATGGGCCACCCGCATGAGACTCGAGATGGATGCCTACAAGCCAATATTTGAACTGTTAGGTCAGCTCCAACGGACGGAGGAGGGGGCTAGCCCTACGGGCCATCCCCCTACCATAAGACCGCTACCACACGACCATCGCTGAGGGCTAGCGCTAATTGTGCTTAGCGCTAAGATTAAATTTAATGACAATAGTTTAAGATTAATTAAGCACAGTTAAATTATCAGAAAATTTGGAGCGTGCCAAATTTGGTGGACCCCCATTTTTGGCGGGGTTAGCTGGAGTTCCTCTAGAATTAGTGGAGAAATTGTAGGAATTTTGTTTTTTTCCATAATGGAGGAAATATTCGACCAAATTGGGTGCAAGGATAGTCAACCTTAGATGATATTGGCATTACAGAGACAATGGTACAATTTTTAGAGGCCAAAAACGACTTCTACACGTGATTTTTCTATAGGAAAGTTCAAGGGAACGGAGAGCCACCAGGGAAGCAGGTCAAGTTTGTACGAGCCAAAGTCAGTTTTCAGTAATTGGACAATAATTTTAGATGATTTGTATGTTTTGAAGACAATAGAATAGGTTTCAGGAGAAATTGAATAATGTACACAACATTTTTTCCAAATTTGAGCTAATATAAGAGGCCCAAGCTATGGAAGATGGACCAAGGAGATGTAGCCCAGGAGGAGTGAACTCCTTCATCAAAAACTTGTGTTGATGGCTCTTGTTGGGTCGTAAAAAGGTATATTTTGAACACTTAATTAGCCTACATTAATCATCAATCCGGGAGCGAATTTTTATTTCAAGAGTGTACTCTGTTTGAGACTGCAATTATCTAAAAGTAATGCTATGAAGATGTAGTACAGAATGTTAAATGCAAAAGTAACAAATGCTTGTAAAGAAATCTAATTACAGTGAAATGAATGGAAATGCTCTGAAAATTAAACTACATCAATCTGCAAAACATCGATCAGGGATACAGTAGCAATAACTCCTTCCCTTAGAAATCGATGCAAGATAACCAATCTGGGGACTTGGAAGCAATAACCAGTGTCCTCTACAGTTGGCGATCTTTAAAGCAATCGAAATAAAAGAAAACTCAATCTTCGTGCTAATGAAAATAACTAAAAGGAACAAAATCTGGAAAGGAACAACAGCATGTAACTATAACTCATCTATTTGCTAATTGAAGGCTATGAATAAATAATGAACAGAAATGGAACAACAATATGAAATGAATAGCAATTACAACTCTAACACAATCAAGCAACTAGATTTCCACACTTCAATCTTGTTGACAGCAAAGTACTACGCAACAATTAATTATAACAAATCATAAATTAATGGAACAACAACTCGAATCATATACAGAACAACAAAGCTTTATAATGATAACAAGATAACCGAACAACAAATGTGCTTCTTGTAAAGGATGAAATAGAAATGAATCTGTATTTGATCTAACAACAATAAATCAATTATGTAATTGAAATAAACATTAAACACACTTCACACAATAGTAAGAAAGCATTAAAAATACAAACAGTGAAGTGATTCCACCAGAGCAGGGCCCTTAGCGCCAGTGAAATACTGCTGGGTTAATTCAGAACTTAGAAGATGAAACGAAACGCGTGTCTTATATTAAACAAACATAAAGCATTACAGAGGAGGTTCTCTCAAAGCTGAGAGTCAATAAAACATTGTATTACAGAGGAAATTTTTAAATTTAAAGCTTTCCGACTAGCTCACTGACTGACTGTCACTAAAGGACATTGCTTTATATATCAAATCTCGACGAACAATTCAAGGAATAAGATGAGTTTGAACAGCGATCCCTCAGGATCGAAGGATCCTAAGGGATTCGCTCCTCTTTGTTTAGTTATCATCCTGTTTACTCTGACTGAGGCCGAGCTGTCCCCTGCCTTTTCTTGGCAATTCGTTCAGATCTCCTTGCCTTTGGCTGGATATGGTTCAACGTTGATGGAGCAGCAGTTGCATTAATTTCAGCCCCGCCTTTGGTTCAGTTGTTCACCTCGTCAAATTCCTGTTTTGTCAACAAAAAGTAACCTTTAGCTATCTTTTTACAATAAACATAAACCTTTCCAATTCTATTATAATTCTTACAATAAATTACCTTTCCAAGGCAAAAAGGAGTATGTCTATGGTAAAAGAATGAGAAGATACATAGTAATTTCATACCTTTTTCACTGCCCAACATACCCCCCTGCTTAATCTTTTTCATGTCCTCATGAAAACTATAGTTCACATGGAGAGCAATCAAAGAATAAGCCAGATAAGGTTTGTCATCGATAGGCCTAAAACCATGTAGTGCAGCTAATTCCTCAAAAACATGTTCCGTCTGTCCTTCAGGGAGTTTGTAAATAGCTTTGTATTCCGAAGCAGGGTACCATGAAATAGGGATGCGGAACCTACATCCTAACCAGAATGGTCCTTCTTTTAAAACGAGATCACTATAGGAAATCAAGCGGTCTGCAGCTAGCCAAAAGTTTCTATAATTAAATGGTTCCCTATTTTGCACATTCTGATTAGAGGTTCTCCACCGGACCTTAGTTGCTATATAAACTTGGTTTCTAATGGATAAGAAATAATTTGTTCCATTCAAAATAATTGATTTGTGGACAGGCCCCAATGCTTGGATAACGCCTTCCTTTGTCATCAAACGTTTCTGTCTAGCCCAAAATTGGGATGGGTTCTGAGGTTCATTCCTAACCCACAAATCTAATTCGTTTTCCTGCCGTTGGAAATCTTTATAGGCTTTAAACCATTTTAATTGATTCACAACAAAGGAAATGAAAGCCTGATATTGAACATCTCCCACAAAAGGGCTAGGGTTTGACTCACAATCATTTTCAAGTACTAAATTATGCAGGTAAAATTCACACAAAAGGCGATGTACTTTGATCCCATAAAGTTTGCAGCATGATAAAAAGTCGTCTATGGTTTTTAGCTCTATGGATTTCCCTGCCCTAATGGCCTTGATCTGTAGTTGCAAATATCTTTCTAGTAAAAACAAAGCATAGTTTTTGGCGGGGCATCTACAGGCTAAGACATCAGTATACAACGAGCGGAGAGTGTCCATTCGATTGTAGGCTAGTTTTAGTTGGTTCATTACCTTATCAGCCTTTTCCTTTGCTTTTCGACATTTTTCATGAGCTTCAGCTTCTGCTTCATGAATAATTCTCATTTGTTGCTGCAATTCCTGATATCTCTTTCTTGGGACAGTGTATTCCTCCAATCTTTGCCTTTCTATTCAGGCCTGTGCCAACTCTTCTTGGAGTCTGGTCAGTGTCGGATCACTAAATGTGTGCTGACTGCTAGATTGCATATTTTCACTTGAAACAGGTTCCTCTGGAACAACTTGTGTTGGAACAGCCGTTTGCTGCTCCGCATCCACATAATTAGTCTCAGGTATGGTTTCTTCTGCTACTTGGGGGTTCCTATTAGCGGTCACCTTTCTCTTTTTCGAAATTATTTTGGTAGCTATGCTTCTTCTCTTAAGGGCTCGCTTAGGCATTTGTTTCATTCTCAGAACCCTAATGGTTTGCCTGAGCTGTTCTACTAGTTTATGAAGCTTTATTCATTCCCTGCGAAGCTTCTCAATCTCAGTTGTTTTCCTCCTCTTTCTTAATGGAACAACAACTCCTTTATCTAAACTTGTTTTCTCAACAGGGTTTTGATCTATATCAGCCGTGCCTTCAGTTAAATCCTCTTCTTGACCTTCTTCTTGGGGTTATTCTTCCACATTCATATGCCCTTGGCTAAATTCCTCGGGAATCATATTCTTAGTTGACTCTGCAATCTCCTGGGGGCTTCCAGGTTGAGATATTGCATCAGTGTTCTCTTTCTCCTGTTCACGCCTCTCAGGAGAAGCAACCCTAGCTTCGCTAGGGTTTTCTGTTTCGTTCAACATTTCTCCAGCTGTTTCTTTATCGATAGAAGAGTACTCTGGTAGTTGATTAATATCAATATTAAGGTCCAAAGGGCTATGAGGCCATGCATAATCACTCATATTGGCCAAAATATGGGCCAATTGGTCTTCCTATAAAGGGCTTACGACAACATTTTCGAGAGGCTTTGTTCCTTCCTTATCGCTGCTATGATTGTCTTCGTTCTCCTCACAGGTATGATAACTTTCTTCCTCCTCATCCGAATACTGAATTTCTCCTTCAATTTCTTTTTCCTTAATATTTCCTTCGATTTCTTCTTCCTCATTATTTCCTTCCTCTGCGCTGGATTGTTTTGCACTACCGGTGTGGCAACTTATTTCTTCTTCGTCCGAGTAGCGAATTTCTCCTTCCAATTCCTGTTCTTCATCGGTACAGGGGCTTTCTCCCTCCAATTGTGGAGGCTGTTCATCCTCTGAGCTGTGAAATTCCAGGGGCTGGCTACTGCTGCCCGGAAGTCCTTCCACCATCCTCCTACTTCGTTTTGAACGGAGGGACTGTCTGTGAGTAGATGGCTCAGCTATTGAGCCAGCCATTCTTTTCCGTTTCGGGGCAGGTAAGGCTAACCCTCCGTCAATGGAGAATATCAACTCTTCCCAACTGGTCTGTTGCTGGGAAAGGCTTCGACTCACTATTAATCGAATTAGACAATGGTGGCTGACCACCATATCTGCATGTTGAGATTTTCTTATACCACGAGCAATATCATGCAACAAAGAATTTAAAAATGCAGGAAAATTGATGGTGAATTTCTGTTTTAATACAGCCAGTAGTTTAAGGTGGCGAGGTCTTACCACATCTTTTCTTCCGTCGCATGTTATATAAGCCTGCACAATCTTGGCCAACTCTGTCCATGGTTCTCCTAATGATGCTGGCTGAACTCCTTTGCCTTTGACAACTAATGTTTGTCCGTCATCTTGAAAAATATTCATGGCTTCTCGAATCCTAATATTTTTCTGAGTCCAAATAGTCCCTTGCGCTGGGATTCCAGACACCTCTGCAATTATTTCGTCGGATACAGCTATTTGTCTTCCTCTAACCATGGAGGATCCTTCTTGCAAGATTTGTAAAAATTCGGTGGACACTACTTCATGGGGTTGCTGCATCCTCATGAAATATGTAATCCACCCCAGTATTTCTAAAATTGCTCGTGCAACATCAGAAACGATCAGCACCTGTGTTTCACTGCGAATTGGCCATCCTCCCATCGTCTCTGCACTCTGTTAGTTTTTCTCAACACACAGTAATCACAATGGAACAACACAACACAGTGAATTGGAATAATGTCGTTGAAAATTTGTTATTTCCTAAAATGCAAGGATTTGGTTCACATACAGGTAAAGAAATCTCGGGATTTGATCTGCATGCAGACATTCGCGCCCCCCGAATGGATGATAGGTCGTCCTCGATTGTCAATTGAGAGAGGCAAGTGTGGCACAACAGTAGTACAACAGTAAAAAGCAGGCATAATTATGATACATTCAATCAAATTATAGCAATTACTGAAATCAATGCGTGTGATGAATTGGTAATAGATAGAAAATTGTTTTGTAATGATTCAAATATGAGGAGAAGGGACATCATAAGATAAACATAAGTACAATTGCATTATTTACCATTTCAAACTAATATGATCGATTTGTAATGATTTCATGTATAATAGGTTCGGAAGTAAAGGTAAGGGATTCATACTTTCATTTGATATTTAAATAGAGATATAGGAAAAAGGGTTAAATATAACTATTGATGTGTATAAATGTGACTCCAATACCATCAGCAGAGCTCTGTTTCCCACAGGTGTCCATAACCTTGACAGAGTTGCTTTCTTACCCACGGAACCATTGTCCTTTATTTGTGCCGAGGAAGTGCTTTTTGTTGAATATCATGAAAAATACCATTGTGCTGGCTTGGTGACCAGATAAACCACAATGCCATTCACCAGGAAGAAGTGAAAGGTGGGCAGGCTGGCTTGTGATGAGACATCCTGTTCCAAAGACTTCTTGATTTTTTCAGTTGTCTATTGGACCATATCCCTGGTTTGGTGGCTATGATGGGAATGCCACTTCATTGCCTTCCTTATGATCACGGTAGGCTGGCTCTTGATGAGACCCCCTATCCTCCATCTGCAAAATCATAAAATTAATAAAATATGTAAATATTTTTCTTTTTCATATAGCACTTTTCCTTAGTTATTCATAAAGGATGACTCAACACTCTTTAAGAGTAGGGATGGTGGAAGAAGTCTGAACATCTCAATAGAAAAGAATATGCCCTTATTCGTATCCCATAAATAAAAATCAAATAAAGTTATAACATATGGGAAAGAACCAGTCATGATAAAGATAATCGATCAGATTAATTCAATGGTAATAAAGTAGCAAAATTATGTTATTGATCATGCCCCTTTTCCCTTTTTCTTATCATTACTAGACAATTTCCTTAAAAATGATGATTTATTTTGATTTGCTGATTACAGTAAGCTTTAATTTGTATGATTGTATATAAATCATATATTTTCCTTTAGAAGAGTGATAAAAAATTCTCAAAATGCTGGCTTAAAACAAAAAAACAATCCAGTCAAAAAGGTGTTGTTCCTTTAAAAAGAACAGCAAAAAAAATCTGTGGAACTGCTGTTCCTTTCGAAAGGAACAACAAAAACACTCTGCGGAAGTGTTGTTACTTTAGAAAGGAACAACAAAAGCACTCTGCGGAACTGCTGTTCCTTTCGAAAGGAATAGCAGAAGTGATGTTCCTTTGGAAAGGAACAGCAAAACTCAAAACAAACGAAATAAACAGAGTTTTTTTTCTTTTTTTTTTTCTTTTTTTAAAGAAACAGAATCTCATGAAACAAACGATGAAGGAATAAAGAAATGATATAAACAGAAATTAAAAAAAAACAAATTTCCTAAAACAACAATCAAGAAAATGAAAAATGCTTTATGTACAAAATTTTAAAAAAGGAATGATTTAACAAATTGGTGCCGAGGAGGAGTTCTCCCCTTCAGCAAGAATTTCCATGGTAGAATCTTCCCGTAACTGTTGGTAAAAGGATTTCCAGGTAAGCGGTTTATGATACAATCGTACTCGATGACCGTTTACCTTAAAGGAATGTCCAGATCCGTCAATGGTAGTTAATGTAATAGTGCCATTATCATGCACTTTTTGTATTTCATAGGGTCCAAGACATCGTGTCTGGAGTTTCCCTGGGAAATCCCGAAACCTAGAATCATATAGGAGTGCCCAGTCTCCTTCGTGGAATATATTTTCCTTGATATGGGCGTCATTCCATTTGGCTCTCTGTTGCTGAATTAATGCTGTGTGCTAAAGAGCAGAGAGCCTAATTTCATCTAACTCATTAATTTGCTGCAGTCTTTTAGCCTGGGCTTCATTCATATCTAGACCCACCTTTTGAGCCGTTCTTAATGTTTGAATTTCAAATTCTATTGGAAAGATGGGTTCTTTTCCAAATGCCAATTGATATGGTGAATATCCTATAGTAGGTCTCCACGTTGTTCGATATGCCCACAATGCTTCTGGAAATCTGTAGGCCCAATCTCGTCTGTGTGAGGCAACGGTTTTTGTTAATATAGATTCAATTACTTTGTTCATGCTCTCTACTTGGCCATTGGCTTGTGGGTGATATGGGGTTGTAATCTTGTGCTGAATGTGGTAGTTTTGCAATGTTTCAGCTAATTTATTACCTACAAATTGTGGTCCTCAATCTGTGATTATGTCCCTTGGGAGACCATAGCGCACAAAGATTTAGAAAAGAAACTATACTACAAAGTCCTCTGTAGCTTTTGAAAGTGCCTCTGCTTCGACCCACTTAGTGACATATTCGGTTGCAATTAGGATGTATGTTTTTTTGGTTTGAGGGAGGACTAATAGGGCCAACAAAATCAAGTGCCCAACGTTCAAATGGTTCAATCACTAGTTGAGGGTTCAAAGGCATTTTATCAGACTGCCTAGGGTGACCTACCCTTTGGCAGCTATCATAGGCCTGCACAATTTTTTTGGCATCCTTAAAAATGGTAGGCCAGTAATAGCCTATTCGTAAAACCTTATGGGCAGTTTTACGATCTGCAAAATGCCCGCCACATTGGCCATCATGGCATGCTTTCAAAATATCAAATACTTCGTCCTCCCGGACACATCTTCTTATTTTCATATCTCCCCCTGTGTGAAATAGATAGCCCCCAATCCAAGAGAATCGGGTACTACGCTGTATTATCTGTTTTCTTTCATTAAGGGATAGATGTTTAGGTAATTTACCTATTGCCAAATAGTTTGCTATATCAGCATACCACAGTGTTCTGACAGTAACAGCGGAGAGATGTTCATCTGGAAAGTGGTCTTCAACTGCTTCTATATCTGTTGGCTTTGGCATTCTTGACAAAAATTCTGCTACAAGGTTCTCTTTCCCAGGTTGATCTTTGATTGTGATGTCGAATTCCTGTAGTAAAATCAACCATCTCGTCACTCTTCCGTTTGTAATAGGTTTATTTGCTAAAAATTTAATGGCAGAGTGATCAGTATATAGTACTACATGATACCCAGTTATATAATGTCTAAACTTATTTATAGCATGAACTACAACTAAAAATTCTTTCTCAGTAACAGTATAATTTAATTCAGCAGGGGATATATTTTTGCTAATATAATAGATTGCATATGGTTTCTTGTCTTCCTCCTGCCCAAGTACTGCTCCAATTGCTGTGTCTGAGGCATTGGATGAAATTTGGAATGGAAAATTCCAATTTGGGCCCCTCAACACTGGGGTTGTTGAAACAAGATTTTTCAGATCATTAAAGGCATTGTCACATTTATATGTCCAAATGAAAACAACATTTCCAGTCAATGCATATAAAGGTGTAGCTATTCGAGAATAATGTTCTATAAATCTTCTATAGTAACCGGAAAATCCAAGAAAGCTACGTACCTCTGTTTGTGTGGTGGGTGTGGGAATTAACAAGATTATTTGAATTTTAGCTGGGTCCACTTGAATTCCAGCTGCGGAAATATAATGCCCTAAGATAACTCCTTAGGTCATCATCATAAGACAGTTTTCGTGGCTTAAACAAAGCCTAGTGTCAATACATCTTTGCAATACCTTTTCTAGGTTTTCCAATGCAGGCTCAAAATCATCCCCATAAGGTGTGAAATCGTCCATATATACTTCGAGGCCTTCATTTATTAAGTCTGCAAAGATGCTAAGAATTTCCCTTTGAAATGTAGCAGGGGCATTGCATAGGCCAAAAGGTAAGACTCGGTAGGAAAATGTCCCCCATGGACAGGTAAAAGTAGTTTTTTCTTGGTCTTCAGGGGCAATCTGAATTTGATTGTACCCACTGAAGCCATCGAGGAAAGAAAATAATTTCTTTCCTACCAATGTGTCTAATACCTGGTCAATGAAAGGAAGGGGAAAGTGGTCTTTCTGTGTTGCCTTATTAAGTTCACAGTAATCTACACATATTCTCCACTTTCCGTTCTTTTTTGGTACCACTACTAATGGAGAGACCCACTTGCTATCAGATATTGGGTAGATGAAATTAACATCCAATAGTTTTTGTAATTCATCTTTCACAATATCTTTGAGGTGAGGGTTTAGTCTTCTTTGAGGTTGGCGAATGGGTCTTGCATATTTTTCAATATAGATGTGGTGTGTACACAATTGAGGGTCAATTCCTTTCGTATCGGGGTAATCCCATGCAAAGGCTGCTTTGTATTTTCGTAATAATTGGAGCAATTTCTCTTCTTGTTCAACAGTGAGATTTTTGTTAATGTTTAGAGTTTTTCCCGACTCAATTTCTACAATCTTGCTATTGTACACAGAAGTAGTAGGTATTGCTTGATCAGGAATATCTTTGAAAGGATCTTCTTCTTCTTTATCATCGAATGCTGCCTTGATCATGTGACATTGTAAATGAGATCTGGTTTGTGGTTTATTAATAAAACTATTAATGATATTATCCTCTGTTTGATCTTTAAAATCAAGAGCATTTTCTATAGTTAGAGGTGATCTCATATTTTCCATTAGATATGATGCAAGTTGTTTTTTTGTTTTGATTATTGATAGACTTGGCTGGGCTGGGGGATATAGGGCTCAATTCTTGACATAGTTTCCCCTTGTTATTGTCATATTGCCTTGTCGACATCCAATATAAGCATCGGCAATTGCCAACCAAGGTCTACCTAAGATCAACGAATGTCCTTCTAGCCGGTTCTTTGGATTAATAACCAGGAAATCAGCAGGGTATTCCTAGGAATCTACAAATACCATTACATCTTGTAATGTACCTTCTGTTTTGACTACCGATAGGTCAACCAATTCCAATAAGGTTGTTGTTGGTTCTAGTGATGTAATGCCAAGTTTTTGACAGGTGGTGGTTGCTAGAATATTGATTGCTTCTCCCAAATCAACTAAGGCATTTGGAAACAATTGCCCATGGATTTGGACTGCCACTATAGGATTTCCTGGTTCTTGATATTTTACAGGTGTTTCCATTCCTGATAATAAGTCAGATAAGGTACCGACTATTTGGACAGTAGGATTGGTGGTTGCTCTCCTTTTTGGCTTCTTTATGCATAATTCCTTAATGGTTTTTGCATATATAGGAATGTCTTGGATAGATTGGAGGAGAGAGATTTTTATACACAAATTTTTAAATTCTCCCAGAAGATCAAAATTAGGTTGTTCTAATGGACGAGGTATAATTAATCGTTCTGGGAATGGTGGAGAGGAAGTTGTTACCTGTTGTTGACTTTGTTGTTGATTTTTTTGTTGAACTTCCTTCTCATTTTGTAATGTTCGTTCTACAGGTAACGGATCTTCAATATGAGCATCATTGTTTCTCTCTGTTTCTACTATGCGCCCAGACCTTAATTGAATATCATTGCACTCCTTCAGTTCAGTTTCTAATTCTGGGGGTTCCATTATATGGACAGACTGAACTGGCCTATTGTTGGGGTTTGGGTTGGGCTGGGCTGGGAGTTGTGGTCTTAAGTTGGTCTGGGGGTTTGTATAGGGAGCTGGTGATCTGAAAATGGATTGTACTTGAAAAGGGTGCTAGGTATCCATTTTCTATTATGTAAATGAGTGCAAAAATACTCTAAGTTTAAATCTGAAAATGTGAGAACTTCATATTTCTAATACAGAGATAGACTGTAGGGGCATTTATTGGATATTTCACCTTTCAAAGAAAGGATGAATCCAGAGGCTACCTGGCCCTCTTACAGACTCTGCCTAAAGAAATAATAGAAGTAAACACTCAGATTTAATTAAAATGATCTTGCTTTAAACTTGATGTTATGTGGAAATTTAACTTGCAAATAGTGTATGTCTTTTCACTGTTTATGTATCTTAAGTGTAATTTTTTTTGCTGAAACTTAACATGGATATCAGCAACAATATTCAGCAATATAATATCAAAACACAACAACAATATGATATAGGAGTTCACCCCAACTCTTGGGCTACATCTCCTGGATCAAGCCTCCCAAAATGGGCTTGTCCTCTTGTATTAAAAGCTGTAAAATGCAATACAAGATTATAAGTGTCTCAATAGAAAAATATGAATATATAAACTGATTCAGAAGGCAGGAAAAAGCTGATATTTCCTTTTCAAATTCACTAAACAGTGAAATATTACCATAAACAGTGATTTCTTCATCAATGTCCTGCTGGTGCTTTGAACTTATCTGCATCTTTTCGGACTGTAGAAGTCCTCAAATTCCTTTGAAACCACTTCCACTGGTTTCATAAGGTAGAAATTATCTGAAATAGAGCTTTGTTTCACCTCAAATTGATAACCACAACTCAAAACAGCTCAAACCCCAAAATGGCCATGGTGGCCCTGAAAAATATCCTAAAGGTTTTCGGCCTTTGAAAGTATTCAAATAGAGCTAAGACCTATTCCAATGGCTCTGGAATGCAGGAAATAGTCTAAAATGACTTTTGGTTCACCAAAAACGGTTAACCACAGCTCAACCAAACTCAAAACCCAAAATGGCCCTAGTGGCTCAAAAAGCTTCTCCGAAGATAAATAGGCTGAAAATGAGCTCCCATGGCTCTAAAACCTATGCCATTCAGTCCAAAATGCTGATAACATAAAAAATCAAAAAACATTTCGTTCCAAAAGGTTGAGTAATGAGAAAGTTATGACCAAAACAACTTTGCCCCAATTTCCTCCACTAAATGTGGGGCAACTGCCAGTTAACTCCACTAAAAGTGGAAGTCCGCTCAAACCCCTCGGGGTCCTCTGCATCTCCGCCTATATTAACCACTTAACCTAAGCTTAATTAAATATTAAACTTTAGATTAGGCTCCTTAAGCGCTCTTAACATTAAGCTCCCACACTGGTCATATGATGAGGTTCCATGGGAGGAGGGTTGGCCCCTCCGTGCTCCGTCGGACCCACTCCACTAAAAGTGCAATAACTTCTTCATACGGTGTCTATTTTTCGAATCATTTACGGAACTGGAATCAGGAAGCTGAGACCTATGAAACCATCTTGGTTTCAACCAATTTTTAACATTTTCAATTTTGAGCTTTTTTTTTTTTCCATGGCTTGGACTTGAGCTCCTGATCAGCTGGCAATGTAGGTTGAAAGAGAGGAATTGATCCAACTGGCTGGTTTGTAGGTTTTTTCCAGTTTGACTGCCAGGCCTGACTCTGGGAAGTAGAGGGGTACCATTGTGTAGGATAGTTATTTTTCCAAAATGGTGGGCAGAAAGGAAAGCTAGGCCAATTATTTTGGTTTGTTTGATTTGGCCAAGATGTGGGAGGAAATGGCTGTTGTGACCAATTAGGGAAAGGTGGTTGATTTTTCCACATCCCACTATATTGTTGAGCATTATATTGAGGAGGTTGAAAAGAAAACGGATCATTTGGCATACCTGATTGTCACGACTGCCATTTTCGGCGCTGATTAAGCAGACATACCACTTCTGATTCTTCTTCTGCCTCCTTATAAACTGCTTTTAGGCCAGGAAGCGAAGGACATCCCTCTGTAGGGTGATATTTCGTGCAAATGGCACAGGCTTTAATCACATCTAACGGGAATTATTTCTGGCTGTGTTTCTTCCTACATCTGGGACAGAATATCGCCAAATTTTTCTCTGCTTCTGCTTGTTTCTGTTTGGCCTGCATAATATCGAACTGCGTTGTTAGAGTACCAAGTATGTCTGTCTTAAAGTCTTCTAGCAGATTTCCAATCTCTGCACGAGTCACACCTTCATTAGAGGTATTATTTTCTCTTGTAATCATATCACGTTTTGCTGATTTTAACCTTGTATTGCCCCTCGAACTCCTGATACAAAAATCAATGATGTTAGGATAACTTTCCTGATATATATCACCTTTTCCCATAATATTCAATGTTTCAACCCATTGATCTTTCATTCCCCTAATTAATGTGGTTTTCAAAACATTATCAAGTAAGGGTAAAGATGCATAAGGGGATCTTTGAAGATTGTACTGAAACCGTTCCACATATTCTTCCAAGGTTTCATTTGGTTTTGCTGTCATTTGGAATATTTCATCTTTTAATTCCCGAGATCTGCAATAATATTGATACTTCTTTAAAAATGCAGCTTTCACCTGATCCCAATCAGTTATGACACCCCCACCTAATCCCATAAACCATCGTAAGGCTACCCCTTTTAATGTTGAAGGAAATAGTTTTAATTTTTGGGGATCGGTGGTATAATCATATGTTGGCATATGTTGTCCTTGATGGCAACCTACTTGATGAAAGAAGACTGTTGGAAATATGATGCAGAGTGTTGTCCTTGATGGCAACCTACTTGGTAAAGTTGATGACAACCTTCTTGATGAGTTAAAGAGGAGATTGTTGGAAATGTGATACAATGTGTTGACTTTGATGGAACCTGCCTGATGAATTTGTCCTTGATGAAAACTGACTTGACGAGTTTCCTATGATAAGAAACCTTGTGTTAAATAAGGAAGGATGACGTATCTACAGATCAGCTCAGAAGTAACAGAAGAAATAATTGCAGTAACTGTCAGAGAAATGATGAATATGGTATGTCACAAGACATACGCGGGTTTGTTAAGGCGAAGTAGCGTATGCATGCGGAAAAGTACGTTCCAAGTCGTGTATGCCCTATTGCGCTCTAAATTTATATAACCAGGGGAATTTACCATGGTATTGACCCATTGTATTGAGCGCTGGATTATCTATTTGATCCCGTCCAGGAATACCATTGGTATGATGTGGTTTTAGCTCATGGTATTGACAAAGGCTAAATCTATATAAGGAGAAGAAGATCATGGTGCAAGAGTGTGCATGAGTAAGGGTTGTGAATGAATAAATCTCTCTAAGGAAGATCTGCATGGATGAACTCTGTTCTTGATTGATAGGTCTAAATCTATGATGCACCTATGAAGAAAAAAATGAAGAGGAATCTCTAGATCTGAAATGCATATGTATTTCCTAGATCTGTTCATGGAATGTTTAGATCTGAGATGAGGTGAAATACTTTCTGAAGTGAAGGATGAAATCTGAGTTATTTATCTAATCTAAAGAACTGCACAGTCCTGAAAAGTTACAAATGTATATGCAGGTTCGCTTCAGCAAAAGCGCGTGTATACACGGGTCTGCTTAAGGAAAAGCGCGTATGGGCAGAAATGATTTTCTGAATAATGCACTGAAGTATACGCGGGTTGGTCTGTATGAAAGCGCGTACATATGCAGGTTAGGTGAAATAAAAGCGCGTATGGAATCTAGGGTTTGCTGAAGTATATGGTATGAAATGTCTGATCTGTTCTGCTGTTTTACTGCTATCGGTCAATGATGTATTCATACAGAACTGGGTTGTTTGAATGATGAATATGCTGCTGATTATGTTAATTGAAGATCAAGTTGTTGGTTGATTGGTTGATGATTCAATGAATGAATTGATGGGGTTATAAGTTTCAGTTTGATGTATGATGAGCTTAATTGTGTGGAGTGGGTCCAGTCTGAAAATGAGATGAAAAGTGGCCTACAAGTTGTGTTGCATGGAAGTTGTTGGATCCAGTATGAAAATTGATGAAACGTTGTCCGCAATGGTGCTGAAGGTCGAAGCCTTTAGTGAGGGGGTTGTAGCTCCCTTCCAGTGGTAGCTGGTAAACGAGTGCAGGGGGTAGTGGCTCCCTTCCAGGAGAGGCTGGTAAACGAGTGCAGGGGGTAGTGGCTCTCTTCCAGGACAGGCTGGTAAACGAGAGCAGGGGGTTGTAGCTCCCTTCCAGGAGAGGCTGGTAAACGAGAGAAGGTTGTAGCCTTCTCAAAAGAAAAGTGCCTACGTACTGGTATGAGTCTGCGCCAGTACATGGTTGTACGATGTTTTCTTTATAATAAAATATTGAAGACTGAGACGACGACAGCGGTGGTTTTCTCCCGACTTGGGTTTCCACCTTAAATCCTGGTGTTCATGTGTGTTTCTTATGTGTGCTGGTTTATTCTGTTATTACTGCACATGCTTACTGCTAACTAAACATTTGATGGATAAATGATGCATAGATCCAAGTAAAGAATTAAATGCATAATAAGATATTTGTGTATACACGAGTTTTATAAAGGATATCTGCGTGTATAAGTAGCGTATGGATTTTAGAGTATGAAAAAGTAAAATTTTTTGAGTATGCCCTAAATACTGATTCACCCCCCCCCTCTCAGTATTTTTCCCAACATCATATCCCCTGCACAACACATCAAATTCAAACAAAAACGCATCTAGATCCTCTGATGTTAAGCCATGAAATGTGGGAATATGTTGAAGGGGAATAGCTTTCATAGGTGCGTTGACTGCAGTATCTACTATAGGATATTGCAGCGTAGAGGTCTACTGGGGTGTCTGCTGGTTCTGATTTTGATTCTGGGCCAATTGATTGAAGATATGCCAATATCCCTCTGGGATTTCCAAGGAATTTCTAGGTTGACGAGCAGGGGCAGGAATGGCTTTGACAGCACTCCATCTGTCTGGAATAATAAGTATCCCCTATTGACCTACTGTTTAAGGTGATTCGGGACCTTGGTTCTGAATAAGTTGAACAACACTTCCCTTATCTGGGCTGCTTATTGTTTGGGCGACTTTAATAGGATATTTTGAGTCTCTGGTTTCTCCCGTTTCCCCTTCTCCTTGTCGGAGATTGCTAGAGTTCCCTTCTTGAGGGAAACTTATGCAAGGATTCTCAATTTCTTGGGAATCTTGCTCAATTCCCTCTGTTTGACTGTGTATCTCAGAAAAGGCTTCAGATGGTGATTCTGTAGCCTGAAGGGAACTAGTAGGCTATCTAGAAATAGCTTTTCTAAATCCTACTGATGGCTGAGATTCGGTTTTCTTAAGGATTTCTTCAATAAAAGTTGTTCGCCCAAGGGTCACCGGTCCCTTAGGTTTTTCAGTTTTAGGAGGAATTTTTTTTGCTTAGTTGGTCTATTCATTCAAGAAAACAAACCTTCATTCCTACCTAAAGAAAGAAGCTTACCTGCTTCTGCTGTGAATCGGGCTGCGAGCAAGTGTGTTTCTTGCCCAGTGCATAGGTTCTTACCTTCCGTCTTTAATACCCAATTCTTCACAAGTAGAAGAAAATCAGCTGTGCATCACTCCTTTGAAATGGCATACACTCTCCCCGGCAACGGCGCCAAAATTTTGGGTCATAAAAATGTATCTTTTGAACACCTAATTAGCCTACATTAATCATCAATCCGGGATCGACTTTTTATTTCAAGAGTGTACTCTGTCTGATGCTGCAATTATCTAAGAGAAATGCTATGAATATGTAGTACAGAATGTTAAATGCAAAAGTAACAAATGCTTGTAAATAAATCTAATTACAGTGACATGAATGGAAATGCTCTGAAAATTAAACTACATCAATCTGCAAAACATCGATCAGGGATACACTAGCAATAACTCCTTCCCTTAGAAATCGATGCAAGATAACCAATTTTGGGACTTAGAAGCAATAACCAGTGTCCTCTACAGTTGGAAATCTTTAAAGAAATTGAAATAAAAGAAAACTCAATCTTCGTGCTAATGAAAATAACTAAAAGGAACAAAATCCGGAAAGGAACATCAACATGTAACTATAACTCATCTATTTTCTAATCGAAGGCTATGAATAAATAATGAACATAAATGGAACAACAATATGAAATGAACAACAATTACAACTCTAACGCAATCAAGCAACTAGATTTCCACACTTCAATCCTGTCGACAGCCAATTACTATGCAACAATTAATTATAACAAATCATAAATTAATGGAACAACAACTCGAATCATATACAGAACAGCAAAGCTTTATAATGATAACAAGATAACCGAACAACAAATGTGGTTCTTGTAAAGGATGAAATAGCAATGAATTTGTATTTGATCTAACAATGATAAATCAATTCTGTAATTGAAATAAACATTAAACACACTTCACACAACAGTAAGCAAGGATTAAAAACACAAACAACGAAGTGATTCCACCAGAGCCGGACCCTTAGCGCCAGTGAAATACTGCTGGGCTAATTCAGAACTTAGAATATGAAACTAAACCCATGTCTTATATTAAACAAACATAAAGCATTACAGAGGAGGTTCTCTCAAATTCGAGAGTCAATAAAACATTGTATTACAGAGGAAATGTTTAAATGTAAAGCTTTCCGACCAGCTCACTGACTGACTATCACTAAAGGACATTGCTTTATATATCAAATCTTGACAGACAATTCAAGGAATAAGATGAGTTTGAAAAACGATCCCTGAGGATCGAAGGATCTTGAGGGATTCACTCCTCTTTGTTTAGTTATCATCCTGTTTACTCTGACCGAGGCCGAGTTGTCCCCTGCCTTTTCTTGGCAATTCGTTCGGATCTCCTTGCCTTTGACTGGATATGGTTCAACGCTGATGGAGCAGCAGTTACATTAATTTCAACCCCGCCTTTGGTTTAGTTGTTCACCTCGTCAAATTCCTATTTTGTCAACAAAAAGTAACCTTTAGCCATCTTTTTACAATAAACTTAAACCTTTCCAATTCTATTATAATTCTTACAACAAATTACCTTTCCAAGGCAAAAAGGAGTATGTTTATGGTAAGAGAATGAGAAGATACATAGTAATTTCATACCTTTTTCACTGCCCAACAACTCTGTTTATGGTTTTTTGTACATGTTTATGTTGTTGTTCAGTTCTTACTTATGTTGTTTATTTGTCATTAATTTCAACATAAAACACAAGATAATTTACTGTTTTGACACTCACCTGCACCAAGGAAACTAAAGAACCACAAGAAAAGAAGAAGCAAATAAAATATAACTCTAAAATTGTAATTAGCACAGAAAAACTAACATATAGGTTCAGATCAAGTGGTATCAGAGCATCAGGTTGCTTAAGGTTATTTTCTTTCTTTGCTAGATTTTGTGCGAAAGATTTTTAACGGTTGCAATTTTGTGATGCTTACAAGGTTAAGATTGCAGAGAGGAGAAGGGAAACTATTGGTTGCTAGTCCTAATGTTAGGACTAGAAGAGGGAGAGGCACAAGGGAACCATATCCACCTGAAGTTTAAATCCCAGTTGCACTTAAAGCACCTCAAGTGTTGTCTCTGTTTGAGATTGAGTAGGTCCAAATTTCACTAGAAACTGAAGTTGAATCTAAAGCCATCATGTCAGGTGTTGGAGACAATGAAGGACACTCAAAAGAAGAGGATGTCAAGAAAGACTTCAATGACAAGAAAAGGATCGTCAATATTATGTTTGATGCATTCACTGCTGAAATGGTAGGAGGAGATTCTAAGTTCTCACATGGAGCAGGAACTTCAAATTATAAGAAGGATGAAGAGAAGAGTTCAAAGGGCAGTGGAGGAAAACCACCTCCATATCCACCATCTTCATCATCTTCATCATCACCATAAGCTTCATCTTCCACTTCCACCACAAAAACCACCCATACTTATACCCATTCCAAGACCCAAAGGGGAAAAAATCCATTACTCAATTTGGACATAAAGTTTGAATTACCCATGTACAATGGTGAGGTAAATGCAGAGAAGTTAGACAATTGGATTCGTCAATTGGAGGTGTATTGCAGAATTCAAAACCTACAAGGTGATGAAACAAAGATCTAGTTGGCTTCATTGAGGCTAGAAGGAGCAACACTAGTCCGGGAAGCAAATACTCAAGAGGAAATGCGAATTCATGGTAATATATACATTTATTGGGTTGAGTTTATTTCTGCCATTATAAGACAATTTTATCCTTTAAATTACATGTAAAAATCTATTATGAGTTGGAAAAATTTTAGGCAGATCAAGGGTCAAACAATTCAAGATGATACCCAGGAGTTTAGAAAGAGGGCTTTGTTGTTAGGTGTAAACTTGCAATCCCAAAACACACTCTTGAAATACATTGGGGGTTTACATTCCTATTTGAAGCATAATATTCTTATGTTTAACCCAAGCAATTTAGATGAAGTTTGTGTACAAGCCACACACGTAGAGGCAAGGGGAAAACAAAGCATAGAGGAGAAAGGTGAAAGTGAGGGTAAAGAGAAAGAAAAGTTTTATGGAAGAGGAAAAATAAATAGTTCTGTAAAAAAAGAGAAGGAAAAACTCACATGCAAAAGTTGTTCAAAGATTGGCCATGATGAAGACCATTGTTTGCAACTTCATCCAGAATTGAAACCAAATAGACTGAAAGCCAAAGAGAAGGAGAAAAATGTTGCTATAGTTGAACAAGACTTAGGGTCAGATTCAAGAGATGAGACAAAAAATTACAGCCATGGGTTTGAAAGGTAAATATGTTGCAAGCACTATTACTTCAAATTTTTCAAATGATACTCAGGATGAAGATACAAGAATAAAAATTTTCCATATTAGAGTTGTCTCTAAACATACCAAGATTGATACACTTTTTGATGGTGGGTCACAAGCTAACTTGATTTCTAAAGATTTGGTTAACCAACTAGGCGTTGAAACAATTAGACATCCAAGACCATATCCTTTGGGTTGGATTTGCAAGAATGAAAACTTGCAAGTTACAAGGAAGTGCTTACTAAGATTCACCATTAACTCAAACTTTCTTGATGAAGTTGAGCTTGATGTGGTGCCGCTTGAAATATCAGGTATTGTATTGGGAAGTCCTTATCTGTATGATAGGAAAGTTGTATTTCATCTCCATGAGAACAAGTATCACTTGTTTAAGGATGGTATTGAGTACATAATTATAGCACATAATAAGAAGACAAGTTTGTCTCTTATGCATGCAAGTGAAATGAAGAGGATAGTGAATGCAAGTTAGAACTTGACATTGTTGATGATAAAAAAAAGAGATGTATTGAATCACTGTGTTCATAAATATGCTTATGCTTGTAATGAGTTGTTTCAGGATGTTAACAAGTTGCCTTTGAAAGAAGGTGAAAAACATTTACAGCAGTGAACAGTAGTGTTGAACTGTGTTGGAAACAAGATGTCGGTGAAAGAGTGTGCAAAGGTCAAAGAGAAGGTGACAAAGAAGCTTGGAAAAGAAGGCATGGGTTCCACAAATGCTTAT
Organism: Pinus albicaulis; assembly: GCA_034641835.2. NCBI lineage: Eukaryota > Viridiplantae > Streptophyta > Pinopsida > Pinales > Pinaceae > Pinus > Pinus albicaulis. The sequence goes on along the minus strand of MU968411.1, from coordinate 64,517,064 downwards.
TGCTGGTTTCCAAAAGGTACATGGCAATGGTGAAGATACTTGGTTAAGATTTGATGTAACTACAAGGCAAAAGCAGCTAAATATCACCATGGTGACAGTGTGCAAGGTGAGAAAGCTTCTAAGTTTCTTTTGGTTATTGAACAAGGTAGGAACAAGATGTTTTTTGCAAAAACAATTTGTTGTTCTGCAAATTCAGGAATATTGCAGCATGACGGTGTCAATGACAGCAAGAGAAGGTCGCAAGAATCAAGGAAAAACTTGACTTTTTGTGAAAAGCTCCAAATGATGAAATTGAGAAAGTTTTAATGGATAGAGACTGGAAGGGTGAGGGAAAAATCCCCTCATCCATATAATCAATAATCAAGAGAGATTTTGGGCTCCAAAAGGCTTATAGTGGGGAGGAATGATTAGGTGCTCAGTATTTAGCTCAAAAATAAAAAATTTCAGAATTTCTCGAAACCAGGACGACAACGTAGATCTCATCACTAGGATTCCAACGTAACTCATTTCATCAAAATCCAAGTTCGTATGAGTAAGTTATGGTTTGTTGTTCGTTTTCTCAAATAGTTAAAAAAATTGCAAAACTGTGAGAGGTTGTTGACATGGCAGCCCAATCAGCAAAAAGGAATCTTATGGAATATTCTTTAGGTTTCTGCCAATGAGGTTGTGACAAGTGGAATTTTCTAATTCGCCAGTTTGGTCTATGTGGGTGAAATTTTCCTAATGGTTCTAAGGTGGAATTGTGTTATATATATATATATATATATATATATATATATATATATATATATATATATATATATATATAGATATTATATTATATTATATTATAGAGTATATTATATGTTATGCATATTATATATATACTATATTAAATTATATTTAAATATTAATTAAATCTACACCATAGCTCATAGTCCGCATAACTGCAAGGTCCGTTAAATTCCAAAGTTCGATTCACATTTATATGGCGTATTATCAAGGGTTAACCAAAGTTTCAAGCTTTGGGTGATGAAATATATTTCAACAAAAATTATATGCGTGAAGAGGGGTGTAGGTAAAGGTTCGACCTTGCGACCCCTCCCTTACCACTGCCTACTACCACCAATGGGCCACCTACATGAGACTTGATATGGATGCCTACGCGCTGATATTTGAGCTGCTAGGTCAGCACCAATGGATGGAGGAGGGGGCCAACCCCCTACCATAAGACCACTACCACATGACCAGTGCTGAGGGCTAGCACTGATTGCGCTTAGCACTAAGCTTAAATTTAATGATAGTAGTTTAATATTAATTAAGTGCAGTTAACTTAGCAGAAAATTTGGCGGAACGTGCCAAATCTGGCAGACCCCCAGTTTTGGCAGGGTTAGCTGGAGTTCCTCCAGAATTAGTGGAGAAATTGCAGGATTTTTTTTTTTGCCATAATCGGGGCAGTATTCAACCAAATTGGGTGCAAGGATAGTCAATCTTAGATGATTTTTTCATTCTAGAGAAAATGGTATAGGTTTTAGAGGTTGAAAACGACTTCTACATGTGATTTTTATACAGGGAAGTTCAAGGGAGCCCAGGGCCACCAGGGAAGGAGGTCAAGTATGGACCGGCCAGAGTGAATTTTCAGTAATTGGTTAGTCATTTATAGATGATTCGTGTGTTCTGAAGATAATAGAAAAGGTTTCAGGAGAAATTGAATAATGTACACAACACTTTTGCCAAATTTTAGCTAATACAAGAGGCCCAAGCTATGGAAGCTGGACCAAGGAGATGCATCCCAGGAGGAGTGAACTCCTTCATAAAAAACTTGTGTTGATGGTTTTATTTATGGTTTTCTATACATGTTTATGCTACTGTTCAGTTATTACTTATGTTGTTTATTTGTCATTAATTTCAACATAAAACACAAGACAATTTCCTGTTTTCACACTCACCTGCACCAAGGAAACTAAAGCACCACAAGGAAACAAGAAGCAAATAAAATATAATTCAGAACTTATAATTAGCACAAAAAACTAACATACAGGTTCAGATCAATCCTGGATCACTTACCTACCACTAGCTTAGTGTGGACTCCTGAGAGGTTCCTACCTCTCCTTCCACATGCTCACGGTACCAAGCCTTATGTCGAGCCTGCAAGAATCTCTATGGAACTACATAGATCCTTCAGGTGCCTCGATAGCCACTCTAAGATGCCAACAATAGGTATCCAGCCTACTCAGAATGTCAGGGTGAAATTCATTTAGGAAAATTTGGCGGCTTGACTAGTTCTATGGAAAAACTTCCCTTGACATTAATGCATTGCTTGCCATGCAACACAAAAACTTGTAACTTGATAAAAAAGTGACATACAACCGAATACAAACCCTATTATGTAGAGGGTATTCCATGTACTCTTCGTATTAATAAAAGGGTCTCAGAACCCACTATCTTTCAATTTTTAATCCAACCTCTAACGACTCTTCCATGACATGTAATGAATTTTGTCTCTTCCTTGATAAGTTGTTTATGTGTTTCTTCTCAAGTTGTTAAACATGTATGTAAATCAAGGAACAAAAAAACATTGTGGCTTAGTCTTTGTTATCATGCGGTTTTTTATGCCTCTCAAGCATCAGATGTTTTGTGTCTACCATTTGCAGTCATTGCACACATTTTTGCATTCAACTTTCACACACAACCATCTATATATTCAACACACACACACACACACACACACACACACACACACATATATATATCATTAACATATCCCCACAAATATGTACCACATATGCAATCATAATCAACGCAATGCATTCCCTGAATACAAAATCATTATCTACAACATAGCGACATGATTCATTAGACGATAAATGGTATACAAAAATACCTATATTCAAACTTGCAAGGAAACTAAGTCTGGGACCAGGACTCTCCACCCAACTGTAGATAATTTTAGCCACACTTACTTGCAACCACCACCCCCGAGCCAAATTCTAGAGTCTGGGGGGGTTGCTTGATGTTGGGACTACCACACCAAATGCCACTGAATTAGGGACTGCAAAGGAATTCCTTCCTCAATCCTACCAATTGAAAGCAACTTGCTTGGTTGACACCAGGAGGCCAGAGGCTCCCAACCTCACCCTCAAGTTCACACATAGTGGTTCACCCCCTTTTAGGGAGTCTTGAATCCACTGTACCTTCGGGAAGTAACCAAAAGTCTTGATTTCAATATTCCTTTTCTTATTCTACATGATGGCCTCTTCCCAAGATGTTATAGGGCTCTAAAGTTTGCTATATAAACCCATAGCCTCCAGGGGACCCAAGCTATTACAGGGCTCCATACATTCCATCCCAAACCACAACCTCCAGGGACTCAAGCTGTTACAGGGCTCCAGAGACCTCTCTCTCAATACACAACCTCTAGGGACCCAAGCTGTTACAAGGCTCCATGGATCCTATATCAATCAACAACCTCCAGGGACCCCAAGTTGTTATAGGGATCTAGAGACTAGAAACTCAACCCACATCCTCCAGGGATCGAGAGGCAATCCTCCTCTCTTCTCTTCTATTTAGAGATGCTTGTTAGAATCTCTTGTTGAATCCTCCCTTGGATACCACTCTTTGTATGTCTCTATATCTCCTCCCCCTTGTTCGAATGTGTCTTTTCCCCCCTTGTCTCTAGCTTTTCTTAGCCTCTTCCTAAACCACAATTATTGTTGTGTCCTTGATGGCCTTCAGTGTGCAGTCCCTCCATAAAATTCCTTTCCTTTTTCTTTTGGTTTCTTATCAAGCAACATGGTCCTGCATACTTCCTTTTGAAACTCATTCAATTTCAAGATATCCTTCATCAATTCATGGAACAACCAAATTTTAATGGTTGTCTTGCATTTTAGGTTTCTTCTCTGCACAATAAACCATAATGTCCCAAAAAATCAACCTCCTCCTGAGCTCTGGAATATGTGTCCCTTGAATCAGTCCCATTTTCTTTCTCTCAAATGTTTCAAAATATTTACAATACATTTACTATGCATCTTATACGAGGAATTTGGTGGGGTTTGTCAAAGTCTCGTCTCTCTTGAGGGAACACTGTCCTTGGTGTTCAATTTCCCATATGAAGCATATAATAAAAATGCAACACATACTATTTTATGGATATTTATACACACATCTCTATAAATTATTTACAATTGTACATACTTACTTTAACCATCAAGCAAGAAGGGATAATTGATTTTCATGGCATCATCCATTTTCCATGTGGCCACCTCTGGCCCAAAGTGGTTCCACTATACCTTGAATTTCTTTATGGCTCAGTTCCAGAGCATGAGACTCCTTTGGTCTACAAGGCCCATTCGATTTGGTTGGAACTATGCTTCTGGTTCCACCTGTAGCAAAAACCAATCAATCACATGATTAGTGTCCTGTACATACTTTTTAAGTAAAGAAACATGGAAAACATCATGAACTATAACTGATGGAGGTAAAGTCGACCTATATGTTACTGGTCCTATCATTTCAAGGATTTCAAATGGCCCATAGTACTGCGGTGCTAGCTTGGCACATGTCCCCATCCTTAGGGAACTATTCTTAGGCTTGATTCTCATATAAACGTGCTCTCCAACTTAGAAATATTTGTGAACCCTATGCTTATTTGCATAGATTTTATGTCTATCATGTGCCACTTTCAAATTCTACCTTATGATCTGAACTTGTTGTTCCATATATTTAAGTATATCAGGTCATACATGGACCTTGTTAATCAGATCATTCCAGCTAATTGGAGCACTATATCTCTTGCCATATAATGCTTCAAAGGGGCTCATATTTATGGATTCTTGGTGCCCATTTTTGTATGAAAATTCCAAAAGAGAAAGGTATTCTTCCCATTCCTTAGGTTGATGAATCATATACATCCTCAACATGTCCTCAAGGATCTAGTTTGTCCTCTCTTTTTTCTCATCTAATTGTGGATGATAGGTGGTACTGAATGCTAATTTTATTCCCAAACCTGCAAACAGTTCCTTCCAAAACCAGGAAGTAAATATAGCATCTCTTTCTGACACAATATTCTCAGGGATGCCATGTATCTTCACAATCTCTTTTATGAAAATTTGTGTTATATCACTAGAAAAATTAGTGGATTTCACTGCCACGAAATGAGATAACTTGATAAGCTTTTCCACCACTACCATGATTGCATCGCACTGCTTATTATTTTTAGGAAATATAGTAAAGAAATCCATAGATACTACCTCCCACTTCCATTATGGAATAGATATAGGTTGTAATAATCCTACTGGGTGCTTGCATTCAACCTTTACTTGCTAGCATTCCATGCATTTGTCCATGAATTCTACTACTTCCTTTTTCATATTTGTCGAGTGGTAGTATCCTTTAATGGCTGTAAGGGTATTTTGATACCCTGAGTGGCCTGAATAGGGCTTAACATGGAATTATTTCATTATCTATATTTTTACTTCATCAGTGTTAGGCACATAAATTTTTCCTCTGAATATGAACAAGTTGTCCTTAGTGAGGTGGTATTCTCCATCCTCACCACCTTGCCACAACCTTTCCTTTACTTGTTGGTATGTTTCATCATGCTTTCTTTCATTTTCAATTAATACTTCCAGATTTGTTACATATGAGCTTACAATTTCCAAGTGATTCACTTGGATTCTACTAGTCAAGGCATCAACAATTTTTTTCCTTTCCATTTATTTACTTAATCTCAAAGTCAAAATCGCGGAGCGCGACCATCCATCTGGCTTGCCTAGAATTTAGCTTCATTTGTCCAAACAAATATTTTAGCCCACTATGGTTTGACATGAGTGTGAAATTCCGAACAAGGAGGTAGTTCCTCCACATTTTTATAGCATGAATAATGGAAGTTAATTCTAAATCACGTGTCACGTAATTTTCCTCATGTTTATTTAATTTTCTAGACTCATATCATGCAACTCTCCATTCCCTCATTAATACTCCACCAAGTCCCTCTTCATAGGCATCGGTACATACTACGAAATACTTGCCAAGATCCATGGTTCTAAACATTGGTGCACTGGTGAGAAATTGCTTTAACTTCTCAAATCATTCTGCACATTGTGCAGTCCACTGAAATATTTTCCCTTTTCTCTATAAGGTTGTAATGGGATGTCTTATTTTGGAGAAAGTCTAAATAAATATCTTCTAATATCCTACCAATCCCATGAATGATATGATCTCATCCACATTATTTGGAGTTTGCCACGGCTCCCTTATGGCTTTGATACTATCAAGATCAAATGATACACCTTTCTTGGAGATGATGTGCCCTAAGTAGTGTACCCGTGACTGGAAGAAGACACTCTTACCAAGCTTTCTCTCAAAAATTGTAAAATGGTTTCCAAGTGTTATTCATGTTATTATTTCATTTTTAAATAACCAATATTTCATCAATGGATACATTGAAAAAATTGTCCAATTACGGTCGTAACACTTTGTTCATCAAGCACATGAATGTGGCAGCAGCATTAGTAAGCCCAAATTATATGACTAAAAATTCATAGTTCCCATATATTGTTCTGAAAGAAGTATTATAAGTGTACTCCTCCTTGATCCTTACTTGATGGTAGCATGGCCTTAAGTCAATTTTGGAGAAGATTTTTTCTCCCCTTAATCGGTCAGAGAGATCATCAATTATTGGTAATGGGTACACGTTCTTGATGATTACCTTGTTCAATTGTCTGTAATTAACGAATACTCTCATGATTCCATATTTCTTATTTACAAACAATATTGGTGCTCCCCAAGGATACACACTTAGCCTTATGCATCCTTTTTCAATAATTTCCTTCGGTTGTAGTTTAGCTCAACCAAATCTGGGGTGTTCATTCTATATGGAGCCTTAGATGTTGGTGCTACTCCAAGTACTAGCTCAATAGAAAATTCTCTCTCTATGAGGAGGAAATATAGGACCTCTAATGGAAAGACATCCGCATATTATTTCAAAATAGGTCAGTTTTGAAGAAATTCAACTTCCTCATCTTTTGTTGCTCAATCAACTCCCTCATTATTGGAAACTTGTACTGAAAACAACATACATCCCTTCATGCTATTGTGTTTGGCTTGCATAGTAGTGATCAACCTCACTAATATGGGCTTATTATTTCCTTCCAACATTCTTTTCATTCCTTTCTCATTCAAGCATTCTATTTCCTTTTCATAGAAATCTACCTTGGTCCAATGTATCTATAGCCAGTCCATTCCTAGTAATATTCCATACCCGCCCAACGGTAGCACATTCAAGTGGGTTTTTATGGGAATGAAACTAAGTTCAAATGCACATGACTTCACCCAATGGATGGTTCTTCTCCTTGTTCCCATTTACAATTGAACCAACCAAATTTCTTTATGCAATTCCTTGTCCAATCTGCACTTTTCGACAAGCTCTAGGTTGACATAACTATAATTGGAACATGGATCAATCAAAATAGAAACAACTTGTTCTTGTAGCTTACCTTCCATCTCAATGATGAATTCCTAGTGGTATACTTGGTCGTTATCTAATGTTGCATAAGCCCTTGGCATACTCTGGGATACTTAGCCTACCGTGCTTGCCTCCTGAGCACTTTAGATCTTGGGTTTGATATCCTGCTGTTATGGATATTCCTTCTCATGTGGTTCCCACCATAGATCCAACACTTAAGTGGTTCTCCACCTTCGATATTGAGCTATGTTGACGCTAATTGTTGCACATTTCTCTTAATGGAAACATTGGCCTTCTGCTGAGACTATCTTGTCTGAGTTGGGTGTTTCCCCACTTTTCTTTCTGGGTTCTTGTACTAATTCCTATTTCGTCTAGCAGTGGTTTTGGCTAGCTAGTTACTTTTAATCTCAGGCCTAGGCATTTCTTGATCATATAAATTTTCTAACTTCTTGATCACGTCCTTCTGGGTATGGGGTTCCAACAATTCAATTTTATCTCTGAATACCATAGGTAGCCCACTGATGAACCTTTTAATTTTAACTTTCTTTCCCTTAAGATATGGTACATAGCTCAGTAGTCCCAAAAACTTGGTGACATGTTCATTACTGCTCATCTAACCCATTTTGAGTTTATATAACTCTTTTTCCTTATTGTTATAATAACATTCAAATAGATATTGCTCTCTGAAGAGCTTCTCAAACTCATCCCATGTCAACTCCTTTTCAGTAGTGGCTCTAGAATTCTTTAAGTCCTCCCACCAAATGTCAGTTTTTCCTTTTAAGTTGTAAGAGGCGACTCTTTCTTTCATATTCTTGCAAGAATCATGTATTCTAAATAACTTCTTCATCCATAGCAGTCATGCTTCAACGTCTTCTACCTTCTTCACATCACCATAAAAAGTGGGTGGCTTTTTATTTTTAAATTTTTCATGCATATGCTCCTTTTCCTTATTCTCCAAGCAATGGTGATGGTGAGAGTGGTGGTATTGATTAGGAGTTCATAAATTTTGCTTAAAATTCAAAGTTACAGGATTGGGTTCAAATCAGGATGGTTGCGTAGATCTCATCTTCCTGATTTTGGCACCACGAATGGTTCGAAAATTGATGTCGTATGAGGGAGATATCACGTTTTTATTGAATTTCCAAATAGGTAAATTTTGTGACAAGTTTGACTGGGATGCACAATCAGAGGGTGGAGGTACAGTCAGAAAAAGGAATATTTTGAGGAATATTCCTTCCTGAGAGCCAATCGCAAGATGACAAGTGGCATACTTCTATTGGTTTAATGAGTTTGTACGTTGGTTTGGAGGACCAATTAAAGGGTGCCACGTGGCTAGAACTGAGGCTGCCATGTGCCCCCTTAATGGTGTGGTAAATTATTGTGGAGGTTGTAGGAGTCAAACCCTGGACCTCCGGCAGAGCACACACCCGTCTAGCCGACCGAGCTACAAATGATTCTTAACCATCATAGTGGTCAGGTTTGTGTTATAGTTCATAGCAATGGAGTATAGGGGTTGGACCGCCAACGTTCCCAATGCGTCAGTAGTCCTGCGTGGTGTGGTCACATATAAACATTGCAACCGTTAAACAAATCGTCGTCGACCTCTGCAAAACCTATGGCAGTCTCCGCAACCGTCGGCGTTATGTTGTCACATGGCGATGTATTTTTGCGCAGTTAATGTGACAATTCCATTAACCCACAATGCTAACCAGAGTTTGAAAATTAACCCACAGTTACATGCCTGGGGTTCCACCTTCTGTTGCGGTCACTGCGTGGTTTGGGGTTGGCATGTGGCCACCCCAACCACTAACCTTAAATGCCATGATTTATTTCAGCAAGGTATTTGGAAAAACATGCCTTTTTGGGCGGAGTTAGCTAATTTAACTCCAGATAAGTGGAGTTCTCGACTTTTAGTGGAGTTTTTCTAGGTGTAACTGGGAAAAAGAGTAGGAAACTCAATTTTTTCCCATTCAGGGGGAATGAAGAGTCATTTTTGACTAATTGGAGCATTCTGGAGCCATTGGTACATAGAAAAAAACCATTAGAGGCCTATAAATACATGTATTTGCAAAATTTTGAGCATAATTAAAGATGGACATGCCATTGGGAGCTGGACCAACAGATGTAGCCCAAGAGGGGTGAAATGATTCATCATGCCTACTATATAAATGTTATGTGATAACTTATTTATCTATTTTACACTATTTTTCAGTTTTATTTGTGCTTATTTTCATGCTTCTAATTCACTCAAATCATCTACATTTCATGGTTAAAATCCTCAATCCTTAAGCAAACTAACGAGACAAGTATGCACATGTTTATAAACTGAAAAGACACTTAGCACAACAAAAATAATACAGTCCTTTCATATCAGATTGGTATCGGAGCTAGAGTTTATTCTCTGGTGTTGTTTTGTGCAAAGAATTGTTTAACTGTTTGCAAGTTTTTAAATACTTACTAGGCTCAAGCTCAAAAGAGGAGAAGGAAATTCGGTGGGAGCAGAAGGGTCTCAAGAAGAGATAAAGCAAAGGAGAGAAATATTGTCACAACCTCCACCACCTAGTTCACCTCCTAAGGAAGCAGAAGCTACATTAAGAATGTATCATAGAGAAGGAGAAATCCATGAAGAAGTTGATCCCAAAGAGGAAGAAAGAGTGTTTAGGAAAGAATTTCTTGACATGACTGAGATGTTTAGAATCCTTTATCAAGAAAGGAATGAGATACTGGAAGGAGAAGGATCCAAAATTCACAAGGAAGGACAGGGATCTTTAGGAAGTCACAATGATGAAGATAAGTCAAAGAAGGGAAATGGAGGAAATGGAGGTAATGGAGAGCCATCATCCTCTCCCTCATTATCATCATCCTCTACTTCTTCTTCAGTACATCAGCCACACAAGTCAAATAACTCTAGTAAAAATCATTTTCTAAAACTTGATTTTAAGTTTGAATTGCCAATTTTTAATGGTGGAGTCAATGCAGAAAAGCTTGATAAATGAATTAGGAAATTGGAGGTCTATTTGAGAATCTAGAACCTTCAATATGATGATACTAAAATCCAATTAGCTTCATTGAGAATGGAAGGTGCAACACTTGTTTGGTGGGAAGCTAAGACAAAGGAGGAGATAAAAACACATGGTAAGATTATTCTAGCATGGTCAGTTTTCATTACTGCTATAAAACAACAGTTTTATCCATTAGTTCATATGAAGAAAGCCATAATGAACTGGCAAAACTTTAGGCAATTGAAGGGACAAAATGTGCAAGAATAAATCCAAGAATTTAGGAGAAGAGCTCTCTTATTAGGGGTAGATTTGCAGAGCCAAGATACTTTGCTCAAGTACATAGGAGTCTTACATAGCTACCTAAAACATACTATTCTCATGTTTAACCCCACCAGTCTAGATGAAGTATGTGTTTAGGCCACACATCTAGAAGCTAGAGGGAAGAACATTTCTGAAGAGGGTAGAAAGAAAACTTTTAAGTGTAAAGCCAAAGAGAAGACCTAAAAAGGAAAAAGAAAAAATAATGCATATATTAAGAAAGAGGGAGAAAAATTGGTTTGTAAACATTGTTCAAAAGAAGGCCATGATGAAACTCATTGTTGGAAATTACATCCTGAAATGAGGCCAAAGAAACCCAATAACAAAGGGAAACCGAAAATTGCAGCTACAACTCAACATGATTTAGGAGATGATTCAGGTGATGAATCTAAGATTCCAACCATGGGATTGAATAACATTAAGGGAAAATAAACTGAAACTAAACCTAGTACTAATACATCAAACTGTCACATACATGCTCCAAATGAAGAAGAAAGAATTGAACTGTTTCATGTGAGGGTCATATCCAAGCATACCAAGATTGACACATTGTTTAACAGTGGGTCGCAAGAAAAATTAATCTTTGAAGACTTGGTAAATAAAATGAACCTTGAGACCATACCACATCCAAAACCATATCCACTTGGTTGGATTTGTAAGGATGCAAATTTATAGGTTTCAAAGAAATGTATATTGCGATTTCCAATCACTGCAAATTTTGTTGACACGGTTGAATTAGATGTAGTTCCGCTTGACATAACAGATATTGTGTTGGGGAGTTCTTACTTGTATGACATGAAAGCAATCTTCCATCGCCATGAGAAAAAGTATCATTTATTCAAAGATGGAAAGGAGTACATTGTTAGAGCACATCACAATAAGACAAACATTGCTATGGTAAATGCTGGATAGGTAAAGTGGCTTGTAAATTCAAGTAAGAATTTTGTTCTTCTTATGATTAAGCCTAAAGCTGATGTTAATCATGAATCATTTGAGGGATGTGATTTTAAGTTGAAACTAGATTTATATGATTTAGTTAATGCACATCATGATATTTTTCAGGAGCCAACATGATTGCATCCAAAAGGAGAGATTCAACATGAGATTCAGTTGCAACAAGATTGTCCTCTTCTAAACATCGGTATGTATCACATGTTGATAATGGAGAATGATGAAATAAAGAGGAAAATCAAAGAGATGTTGCTTAAAGGCATCATAAGGCCAAGCACTTCGCCATGCGGTTCACCCATAGTCTTGATACCAAAGAAATATAGGACTTGGTGCATGTGTGTAGATTTTCGAGCTTTGAACAAGATTACGGTAAAGACGCGTTACCCACTCTCAAGAATATATGATTTTCTTGATCAACTGAAAGAAGCATATTTTTTCACTAAGTTAGATTTACGAAGTGGATATCATCAAGTAAGAATTATAGAAAGTGACATATGGAAAACTGCATTCAAAACCAAACAAGGACTCTTTGAGTGGTTAGTTATGCCATTTGGTTTGTGTAATGCACTAGAAACTTTCATACGTGTTATGGATAGTGTTTTTTGTCCATTCCTTGATGAATTTTTTTATTGTATACTTAGATGACATATTGATTTTTAGCAAAACAATAGAAGATCATGTCTTGCATGTGAATAAAGTGCTTGATATTTTGAAGAAATAGAAATTGTTTCTTAAGATGTCAAAGTGTGAGTTTTGAAAGACTTATTTGGTTTATTTGGGACATATTGTAGGAGGAAGATAGTTGAGAATTGATGCTTCTAAAGTGGAAGCCATTATGAATTGACCCACACCCAAAACAATTACTGAGGTAAGAAGTTTCTTAGGTGCAACTCAATATTGGAGAAAGTTTATTGCTAACTATTATGCGATCGCAGCTCCTATGCATGTAGTGACAAGTGTGAAGAAAGACTTCCAATGGGGAGGAAAAAAAAAAAAAAACTTTCGAATCTTTAAAAGACAAGATCAGTTCATCTCCAGTCCCGGAATTACCAAATTTGAAACGGCCATTCGAGATTCAAACCGATGCTAGTGGTTATGCCATGGGTGCAGTACTTTTGCAGCATGGTAAGCCTATCACTTTTCATTCTGAAACATTTAATGGTGCTGTGACAAATTATCCGACATATGACAAAGAACTATATGCATTGGTACAAACTTTCAAGAAGTGGAAAAAGTACTTGATGGGTAAAGAGACTATTGTACATACCGATCACCAACCATTATAGTACTTGCAGTCACAAACAAAATTGCAACAATCAAGACATTTAGGTGGATGGGATTTCTTCAATAGTTTCACTTGGTTATAAGGTACGAGAAAGTTATTTTCAATAAAGTTGTTGATATGCTTTCGAGACCAATCATTAGTGCATCTACTTTACTCAAAAATGATTCTTTTGTACATGAGAGTTACATAGAACAATTTGCACATGACATTTATTTTCAAGATGTGTATGCTAGTTTGAGATAAGGGAATCGAGTTGAAGAAAAATATTATCGCATGAATAACAATTTTTTGTTTCATTTGGGAAAGTTGTGTATACCACAAGGAGAGAGGCTAAGTGTCATGAGAGAAGCTCATTCATCTCTTATCGCTGGACACTTTGGGGTAAGAAAAACAGTGGCGCATCTACAAAGGTATTTCTATTGGCCTCACATGGTAGATATAGTGTTGCGTTTTATAATAGGTTGTTCTATGTGTGCAATAAGCAAGCCTAGTAATAGGAAGCTTGGGTTGTACACTCCACTACCAGTACCATCAAGGCCATGGGAGAGTGTCTCTATGGAATTTTTTGGAGGTCTACCTATGTCAAGAAAGCAACATCATTTTCTTTATGTAGTTGTGGATAGATTCAGTAAAATGTGTATAATTATGCCATGTAAGAAAACCATTACTGCTAAACAAAATGATGAACTTTATTTTCAACATGTTTGGATTCATTTTGGATTGCCAACTTCTATTGTTAGTGACATGGATTCCAGGTTCATTGGGAATTTTTGGTCAAATCTATGGAGTATGATGAACACAAAGTTGAAACAGAGTACTGCTTTTCATTTGCAAACAGATGGACAAACAGAGGTGGTGAACAGAACCATTGTGCATATATTGAGAGGATATTGTAGCAAACATCCTTAGTTGTGGGATGAGCAACTGCATTACATTCAACATGCTTACAACTGGGCAAAGCACTCTTCAACTCAAAAATCACCTTTTGAAGTATTCTTTGGGTATTTTCCAAAATCGCCATTAGACTTCATCTTTGGGAAGGATGTTGCAATTTATGGCCATAGTGACATTGACAAGGTTCGAAATTTCATTGAGAAAATTCAGATTATACATCAACAAGTTCAAGAAAAACTTGAGAAAATTCAAAGAAAATACAAAGAGAGGCATGAAAAACATAGATTTGGCCATAAGTTTCAAGAGGGAGATGAGGTATGGTTGCACATTAGCAAAGAAAGGATGCAAGGGGAAGGTAAAAAACTCAAACCCATTCGCTATGGTCCATTCAAGATCATACAGCAAGTTGGTAATAATGCATTTCAACTTGACTTGCCTTCTTATATGAAAATTTATTTAGTTGTTAATGTTGAAAACTTACGTTTTTATGAGCCACCTTTGATCAATGATCAAGGAAGTGATGTTCAACTACCTTCTATTGAATATTTCTTTCCAGAATTTATGGATGAGCTCAAGGAAGATACGGTTCTTGACAGGAGGACAAGAGCATCCAAGAGGGAAAGTGTTGAATACCTTCGTGTTGGGCTTAAAGGCATTAAACCAAGCAAGGAAAAATGGATGGAGGTTGGAAAGGTGAAGGAGTTGTACCCTCATCTACTGAACAGGTAATCAAGTCTTTTGGGGTCCAAAATCTTCCCAATGGGGAGGAGTGATCAGGAATTCATGATTTTTCTTAACATTCAAAGTTACATGATTGGTTTGAAACCAAGATGGTTGCGTAAATATCATCTTCCTGATTTTAGCCCTGTGAATGGTTCGAAAAACCGATGTCGTATGAGGGAGATATCGTGTTCAGATCGAATTTCCAAACAAGTAAATTTTGTGATAGGTTTGACTAGGATGCATAGTCAGCAGGGTGGAGGTACAGTCAATAAAAGGAATATTCCTTTCTCAGAGCCAACCACAGGATGGCAAGTAGCGGCCTTCTATTGGTTTAATGATTTTGTACGTCGGTTTGGAGGACCAATTAAAGGGTGTCACGTGGCTAGCCCTAAGGCTACCATGTGTCCCCTTAATGGTGTGGTAAAATTATTATGGAGGCTGCAGGAGTCGAACCTTGGACCTCCGGCGGAGCATGCGCTCGTCTAACCGCCCGAGCTACACATGAATCTTAATCATCATAGTGGTCGGGTTTATGTTATAGTTCATTGCAATGGAGTATGGTGGTTGGGACCGCCGACCGTCCCAACCCGCCAGCGGTCCCGCGTGGTGTGGTCACATATAAACATCACAACCATTAAAAAAACCATTTTCAACCTCCATGAAACCTATGGCGGTATCCGCAACCATTGAAATTATTTTGTCACATGGAGATGTATTTCCGTGCGGTTAATGTGACGGTGTCACTAACCCACGACGCTAATTAGAGTTTGATGATTAACCCACAGTTACATGCCCAGAGTTCCGCTTTTTGTTGTGGCCACCGCGCGGTTTGGGGTTGGCATGTGGCCACCCCAACCACTAACCTTAAATTACATGGTTTATTTCAGTGGGGTATTCGGAAAAACACGCCTTTTTGAGCGGAGTTAGCTAATTTAACTCCAGATAAGTGGAGTTCTCCACTTTTAGTGGAGTTTTTCTAGGTGTAACTGGGAAAAAGAGTAGGAGACTCAATTTTTTCCCATTCAGGGGGAATGAAGATTCATTTTTAACTAATTGGAGAATTATGGAGCCACTGGTGCAGAGAAAACAACCATTAGAGGCCTCTAACTACATGTATTTGCAAAATTTTGAGCATAATGAAAGATGGACATGCCATTGGGAGCTGGACCAGCAGATGTAGCCCAGGAGGGGTGAACTGCTTCATCCTGCATACTGTGTAAATGTTATGTGGCGAATTATTTCTCTGTTTTACACTGTTGTTTAGTGTTATTTGTGCTTATTTTCATGCTTCTAATTCACTAAAATCATCTACATTTCATGGTTAAAATCCTCAATCCTTAAGAAAACTAACGAGACAAGTATGCACATGTTTATAAACTAAAAAGACACTTAGCACAACAAAAATAATACAGTCCTTTCAGATCAGGTATCTCTGGGTAGCATAACTAGACGGTTTTCTCGAGGAAGGCACCTGCATTCTAGCCCTTCCTTTTGGAGTACTCAAAGGTTATCCCCTTGGAAAAATGTCCTCACTTCCCTGCTTGGGCCTCTTTCTGGGACTGCCACCACCTTCTCCGTTGGTTTTTTATTCTGACTGAAGAAGGATTTTTCCATCCCTATTATTGGTCCTCATTTCATATTTCATTTTGCTCTGCCAGTCTGAGAGACTTTGCAGGATGACTGTATTGATATCATCCTACCTTTCTTGGGCTCTTCTTGCCTCTCATTATGAGCCTTAAACCTCCTCACCTTATCTAAAAGTCTTCTCAAGGTGTCCATCCAATCTGGGGAGTGATTCCCTCCACCTTGTGCAACTGATCTCTCTTCTTCATTGGTTTTGACTTCATCACTTCCATGTTGGGACTGATCGGAATTGTATTCAATAATTATGGTCCTCCTTAATATATGTTTTCTATGTTATGTTATTTGTGATGTGTTTTCATTAACACACATTGTTAGACATTTTAAAAGAATAATTAAACACAAAATTGGGATCATGCGGTTGCATTCATGGATCTTTCATGGGGGTTCCTACGGTAACAAAACAACCATTTTATCATACACGCCATTTAAAAATAATATGCAAGAGTCATACAATTGTGCAATTGGTACATAATTAATGATAACAATGTATTCACAATCATAATCCTACTCCCATCCAGTTCTTAGTCATCTGATAACTTACCTTAGCACAATTTAATTAACAAACAATAAGCACAATCAATACTGACTTAGTACCCTATAATTATTTAATAAAAATTCCTCACTTTTAGTGATGAAACCCATCTAGTCCAAGTATTGAACTTGAACGCTCTAATACCAATTTATAATGTACCCAACCCCTTCGTTTGACATTCGAGGAATGGGGTAATAATTTTTTTTTTGACAAATTCGGTGTGGCTTCGGGACCCCAACACATATTGAAATTGAAATTTTGAGTCCCCTTTGGAATCTCGACCTTCCGACTGGTGTGCCATGTCTCTAGGACCCTCAGATCATTGAGGCCCCCCCGGAATATGACCTTTTGGTTGACGTGTCATGAATATGGGACCCTCATAACGTTTTAGACTCTCAAGTTGAGGTTCCCCCCAAAATATGACTTTCTAGCCGACGTGTCATGAATCCAGGACCCTCAGAGCAACTTGAAATATCAAGTTGAGTTCCCTCTCAGAATATGACGTTGCTGTGGGTATAGATACCCATCCTCTATCCATTTTGTCACCATGTCTCTTCTAATATTTCTTCCTACAATGGCTACAGGATTTTGGTATCCCAGGATTCCACGTAACCCTCCACGCGTTATCCGTTGGTGTCTATGTGGGCCCTGTTATGCAGAATCTATGAATGCAAATAGAAGTATCTTCCTTAGACCCAGTGTCTTGGTCTATAACAATGAAAGGAAAAAGAATATAATGTTTCCCTTAAAGTAATTGAAAAATGAGATGAGACTTACCTGGAATCGGTCGCAAGCTTCACTCTATTATAGGATTGTATGCTCCAATCCTAGCCCCAATCGCTATAATTAGAACCTGCACATTAAAACACAACAAGCCAAAGATCTACAATATCTGGGTAACATTATCAAATCACTTCATTCAATGGATCAACAAAACAATGAAACATATGAATATCAACATCATATATAGGAAAATTTATGAAAACATGAAGTTGGGAAACACTTTTATCCCTTTTTTGACGTTGAAACTTGTAATTTTCTATGTGTTTTCAACTTCAACTCCACTAAACTCATATTTTCAATGCAAATTACGCTTTAACATAAAAACAAGATTTGTAGATATTTGTCTTACCTCCATACTCATATTTAATACATACATACATACATACATACATACATACATACATACATACATATATATATATATATATATATAGAGGGGTAAATTTGTTGTTTACTAACTGCATATACTTGAAATTTTCAGGCAAACATAATTAACCACTTTTTGCACCCTAACTTTTTTTAGGGATGGTTATTCATTTTTTTGAAATAAACCACATCATCATAATCTACATAGACTACATTACTGCAATGAATATTTTTCGGTAATTTTCAGATTAAATCACTATTTTTATTATTTTTTGAAATGGACGAAGACAAACAAATAGTGATGTTTTAGTACATTTTATGAGCCCTACATTTTCTTTTCAATGTGATCATCAATAAGAAAAATGAGAATACTTTTTTGAAGAAGATAGGGATAGGAATTGAAATATGATTTTTTTGATTTTTTTGGTGTTGCCATTTTAAAGTTTTTGAATTTTCATTCACTCAAATTTTCAGAACAATGAAATTCCACAGTGCCACAGTTTAGTGTAAAATTAATAACAAATTGAAATTTTTAATGAAACTCCACAAATATTATATCATTAGAAACTAGATTCAGAGATGAATCTAATGGTACTAGGTCCGAAAGAGAAAATTCTATTTTTGTAGGTGTTTCGCCCTTCCAAAGTTGCAGGTTCTTGAAAACTGCATAATTTTCTGTGTTTTTTCGTTGACCAGAAACTCTCGGGGGAGAAATTTAATAAACTCTTGGGCAAGAAATGTTAAACTCTCGACCGAGAGTTTAAACCACCACAAGTTAAATTTAACCGTGCAGGTAAACTCTCGCTCGAAATTTTTACAAACTCTCGACCGAGAGTTTGCGTGTGAGAAATACAACCGACACATGACGGTTTTTTGGTTTGGCGGAAAGGCAAACTCTCGGGTGATAGTTATATAACTCTCATCTGAGAGTCTATTAAACTTTCAGGCGAGAATTTTAATCGAAACATTTTACCGTCAGCCGACGAAATCTTGTGAAGATTCATCGTATCGTCATGATGTTTCGGGCGAGAGTTGTATATAAATATTCTCATTTGAAATATTAAATCCACAATATTCCACACACCATTCTGAACCAAAGAAGCGAAGTTTTTTAGGGTGTGATTTTTTTTTTTAAATAATGTTTTTAAACATTCAATTTTTTTTAAAGAGCACATATTTTCAGGAAAGGGAAGTGAAAATTTTAGGGGGAAAAATACATTTTTATTTTTTATAAGAATTTAATTATTTGATATTTTGAAAAATGTCTCTATGAAAGCATGAAGTATTTTTGCAAAATAAATTTATGAATTTAATTGTTTATTTTTAGTTTTCTCTCTTATTGAAGGCATGAAGTACTTATTCTGAAGTATTTATGTTTTTTTGGGTATTTGGTCCAAATAGAATTGGATTTTAGGTTTCCAATTTTGTGAACATGGGAAGCAAAAGGAATTGAAAATCAAGGCATGATCGAAATAGAACTGATTCAGTGGAAATGAATGAGAGATTACAAAAAAAAATGCTAGAGGAAAGGGAAAGATTAAGCCATGAAATAAATGTGGAGGTATAGCATCGTGAAAGAGATGTAGAGGTGCATGACAATGACGAAGAAATGAGAAATATTGAGGAACTTGTAAATGAGAATATTGAAAAAAAAATGTCGAAGAGAATGTTGAGGACTTTTCAACGAGAATATTGAAAACACAAATGTCCAAGAGAATATCGATATCGATCTCACCGGTTAGTCAGTAGTTTCTTCAATTTGAATTTTGTATTTTTTTTTTAAACATTATAGTTCAAGATAGTTTCAAAACGTCAGACCCACAAGAATATACTACCATACCTCGCATTTCACTGCAATTAATTGGAAGTTCCAAGAACATTTTATACAAATACAACTTTCTAGAGAATATGGATCCAACTAAAATTGAAGAATTGGGACCACCAATGCCTGCACGGACAGTTTGAGATAAAATCAATTGGGGGTTGAAACATATTTTTGAAGGTAAATCTATCATAGCACAAGCTCAGATGTTATGTAGATTTTTAAAGCACAAATCTCTCAAAAATGTTGTGGAATTATTGGGCATTAAAAGTCAGAAAGAGGTTTTAGTAAATCAAATGGTATAAAAAAATGTTACGTCGGCACTTGCAAGATTTACAGTTCAAGAAACCACGTGATGTGTTCCC
>MU968411.1:64182703-64496835 GCA_034641835.2 Pinus albicaulis | reverse complement strand
GATAACTTAAAGACAGCTAATGAAAAAATTATAATAAAACACATGGTACTCTATGCAATCCAGTGTACAACTGATTAAGGAACACATCACACAGCCAGTTAGAAAAACAAAAAGAAAAGACACAAAAGGACAAAGGAGAAAACAAAAATCGAACAATGATGAAAGCCTAAAGGTAAAGAGAAGAGGCATTGAAGCTCTTCTTTCTCTATATGACAGAGAAACGACACCAAGAAAGGAGGAAATTAAAAAAAATAGAAAATGCTAAGCTCCAAACAGTGGGAATGGAAGCACACTTCAAATGATGGCTGTAGACTCTAAATACAAATTGGAATCATATATATCCAAGAGTTTGGACTTAATTTGAATATAAACGAGATACGAGATAGTGGCGTGGTGATAGAAAAACAATGTATAAATACAATACAAGAGAAGCAATATACCTTGAAATACAGTATTAGCAAAATAAAACAACCATATTTGAAATTTTCACGAGTCACAGAGATTGCAAGGAAGCTGCCATATGTCTGATTCTTAGTCATGTCACTCTAGGCAGAAGTTCCAGCAAATTCAGAATCAGATGGATAGAGTAAATACATATCTAAAAATCAAAATCAGATTTCAGAATCCACTCAAGGGAGAAAAAGTTATATATCTCCAATTTTTCTTTGGCACTGAACTGTTCAGATATAAACACCACTAAATTGAAAGAAAAATAGATTTCATCAGTTTTGGAAAGCTGGCAGTTATTATATCCAAGATGCCCAATAGAAATCCTTACCAGGTTTGATTTTATACTTTTTATTGGCATCTGGATTTCAACTTAGAATAACTAAATAAATATTGAACATCACAGTAGAGTCTACTATCTAAATATATTGCATTATACCGACGTTATAAATTTCATATTTTAGAAACATTGTGCCACAGTTCTATTACTCATGAATCACAACAATAACATTGATTACATATCCCTAAAAAAAAGGCTAGAAATAAGCACTTCTCAGTTGAAGCTCTCACACTCTCAATTTTCTTTTAGCCTCCAAGTCTTCCAAGACTCACAAGTTCATATTAAGGCTTTTCTTATTATAAAAATGCTCTTAGGGAATCAGTGGTAGTCTTCCATCCCAAGAGCACTGACATGTCATGAAAAGAGGGTGTATGGTAGTTTACCTTGGTCATGTGTGGTCGAGAACACCCAAAACTTCCCAGCCTATTAGGGAGCTATAAACTCCCCAAAAATATGGGAACCTTTGGTGGCTTTTGATCATTGGAGCAGACTAAGAAACACCATTGGAAATGACTCGGTACTGTCTAAAGCTCCTAGAGAATTCCTTAAGCTCCAAAAACCACCCACCAGTTCTAGAACATTTCACTCAAACTCCTAAGCTCCCAGAAATGGGAAAAGCTGGGAATAGGTTCCCCAATCACCAGAAGCAATGTTCCCATGCTACTATGGAATTAAGATAAAGAAAATGAATGAAGACCTAAATCTTCAGTTGCTACCCATAGGGGCAACCAAAGCTTTGTAAAGAAATTTATAAATATTTCCCTAAGGTATTAAGAAATTTATAAGAGTTGGTCATTTGTATCATCTTGTATGTACTTGTGGATATATCCTCTCACATCTTGCAGTTTTTTGTCTACATCTTCAACACCTATGTGAAAATTCATGTGTCTTTGTCTGGGAATTCCTAGGTGTTCCTTTATAACTCAATGGCCATCTAACAAACTACCCACTACATGACCCATTGCTACTTTGCTCTTTAACAATTCACTCAACTCATATGAATGCCTAGTCTTTGACTAAACCCAAATCTTGCTCCATTTTATTGTAACTTTATAGACTCAATCACATATATTGATATCCCATGTGCTAGAGTGGAGATGCCTCTATTTTCCTACATCATTTTCCATTGAATATAGATATATGTTTACGTTTTATTTTAACATATTTAGAGGCCTACCAAGTTTATAGGACACTTTCTCCTTGAATAAAAATAAAAATCTAAATTAATTTGTATATAATCAGAGATGTTATCAAGGATGTTGGGTTTTTAAGATCTCAGCAGTTGAACAACTTAGAATTCACTTATGAAATTTCCTAGTTCATTTGGGTTTTATGTAATATTTAATTCTAATGGTTTTGTAGTTTGGACTGTAAAGAAAGTGTTTTTCTTATTTTATTTCTTGTGTCATACAGATTATATAGGATCATTCTTCCCTTGGGTTTTTGGGTTACATCCACCATCTGGATAAGAAAAAATTAGATCCAAGAAGTCATCCTAGTCAGCCACATCCTAGGTAGCATAAGATGACATTTCTTTATGAAGTATCTCTAGTTAGTCACCTGCAATTTTTTGCAATACCAACAAATCCCAAGTTGGATCTACTCTAGCTTAATTGGTACCTTACCAAAATGCTGTGAAATGTGACTCCCAAAATGTTTCATTGAAGTTCTCGTTGTCCTTGGAACCAAAACTATGATTGATCATTTACTGGTTCAAATGTTGATTGCTGCTATTGAAGGGCACCTAACACTATAATTGTTGCCTTCTGTTACTCTGCTATTTCTCACCCTATGCCTTGATGGTTCATTGATTTTTCACATGGATGTTTAATGATCAATTGCTTGCAAGGATATAACTTGTTCATTGATACCTTTACTTTAAATATTTCATTCACTTGAAGCATAGTTTTCTTTTCTTTTCTTTTCAAGTACTGATCTAGTTTTTCTTAGGAAATTTGATCTCAAAAAATTGAGTTTTTCTTAATCATAATCATTTATTCTCGAGTGCTCTTTGGCTTTCAAGAGTAGTGATTTTTTTGTTGTTGTAGATTTGATTTTATTACATATTTAGAGATTCCGGGGTAGCATAAAAACCCTAGGGACACCCCCCTGAGACTATGAAGAACCAATCCAAATGGAGAGGAAAATTGACAGTGATAGTGGGTCAATTTGTCTATAATTCTCACGTAGATCTGTTGTTGCATATCCGTGTGATAAAAATTCCCAAGTCAAATTATGAATGCCGATTTCAAAAGTAAAAACTATAATAAGTCAATCACAACTCATAAAGACCATAATGGGTAAACATGTAATGGAATATTATGTATTCAAATATTGTTAGGTTCAAATGCATTGTATATTAACAACATGTACGTGAGCCTTAGTGTATGAAAAATCTACTATATTATTAAGTAGTTTAAAAATTGATAAGCACCTTAATCAAAAATAAAGAACATGTTGGCATGTGTGCCTATGATGTCATAATTGTCATTTAGTATTGTGTAAGTCCTTTAGTGTGTCCAATTAGATTTGTACAACCCATTTAGTAATTAAAGTGCTCTCCTATAAAATGGGCACTTACAGGATATTATGGGGGTATGAAAGGGTATTTTATATTTTTAAAGGCTTCCCCTACCATTTAAATGATAGGGTAGTTTTGAAATGTGTATGTTGAATGTTCTCTAGTTATTGGAATTCTATATTTTCTAGGCAAGCCTTCTCATTTTGCAAATCAAGATCTATGTTTTATTCTTACTTAAAAAACTCCCTCTATTCTTTTGAGATATCCGTCTGAAATTTCTCAAATAATTGATAATGGTTAAGGGTATGCAAACATATTCATGCTCCCACACATCTTTGACTGAATGTTCATCTTGTAGGTGCACCCACGTCTGCAATTATTGATGAGTACAGTCTAATTCAGACAATTTTATTCTTGATTCATGCTTCCTTACTACAGAGGGTGTTGCCCTGACTAATTTTTCTAAACACAACCAGATGTAGGCTCCTACTCAAATGATCAAATTTATAATATTTTCAAACTCTATAATTTTGATAGGGTATCTTATAATCTGTTTTGATTGTGGCGCATGGGCTGGTAATTTCAGTATAACTACGCTGGGAATTTCAAAGTAAGTACATAGAAATGGTGTGATGTAGTAGTGATGGCAGTGTGTTGTCACAATGGCAGAATGAACTGCTCTGATATCACTTGTCAGAAACCTTGTGGTACTCACAGGAGGCCATTGATAATAATAAGAAAAGACATGAAGCCATAGTCCCAAAGGACAAATAATATTTATTGATATGAAAATGATCATTGCAAATCTACAATGTCATCTTTATAAACTATTGAATAGATGGGTCACAATGAATATCCATGACCCTAGGGAAAGGGTCCCTACACACACACAAAAGTTTAATTAGGTTCATTCTAATGTTGTGAACCACATCTTGTAGTTTTTTGTCTACATCTTCAACACCTATGTGCAAATTCATGTGTCTTTGTCTGGGAATTCCTAGGTGTTCCTCTATAACTCAATGACCATCTAGAAAAATACCCTATACATGACCCAAATCATGTGTAAATATATATATATATATATATATATATATATATATATATATATATATATATATATATATATATATATATATATATATATATTTATTTATTTATTTATTTATTTATTTATGAGTATATTTTGTATCATTTTAAGATGGGTTTTTACCCTAGTCCTGATATTGAGTTCTTGGTTTACTGTTATGCATATAATATTGAAGATTCATCGCTTGTTGTATATTTTGTAAGTTTTCTTGGTTGCATTGTTGGTTCTTTTTATTGGGTTTTTGTTCCTTTGTTTGAGTCTTCATAAGGGTTTCAACCCATGTGTACTTGGCCATGTATAGTTAGGGTTTTAACATTACCACTTATACACTTACAATATTATTTTAATACCTACAGATCAATATTATTTTTGGATTGTATTCGTTCTCTATTCACATGTCTCATTGTTCATAGATTTGTCTGTATTTAAACTCATCATCGTAGCTATATCTTTACAACCCTATTATGTAACTAGTGTCGTTCTTGGAATTTTATTTTGATAGCAACCTCGAACCTTGTCCATACCGGTTCATCCTTTAAACTAGTTTTTGTGATGTTATAGTTTACGGGTATTGGTGTTCATTGGAAACAACACTCAGTTCTTTAGCTTCATATTCTAATAGGTTAAAGTGATATTTAGGGTTATGGATTATGGGTTTCGAACCCAACTGTAGAACCAAATGTTTTCTTGGTCTGCGAAAACAGTAGGTAGTTATCACTTGCATTTGGTAGTAGGCCAATTCTGTGGGTTTCGAGCCATGTTTTATGTGAGTATTATCATTCAGACTGGATTTGGCCACAAATCGGAGATGTTTCAGAAGGAATGAGGGAGGGTATAACCAGAGCAAATGAAATCGGTCGGATCAATCGAGATGAAGACAAGGTTTTCGACCTTTATTGATAAAGGTTATACCTTTATAGATACAAAAGGGGATACCAAACAGTCAATTATCACAGTAAATTACCAAAAATAATACCAAACAGTGAATTACCACATAATACAAACCCTAAAAAAATAAAATTCGAGACTTACTTGGAAATAAATATCCATTTTTTTGCTATCAGGGATGCTCATGGTGGCAGACTCGGTCGTTGAGGTGGTTTGAACACGACACAACTTGTGCTCCAGTGTACAAGTTTTTGCAGGCCAGGGGTTTGCATAATGTCAGGGGAGATGGGATTTTGGAGTTTTTTATAAGCATAAAACTCTCAGATGAGAGTGTAAGAGAATCTAAACTCTCGGACGAGAGTTAAAACAACTCTAGGCCGAGAGTTTTAAAACTCTCGTCTGAGAGTTTACTTGAGAGTTTAGATAGGAGGAATGATTTATAAAAACTCTCAGATGAGAAAGTAATAAGCCTTTAAACTCTCGGATGAGAGTTGTATAAATCATTAAACCCGAGAGTTTATGTTAATAAAACTCTCAGACGAGAAAATACTTAACTCTCGTCCGAGAGTATTTTAACTCTAGTCAAGCCTAATATAACTCTTGGGTGAAACATTAAAAATATCTTGGACGAGAGTTCTAAAAATTCTCGGTCGAGAAATTGAGTTGGCTATTTTCTCGAACGAGAAATTAAAAATTTCACCCAAATTTTGGCCATCTGCCAAAAAGTGTTTCCAAACTTCGGGTTTTCACCCGTAAATTTTTTCAAAGGAGAGGAGAGTAGGGAATACTTTATAACTTTAGACACAATTTGAACATTAAGATACTAGAGCAAGGTAAGTCTAATTTTCTAAAGTTATTCAAAGGATAGGAGAGGAGGAAACAATTATAAATTTTTTCAAAGATGAGGAGAGGGGAATTCTAAGAAACAATTATAAAGTTATTCAAAGGTGAGGAGAGAGGGAATTCTAAGATTAAGATATTAGAGAAAGGTATATATTGTTTTATAAAATTCTTCAAAGGATAGGAGAGGAGAGACTTTATAGGATAGGAGAGGAGAGACTTATAGCCTAAGAAACAATTATAATTCTCAATTATAAAGGTCTTCAAATGTCTTCAAAGGAGGGGAGAGGAGAGGGATGAGAGAAAATTTATAGCATTGGAAACCATTCTAATATCTTGATATCTTGATATTAGAGACAACTATGTCTGATTATAATTATGTTAATATTTTTTTTATCAACTGAACAATCTATTTGTGTGTAGCAAATGTATGTCTTTGAGGGAGGTAAATTGATGGAATGGAACAATAAAAAACTACAGATTTTGAAAAATAAATTTTGTAATTTTGCAAATTCTAGATGGATTCTTGGGATTGAAACAATTCCATTCTGGAACAACTCCACCAAGGAATTTTTGTAATTTAAGTAATTAAAAGTTAAAACTAGTAATTCTAACGCAAGATAATAACTCTGTCAAAGTGTGAAAAAAATCCTCTGGAAAATAAGGTCTATTTCCTAGAGGGTAGTCTACTCCTTCCTCTATCCACTCCACAACCAAGCACACAACCAAGCACCTAATCAATCTGGTGATGTCCCATTAACAGAGAGATATTACCAAAATCATGACATAATGAAGTAGAGAAAATGTCCAATCGAAAGATTTTAACATACTCATGACCTAATTAAGAAAAATAAATATTATCTTGGAAAATATTGATCGTAAATACCCCAGAATAAAATGAGTAATTAAGAATAAAAAGTAGAATATTTTATTGGGATCTAACCTCCTGCTTTACTGTATGTTTTGTCAATGGTTGGTGGGTTTCAAATTCTAAAAACTATAAATAGATATGGAAAGAAATGTTGTGAACAATATATAAACATAAGAGTGCAGGATGATATTACCTATATTTCGGAAATTTTCATCACAAACATAATTAGAACAAACTATACATGATTAGGTTACAAAAGCATATACAAATAAACTATTCTCAGTTCTGGGTTGAAGTTCATAAGCCTAGTTGGGATCCTTTTAGTATGGTTCTAAAAAATATGGTTTTTAATCAAAATGATATTTTTAAAAGAAAAAAAATTGCAATTAACAAAAGGTTGGCTATGATAGAAATATATACATAGCTGGAAAATATATTCAATGTATTAACCATAAAAAAAACCATATAGATACATTTACATTTCCTAATGTTTCATTAATGAACCAGAATTAGCAAACACTGCAACTGGCTAATATCGTTCTAAAGGTGTCTAAAGGTGTTATGAAACCATCTCCAAAAATAGAAGAAAAGAGAGATCAACGCCTTAGAAAGAAGCCGCTTCGACAGGGCAACCTCCAATACATTACATAAATGAAAAATTCTTGGATGATACAAATGACAAAACCTCCATTCTGTATATAGGATTCCATGGGGCCACAATGTAATCCTAGCTGACCTAAAAATAATAATTTAAGGGCACAATAATAACAATACGGGGGTTACAGGTGTACAACAATAACAATAAGGGGGTTACACTAACAACAATAAGGGACTATACTAGTAATATAGGGACCTATCATGCTCCTCTCCTTCAAAAAAGTGTTGTCCTCATTGCTTGAGTAGCTCCAGGTGCTTCTGTATAAAATTATCATCCTTCCATGTAGAATCTTCAGTGGGTAATTTCTTCCATATGATGAGATACTCTGAAATTGATCGATTTCGTAGCTGTCAAGTTCTTGTTTCCGTGACTGCTTCAGGTTACAATATGGTTTTTCCTTCCTCATCAAGTTCTAGAAATATTGTTTGAACTGGAATTTCGTCCCCTATAACCTTATTTAAGCATGAAACATGGAAAACCAAATGCACTCGCGAAGAAGCAGGAAGCTCCAATTTGTATGCCATAGTACCAAACTTTTGCAACACCTTGTAAGTACCATAGTACTTTGAGGATAATTTATTATCATTCTTAGCTTGCTTCAGGGACATTTTTTTGTATGGTTGTAGACGTAAAAATACTTAGTCTCCTATATCAAAACTTCTCTCACTGTGATGTTGATCTGCTTGTTGTTTCATTCGATTTTGTGCCAAATTTAGGTTATCCTTTGAGAGTTGGAGAACTTCTTGTTGATGCTCGATGTGATCTGCCACTGCTTGAACCCTAGAGTTCTCCCTTAAAGAAGATGTGATGTATGGTGGATGATATCCATAAAGTGCCACAAATGGGGTCATTTTTTCTGCAGTATGGAAGGAAGTGTTATACCACCATTCAACGAGAGGTAACCACTTGATCCATTGTGCTTGCTTATCAGATACAAAACAACGAAGATGTCCTTCCAAACATTTATTCACTATCTCAGTTTGACCATTGGATTGAGGATGATAAGATGAGCTATGAGCTAGTTGAGTACCCAAACAAGAAAATAATTTTGTCCAAAAATTTCCTGTAAAAATGGGATCTCTGTCACTTACAATAATTTTTGGGTTTCCATGTAGCTTTTGAATTGTTTCCATAAATGTAGTAGCAACTGTACTTGATTTAAATGGATGAGATAATGCACAAAAGTGTGCATACTTGGTAAGTCTATCAACTACCACCATGATTACACTCTTTCCTTCGGAATTAGGTAAACCTGTGATAAAATCCATTGAAATATCTTCCCAAAGTTGACTTGGAATGGATAAAGGTTGTAGAAGACCCTAGATCATAATTGTCTCAACTTTATTTTGCTAGAAAACCAAACATTCCGCCACAAGGCTTTTGAATATAATATTTAAGGCCATACCAAAAAAATTATTTCTTCACCCTGTGGTAAGTTTTTAAAAATCCCGAGTGTCATCCTATATGATAAGTGTGCAATTCCAAAATAATATTTTATTTTAGTTGGGAATGCTTGCAAAAATATAAGCGGTCTTTATACCATAAGGAATCATTTTTCCAACTAAATGTATCATATGTACTAGGATCTTGATGAAAATTTTGAATGAGTATCCACACTTCTTCGTCCTTCTTCCATTCATCCCTTGCTTCGGTTATCCAATATGGTTGGATAATATAAATGGCACAAAGCAATGCTTCCACATCTTCATCCTTTCTTGAGAGTGCATATACAACAACATTAAGACTATCATGATCATTTTTTACCTTGAAGTGTTTTCCCGTTAGGTAAGGTTGTCATTTCTTTAGTTCATGTAGTATTGCCAACATTTCCTTCTCATAAATATCCTTTTGTAAAAACTTTCCTTTGATTGTGTTGGGTATGTGTTATATTCTTTCCACGACTAGCCCCATGTGTTGTACGTTGCGCCAGGTGTAGCAGGGGGGTCACAAGGGGGGAGGTAGCCCCCACTGTTGGGGTCCAGGGCAGCGCCCCGGCGAAAATTGTTTTGGTGTGCGGACCCACTCATAGGCGAACCCACCCATGTTTTTTACATGAGTTTGCACATGGTTTTGGGGTACGATGGTTTTTGGCCCCTGGTATTTTGTAGATTCATTCAAGGGAACTACGGTTATGTTCTAATCCAGGGTTAATGGATTGGGGTTTATGTATGCTTCGACATGTATATATATGTGTTGTAAAACTAAAAGGAATATAATGAAAAATCAAGCTGGTTGTCCCGATTTGGGATCCAGGGGAAAATCTCTGTGTTTATCTATTTTATGTTTTATGCTCTCGCTATTGTTTATTTTCTGTTATAAGATTCATGTCTAGATAATTTCTGTTCAGGGTTAAAACCTACATTTTGTATCAGAGCTGTTTCGGCTTCAAGGGGACGCCTTTGCTGCTGAGGGTTTTTTTTTGCTCGGGCCTGAGGTAGACCCTGTTTAGTGGGAGATCTACGAGATCGATTCTTGCGGTGAAAGAAGATGGCGAGCGGCGGAAAGATAGAGATCGAGAAATTTAATGGTCAGAGTTTTTAGTTGTGGAAGCTCAAGATTGAGGATCTGCTGGTGGATAAAGATCAGTGGATCACGGTAGATCCAGGTACTAAACCAACGACAATGTCAGATGAAGACTGGAAGAAATTGGATCGGAAGGCTAAGAGCACAATATGGTTGTGTGTCTCAGATTCAGTATTGTTGAATGTATCTAGGGAAGCTACGGCGAAGAATTTGTGGGAAAAACTTGGGACTTTGTACCAATCTAAGTCTCTGATGTCTGTTGTTCCTACGGAAAAGGTTTGTATAACGAGGATGAAGGATGGAACTCGGTGACAGAGCATCTGAATGCCTTCCAATACGTAGTAAGTTAATTTGTCCTTATGTTGATATTAAAATCTCGGATGAAGATAAGTGCATCGGTTTGTTGTGTTCTCTACCCGAGACTCGTGGGATGATGCAGTTGTGCAATAGGTAACAATACAACTACCTTGGTCCCCAGTGACATTGTCTCGGCCTTTAACTGTCGGAAGGAAGTAGAGAAATATGGAGGGCCGAAATGGAAATTCTGCTCTGTACGAGGAAGGTCCCAAAACGAAACAAAATAAGGTTCCAAGTGGGAGATCCAAATATAGAGGGAGATCCTAAATCTATATTTCTCCTGGAAATTTTGTAAAGGTATGCTGGAAATGTGGAAAGGAAGGGAACTACAAAAAGGAGTGCAGATCTAAAGCTCCTGAGAAAGGAAAGGGATTTGATGATGCTCCTTCTACAGAGGCAAAAACCACCTCGGATGAAGGTGGGGATGTGTAGTTGGCTTCTTCTTCAAATACACATGTAGATCATTAGTCATGGTTGATTGACTTAGGTGCATCCTTTCACTTCACTCCCCATAGGGAGTGGTTCTGCGAGTATGAAAAATATGATGGTGATGTCTTCCTAAGGGATGATAGGATGGCCGGAGAATCGTCCAGAGACGATGGAAAAGGTCAAGCTGAAGCTGCAAGGTGGAAGGATTAGAAAACTTCCTGGTGTTCTACATATTCCTGCATTAGCCAGAAATCTAATTTCTGTAAGCAGGATGGATGATGCAGGTGCAAAAACAGTGTTAGAGAAAGATGCCTAGAAGATGGTTCGGGGAGCATTGGTATTAATGCGGGGAGTTCAAATTGGAACTCTGTACAAGCTACAAGGTAGCACTGTTATTGATGGGTGTAACAGTTCTGTGGTTCCTGAAAGAGGAGCGGAAAGTCTAGTTGTCTCTGGAGAAAAGACCATGCTATGGCATCAAAGGCTTGGACATATTGGAGAGAAGGGCCTTCAGATACTACATGGAAATGGTATGGTAGAAGGTATGTCTAATAAATCTCTATATTTTGATTTCTGTGAACATTGTGTATATGGGAAACAGAATCAGGTGAGTTTTCCTTCTGGTGCTAAGAGGGTGAACAAGATATTAGAGCTTGTGCACAGTGATGTGTTTGGACCTGTGTCGGTTCCATCACTGGGTAAGTCTATGTACTATGTTTCATTCATAGATGACTTCTCAAGGAATACATGGATATATTTATTGAGGAAGAAATACGGAAACTTTTAATGATTTAAAGAATTTAAGGCTCTGGTGGAAAACCAGATAGAGAAGAAGATAAAGGCGCTGAGGACAGATAATGGTGGGGAGTTCTGCAAGAAGGAATTTGAAGAGTTATGTAAGAAGTGTGGTATAGCACGGCAGAAGACTACTCCATACACACCTCAGAAAAATGGAGTTACAGAAAGAATGAATAGAACGATGATGGAAAAGGCAAGAAGCATGCTCAGTGGTACCGGGTTAGGACAAGAATTCTGGGCAGAGGCAGTGGAGACTGCATGTTACTTAGTTAATAGATCACCTTCATCAACGTTGGAGGATAAGAATCCACATGAGGTATGGACTGGTAAGAAACCCTCTCTTTCACATCTAAGGGTATTTGGATGTGATGCATATGTACATGTTCCAAAGGAGAAAAGGACCAAGTTGGATAATAAATCTGAAAGGTGCATCTTTATTGGGTATAAGGATGGTTTAAAAAGTTACAAGCTTTGGAACCCGGAAACAAGGAAGGTTGTGTACAGCCGAGATGTGGTGTTTAGAGAGGTGAAAGATGTTGTTAAACATGAAATCATACCAAAGGAACCTCAGAAGATAGAGTTTGAGCTAAAGGAGGATGAATCAGACTCTACAGCAGAAGAAGATTTAGAAGAGGAAGAGACACAAACTCCAGATTTCAGAAGATCAGTTCGGGAAAGAAGGCAACCAGAAAGGTATATTCCATCTGCTTTTTGTTCAGGTTTTGCCTCAACTATAACTGATGATGATCCCATAACTGTCAGGGAGGCAGTAGATTCCGAAGATGGAAAACTCTGGAAGGAGGCCATGGTTGATGAAATGGCATCCTTGCACAAAAATGAGGCATGGGATCTGGTACAGTTGCCGGCTGGAAGGAAGCCCATTGGGAGCAAATGGGTGTTTAAGAAGAAGATGAATGTAGAAGGATAGGTGGAGAAATACAAAGCTCGGTTGGTAGCAAAAGGTTATTCCCAAGTGTCGGGAATTGATTTTGGTGATATTTTTTCTCCTGTTGCCAAAGTTACTTCTATTAGATTACTTTTATCCTTTGCTGCTGCATTTGATTTTGAGATAGAACAGATGGATGTGAAGACAAAATTTCTTCACGGAGATCTAGAAGAGGATATCTACATGAAGCAACCTGAAGGCTTTATGGTGAAGGGTAAGAAAGAACTTGTATGCAGGTTGAAGAAGTCTCTGTATGGGTTAAAACAGTCACCAAGGATGTGGTATCAGAAATTTGATACCTATATGCGGGGACTTGGCTTCACCAGAAGCAAGGAGGATCACTATGTTTATTTTAAATTAATTGGTGACCGTGTTATTTATTTGGTCTTGTATGTGGATGATATGTTGTTGATTAGAAATGACAAAGAAATTAACCAAGATTTGAAGACCCAACTGTTCTCCAAATTCGACATGAAGGATCTTGGTGCTCCAAACTATATTTTGGGCATGGAAATTAAGAGAGATCGGGAAAAAAGGACGCTCTAGTTAAACCAGAGGAAGTATGTCGAAACTATATTGCAGAGGTTCAATATGCAGGATAATAAACCAATGAATGTTCCTATTCCTGTAGGTGTAAAGCTGTCTGCTGAACAGTGTCCCAAGACACACGAAGAAGAGGAGTATATGTCCCATGTTCCATATGCAAGTGCAGTGGGTAGCCTGATGTATGCAATGGTCTGTACTAGACCAGACATTGCATATTCAGTGGGAGTATTGAGCAGGTTTATGTCAAACCCAGGAAAGGAGCACTGGACATCAGTGAAGCGGGTTTTCAGATATTTACGTGGCACTAGTGATTATGGCTTGTGCTACTAAGGAAGACTAGGATTAGAAATAATGTTGGACATTCGTGGTTTTGTTGATGCAGACTGGGCTGGAGATTTGGACCAAAGAAGATCTACAAGTGGGTATGTGTTTAGCCTATTTGGAGGCGCAGTCAGTTGGATGAGTAAAAGACAGTCTGTAGTGGCTCTTTCAACTACAGAGGCAGAATACATAGCAGCCACTCATGCAAGCAAGGAAACAGTTTGGTTGCAGAGATTGTGTTCAAGTATGGGGTTGGTACAGCAAGCTATAAGGATAGACTGTGATAGCCAAAGTGCAATTTTCTTGGCTAAGAACCCTGCTTAGCATTCAAAGACAAAGCATATTGATGTTCAATATCACTATGTTAGAGATATGGTTGAGGCTAAAAGGGTGTTGCTGGTAAAGGTGGAAACTTTGAAGAATGTTGCAGATGCATTGACGAAGTCTGTGAGCACTCAGAAGTTCTCTTGGTGTAGAGAAACAATGGGTGTTGAAGAATTGGTCCAATGACTAAGCTCTCTTGTGGCACCCTGTGGAAAGAAAAAAACAAGTGGGAGAATGTTGGATATGTGTTATATTCTTTCCACGACTAGCCCCACGCGCTGTACGTTGCGCCGGGTGCAGCAGGGGGGTCACAAGGGAGGAGGCAGCCCCCACTGTTGGGGTCCAGGGCAGCGCCCCAGCAAAAAATTGTTTTGGTGTGCGGACCCACTCATAGGTGGACCCACCCATGTTTTGTGCATGAGTTTGCACATGGTTTTGGGGTACGATGGTTTTCGGCCCCTGGTATTTTGTAGATCCGGTCAAGGGAACTACGGTTATGTTCTAATCCATGGTTAATGGATTGGGGTTTATGTATGCTTCGACATGTATATATATGTGTTGTAACACTAAAAGGAATATAATGAAAAATCAAGATGGTCGTCCCGATTTGGGATCCAGGGGAAAATCTCTGTGTTTATCTATTTTATGTTTTATGCTCTCGTTATTTTTTATTTTCTGTTATAAGATTCGTGTCTAGATAATTTCTGTTCAGGGTTAAAACCTACAGATTGGACGACTTTCAAAAGCAATGGGTCTTCCTTCTTGCATTAAAATAGCACCAATTCCATTTCCTGAGGCATCACATTCTACAATAAAGGTTTTTGTAAAGTCTGGCATAGCTAAGACTGGTGCTAGGCACATTTCCTCTTTAAGATGTTGAAAGGCCTTAGTTGCTTTAGGAGTCCATGAAAATACATCTTTCTTCAATAATGTTGTTAGAGGTGCTACTATTCTCCTATAATTCTTAACAAACTTATGATAATACCCTATTAACCTGAGAAATCTGCGCAACTGCTTTATGGTTGTGGGGACTTTCCATTCCTTAATGGCTTTAATTTTGTTGGGGTCTACCTTAACACCCTCGTGAGACACAATATGACTCGGATTTTCTACCTCTTGTACTCCAAAGAAACATTTTGATGCTTTTCATATAATTGTTTCTCCTCCAATAGTTTGAGTACCCTGTCAACATGTTGAACATGATCCTTCCAAGACCTGATGTAGATTAGTATATCATCAAAAAATACTAGCACAAATTTTCCAAGGAAGGGTTTGAAAATGTAATTCATCAACCCTTGAAATGTAGAAGGTGAATTGGTGAGGCCAAAAGGCATGACCAAAAATTCATAATGACCCTCATGAGTTCGAAATGTTGTTTTCAGAATATCTTCAGTCTTCATTCTAATTTGATGATATCTTGAACGAAGATCCAACTAAGTAAAATAAATTTCTCCATGTAATTCATCCAATAATTCATCAATCACAGGAATGGGAAATTTATCTTTAATAGTGAGCTTATTGAGCTTCCAATAATCTAGACACATGCGCCATGATCCATCCTTCTTGTGCACCAATACTATTGGAGTAGAGAAAGAACTTTGACTAGGTTGAATTATACCAACCTCTAACATTTCTGCAATCATACGTTCAATTACGCTCTTTTGGACATAAATATATCTGTAAGGCCTGATATTTGGAGGAACACTTCCTGGAATCAAATGAATAGCCTGATCATGATCACAAATAGGTGGGAGTCCTTTGGGAGTTTCAAACACCTTGGAATGATTGTCCAAGACATTTTGGAGATCTGGAGAAATAGATGATTTTGATGTTGGAAATTCTTGTGAGCATAATTGTGCAATTATGCCTCATTGATATTTCTTCAGAAGCTTTGTCATGACATTAGAGCTTATTATTTTTCCTGGCTTCCTTGTGATACCCCGTAATTCTATTTCCTTTCCTTCCAAAATTTTTTTCAAGAAAAGTTCTTGAAAATTAAAAGCTACTCTCCCCAAAGATTGTAAACATTGTACTCCTAGTACAACATCAACACCTCCCATTGGGATGGAAAGCATTGGACTATTTAATACATATTCCCCCATGGCTAGCTTGATATTATGGAATTTTCCAGAGAAATTTATAGTTCCTCCATTTGCAACCATCACTTGACATTCTAGTGCTGGGTATAGAAAACAATTCAATTCCTTGGCTACCTTACAATGAATAAAATTATGGGTACTACCTGAATCAATCAACACTATTACCTTTTTCTTGTTGATATGTCCTTCTATCTTGAGAGTTTGAGGAGTGGTAATTCTTGCCAATGCATTGCACGATATGGTTGGACTCATTTCTTCTTCTTCTAGGGTTGGTTCCTGGTGTATATCCTCTTCTTTTGAAGTTTCTTGTTCTTCTCATCACACTTATGACCTTTAGTTTATTTGCTATCACAAATGTAGCAAAGCCCCTTTGCACTTTTTTCTTCCAATTGCTGTGGTGCCAACCTTGTAGGTTGTGGAAGTCTAGGAGTAGCAACACTTCCATATTTATAGATGTGAGTGGTAGGCTTCCTTGTCGTCATAATTTTACATTCAAATTTTCTTGCTAACCTGAATGCCTTCTCCAATGAACCAGGTTCCCAAACATGAACTTCATGTTGGATGTTATCCTTTAAAGTCCCTATGAAGACATCAATCCTGTGTTCCTCTGGAATGTCAATTACCCTTATATTCAATTTTTGGAAGTCCTCAATGTGCTCCACCACTGAACCCTTTTGTTTGAGATCTATCAATTAGATAACAAGGGTGTTTCTCTTTGTATCCTCATAATGTGCTATCATTTCCTCCTTAAAAATAGACAAAGTGACAATTTTTTACGGGAGCAAAGCCATCTATACCATACAAATGTATTTTTTTCTCAATGTAAAGTTGCAATGTGTACCTTTTGTGTGTTTTATACATTATTGAGATCAAAATATTGCTCCATCTACAGTATCCATGTTACGGGATCCTTGCCATCAAACTTCCTCATATCCATCTTTGGAATACGGTGGTTCTTAAATCCAACATTAGAGTTTATTAAATCACGATTAACATTTATTTTGTTCTCATCAGTAGTTTCATATACTATCTTTTCGCCATTAGGAATCATTTCTTGTATTAACTTTGACAAACCTTCCTTCAAACCTTCCATTTTTTCTTCCATACCATTCTTCAAACCATCCATCATAGCTTCCACACCTTTCTTCAAACCATCCATCTTAGCTTCCACGCTTTTCTTCAAAACATCCATTTCATTTTTTGTTGCTCTTTGCGAGAGAGAAATTTGGTGCACTTGCTCTTGTAATTTTGATATGTCATGTTGCATTTATTCATCTTCATGATCCATAGTAGAGCCTTATGAAGGTTTAATGGGTGTTGAATTATTTTTAGGGGGCATCTTAGAACCCAATACTGATATTTATTCTACAATATGCCCTTGGAATCAATTCAAATTGATTCTTCAAATAAGACTTATGCAATTCAGAAAAATACACACCTTTTTCTTGATTTTGAGGAGCCAGATATTGAAATGAATTATCTCTATTATTTTGGATCTTCAATATCTGAAATTTGGCCCTATAGTAGAACTCTGAATCTTCTTTTGAATGCATATTCCATGATGACCTGTTTTAAGTGAAATTCGGGAGCCTAAAAAAACCTAACTTCCATAGATCATATCTCCAAAAATATTGCGAACCAAGATCTAAAATTTGTACACGATGTTCCGCAGGATTTCGGCTTCGTTATGTAAAAATTTCAGCTTCTGAAACTTCGTAGAAAAAAATTTATGGCAAAAATTCCACGATGACCTGTTTGGAGCAACGAAACCCTAGAATCCAAAGCTCTGATACCAAATGTTATGAAACCAACTCCAAAAATATAAGAAAAGAGATATCAACACCTTAGAAATAAGCCACTTTGAGGGGGAAACCTCCAATACATTACATAAATGAACAATTCTTGGATGATACAAATGAAAAAACCTCCTTTCTATATATAGGAGTCCTTGGGGCCACAATGTAATCCTAGCCGACCTAACAATAATAATGTAAGGACACAATAATACCAATATGGGGGTTATAGGGGTACAATAATAACAATAAGGGGGTTACACTAACAACAATAAGGGACTATACTAGTAATATATGGACCTATCAGAAGGATTTAGGTTTTGAATAAGGAAGAACTTTAGGTTATTGAATTTTAAAGGGTTCAAGAAATTCTGGAAACTAAAGGCTACATACTATTTTCAAAATAAATAAGCTGACATAGACCAAATGATATTAGGTGCAACCATCACTATATATCCTCCACAATAACACAGTATTCCTAGTTAACCCTAATTCAGACCATCACCTCTTGATTCCCCCGCAATGCAAACTCTCTCTCTTTTGATATTATGGAGCTTGAAACTTCAAATCAAGAGAGGAAAATTGCAAGCCTTGAAAGTGTTCAAAATGACATAAGAGAAGTTATTGGAGCCTATGTATATCTATGGACTTGCTAACATCTACTAAATGAGAGCAAATCTAAGTCATACCG
Source organism: Pinus albicaulis (assembly GCA_034641835.2). NCBI lineage: Eukaryota > Viridiplantae > Streptophyta > Pinopsida > Pinales > Pinaceae > Pinus > Pinus albicaulis. Next base: position 64,478,356 of record MU968411.1, on the reverse strand, counting down.
TGTAAATTATATGGTTTAGCATCACAGCTACAACATAAGAATATTGCAAATATATGATTCAATTTAGGTCTATCTTTCTAAGCTACAAAAATCATCAACCTTTGTGACAAAATCGTTGTGCCCAATTTAGCGTTAGGTAGGGAAATATCCACTGGTCTGAATGGAATATTCCATAATAATGGAGTGAGGCTTTTTTTGTACTTGATTGATATACGACTAGATCATTGTGTTTGGCATGCCCGCAATGAAATCCGTTGGAGAAATAAGTGCTACCAAATGAATAAAAGGTGTCACATGCAAACTCATAATGACGTCGCTGAAACCATGTATTTAGAGATCATGGCATCTGGAAATGAAAAAATACTTGGCCTCCTACAAATCCCACCTTGTGAACCCTATGTGTTATGGACAGAGGAGGAGGGGTTAAGGGTTAGGCTTTGGATGGGGAGATGTTTTAGGGGGGGGAAATTAGATTGAATTATTGAAGAAGAACTAGGGTTGTGGCTAGCCATCCATGGCAGAGATATGAGTGTCCACTTGGGCGTGCCGGGTCTCTGGCGACATTAAAGTGGTGGAACAATATCCATGGACACGGGGACATCGTTGATAATCTAGGCCTAATGATTTATTCTTATTCTTTTCTTTTTAGTGTCCAAAGTCAGCGATCTTGCCATCCATACTATGGGTGCGGTGGGAAGGTGATCACTCATCATTCCCGGATGCAAAACTAAGGGAAGGAGCTCCTAGAGTTAACAGGAATTATGCCCACATAGAATCGACTCTCCTAGCACGTCCATCGCAATTCCTATATACAAACAGTGAATTACCACAAAATACAAACCCTAAAAAAATAAAATTTGAGACTTACCTAGAAATAGATATCTAATTTGTCACTATCAAGGGTGCTCACAGTGGCAGACTCGGTCACTGAGATGGCTTGAACAAGACATGGCTTGTGCTCTAGTGTACAGGTTTGCACGGGCCATGGGTTTGCAAAATTTCAGGGGAGATAGAATTTTGGAGTTTTTTATGAGCATAAAACTCTCGGACGAGAGTGTAAGTGAATCTAAACTCTTGGACGAGAGTTAAAACAACTCTAGGCTGAGAGTTTTAAAACTCTCGCCCGAGAGTTTACTCGAGAGTTTAGATAGGCGAAATGATTTCTAGCAACTCTCGGACAAGAAAGTAAGAAACCTTTAAACTCTCAGATGAAAGTTGCATAAATCATTAAACTCGAGATTTTATGTCAATAAAACTCTCAGATGATAAAATACTTAACTCTCGTCTGAGAGTAGTTTAACTTCGGTCAAGCCCAGTCTAAATCTCGGGTGAAACATTAAAAATCTCTCTTACGAGAGTTATAAAAACTCTCGATCGAGAAATTGATTTGACTATTTTCTCGAACGAGAAATTAAAAATTTCACCCAAATTTTGGCCATCCTCCAAAAACTGTTTCCCAACTTCAGGTTTTCACCCTAATGTACTCGTTGTATTAATAGAAATGGAGAGAGTTACAACCAAATATAGGAGTTGATCATGTATACAACTCCCTAAGTTGACTTGTCCTTCCTTGCCATAGAGTACACCTCTATGTCACCTCAATGCATGGAATGATGAGTCTCAGATTTAGGGCAACAACATGAGGGTAATCAATCTCAAAAAGCCAACTCCTACCTTAGGGATGGCAGTAAATATATAGGAGAGGATGGTGGGTTAGGAACACTTGTCCATTTACCAATCTAGGCTTGAGATCCACTCTTGATGGGAAAATGAGATCAAGAGATAAGAGGTGAAATATCCAAGGTAGAATGAGATAGGATTCGAGGGTCTTATCCAAGGTAAATGTTTGAAACAACTCTTTGAAGTTTCTGGAAGATGAATATTTAGGATTATTTTTATTTTTCCCTAATTTCTAAAAACAACACACCCTAAGAAGGGACAACTTGTTGATGACTAGTACAGATGTAGAGTGGGGCAACCTTCACTTAACACAATGTCCTCAGGAACAAGGGTGCATTGGGCCTTAAAAGCATGGAAATGAAGCAGTTAAGCCCAAAAGCTAGAGGATTAGCGAGAGGCATGTGTAAGTATTTGTGCATGGATGATGAAAAAGTGTTGATCTATGTTTATAGATCTAGTTAACATTCCTATTGACTAGATATGACAAAATGTCATATAAAAAATTCCCCCCTAAAGTCCAAAGTCAGAAATAGTGGCTAATTGCAGAAGCAATTTAATTTGTGACAAGTATGGATCAAGAACAACCGGTCGAGATCATCATTTGTTACAATACATTTACATAATGATATATTTGTTGAGGGAGGCATACCCGTGCTCAACACATCAACTAACATTGCATGTAAAATGATAAAAAAATAGTCCACTGATGACAAAGGGTGAACCTATTATTGGATGACTGTCTGTATGATCATAGCCATCATACTTTGTAATCTCGTATTAATATTGAAATTTCAACCCAGATGGATGAAACTGTATCTAAGGTCTTCTATCTTGTTCACTCAATCATCCAATGTATGATTCTAACCATGTGAATCAATGATTTGATGTCGATAGGAAGCGACCTGTTGTAGGAGGACCTTGATGTATCCCCCATCAACGACACAAAATAGGTATCATAATTTGAGACAAAATGATGCTGATATGGAACTGAATAAGGAACGACATACATGGAATGAAGGCTTAAGAATATTGTAGTCGATATCGACTGAATGACTTATCTTGAACACATCGGCGACACTGAATGGAGTTGGAAACATTTACCCAAAACAGAAAATGGAGGCTTTGAAATGGTATGATGAACTAAAAGATAAGAATATTTCCAAACCCAACAACCATGGACATGGGGTGGAAGAGTGTCATGTTCAAGAGCGACTCACTAAAATTAAAAAGTGGAGCAACCTGTTTTCCCAATTTCCCCAACCATTAATGGTCAATACCTCTTTATTTTTTAAATGGCTTAAGGAGGATAACATATGCTTGTAAATTCATACTTCAGATGAATCCATCCAATTATGTTTAACAAACCTTGAGAACGAGTGGTCCATCATGTTCGATGATTCCATCGTTGTTTGATGTTTTAACGGGTCCAAAAAAGGTAAAAATCGACATCATTTTCATGTTTATAGAGATTTGAAAAAGAGGTCCAAATGAAAAATCCAAAGGTTCCTTTTCGTAGATAGTATCTTGAGTCCAAAAAGGAAGAAAATGATACCCAAGAGAACCTCTTAGCCATAATCGACTAAAGTATTCCTTTTTTGTAAATAGTCTATCTTAGTACGAAAAAGTCTTAAACTTATATTGAGTAGACATATTTTTATTTACTTTAACGAGTTCGAAAAGATAAGTGCTTGACAATATTTTCATGTTTTGGGGGTCTAAAAAGAGCCGAAAGAGGACTTCTCCTAGAGGAACGAGTGGTATAAAGGGTAAAAACTAGTTCCAGTCATGATGGAACTACTGAAAACATGAAAAGGTCAAGAGGTTGGCTAATAAAACCACTCATCGTAGTGGTTCCTTGGGAAAAGGGTAAACCAACCAAGTGAAAGTGTATGATCGACCAAGCAGATGGTGACGTTGGAATGAGAAAACCAAGCCTCACCTCGCAGAAATTGGCTGCTAAAATGGAAATAATGAGAGGTAGGATGAGAATGGTTTCATTTTTACACAAGCTTGAAACAAAGAAAAGTATGCTTGAGAGTGATTGGTTTCATTTTTACACAAACTTGAAACATGAGAAACTATGTTTGAGATAAGATTACATGCCCCCAGCATAATGACTCAATTTGAGGTACGTTTTTATGAATAAAATTATATAAAAACAATGTAAAAATGAATAATAATAAAAATCTTATTAGTGATTAATTAGTAATCATTAATTATAATTATTTAATGAAAATGTATGTCCCTAAGGACATAACTGCTGGTGAAGAGGTACCTTCCTAGGGTATATAAGCAGACCCTTACCCTCATTGTAATCGTCTCATATCTTACATCAGTTAAATATACAATAATCAATATACAGTTACATGTCTTACAATGAAAATTACGTCTTTGAAGTATTTTAAATATTTCCACTGCATATCCAAACCTTGTTCGTTACATTGGTATCAGAGCCACGTTGGAAAATCTGGGCCTTTGGCCATCAACTTGTCGTCGCAACTAAAGCGTTTCTCTACACGAGTTAGAATTTATCCATTTTTTGCGAGGCCCTTGGCGACTTTAAAAAAAAAAAAGTTAAAAAAAAAATTGGAAAAAAATTTATAAAAGAAAATAATTAAAAATAAAAAGGCCTTTGGTCATTGACATTTCAATATTCTACAAAAAAATAATCCGATATAAATTTTGAAGGAGAAAATTTATAGATATAAAAAGGTTCTACATTATTGATAAAAAGTGCATGATAAATTCAAAAGATAACCTTTCCAAATATATTTAAAACTATACGTAAGAGAATGAAGAGTAGATAATATTATATTGATTCTTCATTAAGTGGTTTACAAGCTCGTGGTTTTAGCAACCCATGGTAATTTCCCATGGTATTTTCAAGGTAAAAGAAGAACAAAAGGAATACAAAATCTCTTTATGTGAATGGTAAGTTTTACTTTTTGTGTGGAGAAAATTAACCCAGTCAAAGGCACATAAGTGGAAATATATTTTATGTTATACCCCAAATAGATGAATAGCCACATTTCACTAGGGTTGTAACTTTTCAAAAAAAAAAATTAAAAAAAAAAAAAAATATATATATATATATATATATATAAAAGAAAAATAAACAAAAGAAAGTTAAAAAAAAATTTAAAAGAAAAAGAAAAGGAGAGTTTAAGAAAAAAATAATTGTTGAGAATATACCATATATATATATATATATATATATATATATATATATATATATATATATATATATATATATATATATATATATATATATATATATATATATATATATATATATATATTAAAAAAAATGAAATATATTAAAAAAAAAAAACTAGAAAAAATTATTAAAAATATAAAAAAGAAAAGAAAAGAAAAGAAAAGGTTATATAAATATATATATATATATATATATATATATATATTTAAAAAAATAAAACAAAGTTTACTCAAAGGAGATCTAAGGGATAAAAGTTAAGAGATAATTAAAAAAAAACAAAGACAAGGGAAGGAAAATTCTCCTATAATTTTTTTCCAATTACCGAGTGCAAATTAATTACATTAAAAGGAAATACCCAAAGGAAGGAGATTAATATCGCTATCAACACAAGTGACAAGGAAAATTATATCAATGTTAATGTGGCGAATCAAGTATTACTTCTAGAGTCAAGCATAGGAGAAAGAACAAATATTTTTGGCCGAAAAGAGTTTGAAATTAATGCTTTACAAGTAATAATTTACCACTATGAATATGTCTCTCAATTCCGTGTCATAACTATGTTTAACCCAAATATTGACATAATTTTTTGTCAACCTTGGTTAAAAGAATTGGGTATGTTCATGCTAAACTTCGAAAACAAATTATTGATGTTCCCTTAAAAGAAGAAAATGGTCACGTTCCAAGGCATGACAACGAAACTAGAAATGATAATGCCTTTATCAAAAGATCTTAAGGATATTTTGAAACTAATGTTTCAAGAGAATCCATAAATAATATCAAAAAAACAGAAAGAGCTTGAATAATTCATATAAAGAAAAATAAGGAAAATTCATGTTTGAAGGAGCATAATTAGAAACTACTTACAAAAGTGAGAAAATGTAAAGCTAAGAAGCACCAGTTAGAACACGAAAAGGAAATTTTTGAAAAGAAACTCAACGGAATTCTATCAATAAAAGAAGAGGAAATTTTATGCTTAAATAATGTAACCAAAGTTTATTAGAACAAACCATGTGTTTAAAATATGAGAAGCTTGAAGACCAAAATAAAGTTGACTCATAAAATGAGGAACTCTTTCGTCTCAAAGACCATAATCAAAGTCTACTCACTCAAATTAAGAAACTTAAGGATGATAAGAAATCGCTGAATTTTTTTTTAGAAGAACTTATCACGAAAGAAATGTTGAAGGTTTTAGTAGAAGTTGAAGATAAATGAATAAATAATGATCCAATTTATATCACAATGCAAGAGGATGAGAAACCAAAATAAGTTAAATAATATTCAAAAGTTGCAGCTCAAAAGATGGAAATTCGAATTGGTGATGCCAACTCAATAACAACAACACCTTAAGGAAATCAGGAAACAAACACTAACATGATAAGGGAAAGTCTAATCAGAAGAAATATTTATCGACATTCAAACAATAAGTGAATTTTTTTCAATTAATCTACGTACCAGTATCACTCAGAACATAAACAAGAAATTTATGTTCTAAGGAAAGATGAATTTTGCAAAATCTAGTCCTATGGTAACAATTGATTACAAATTTCTAGCGATCATAAGATTCTATATAAGATTAATCTTGGATGGTTTGATCCATTCTCAATTCGACAATTTTTTTTATCTCTCAGAGGATCATATCATATTGTATCAACGAAGATGAAAGTTTAGAGACGAGAACATATTCTTAACAGAGAGACAAATCCAACCCTTCATCAGTAAGCTTTGAGGACAAAGATTTTTGAAGAGAAGGGAAATGTTATGAATAAAATTATATAAAAATAATTTAAAATAAATAATAATAACTATCATATTAGTGATTAATTAGTATAATTAATTAGAATTACTTAATGAAAAGGTATGTCCATAAGGACATAACCGTTGGTGAAGAGGTACCTACCTATGGTATATAAGCAATCCCTCACCCTCACTGTAATCATCTCATATCTTACATCAATTCAATATGCAATAATCAATATACAGTTACATGTATTACAATGAAAATTTACGTCTTTGAAATATTTTAAAGATTTCCACTGCGTATACGAACCTTTTTCGTTACATACATCCCCCCTAAGCTTCATTTCATTCACCTAAGTAGATTTTTGGTTACTAATAGGTGGATGGAATGAAGGTTCATGTATGATATCAAGTGAAAGACTTGACTTGGAATTTACAATATCTAATCAAAGACTCAAATTTGAAGGGGATTTACTTCATTTTTTTAACGAGCTTGACAAAGTAAAAGAACTATGCTCATGACACATTATTTCATTTTTTAATGAGATTGACACAAGAAAAGGAACTCTACTTCGAAAATCTTGTTTCAAATTTTAAGGAGCTTGACACAAGAAAAAAAAATTGGCTCCAAGGAACCTTGATCATGGCCTCGAGGAGGCCATGGCTTCCAAGAAGCTCTCATAAGATGGGAGAACAATGTTCTGGAAGGGGTATAGATCAAAGGATCCAATGGAAATATCAGGTTCCAATGCTCCCAATACTTGATGCACTACATCACCTACAAGATCTAGGTTGAAAGAAGTTTAAAAGATAGTGAAAGGCTCATCTTCATCAATATGTATGTGCATTGGATAGGTTGCCACATAATTAACTTGTGGCAGGGAAGATACCACTTGCACATTTGGAATACTTAGTGAAGTAGGATGATTGGCAGTCAAATCAAGACCAACAAATGAAAGTTCATCAATAGTCACAATCCTCCCATCATGTGGGAAATACATCACTGAAAATATTGTGAACACAACAACATTCATAGCATAAAAATAGTCTCACCCCAGGAGAAAATTGAATTCCAAAGGGGCCATGAAAACCATAACATGAATACATATAGTTTTTCCTCCCAGGGTAATAGGAAATTGAGGAAGGATCCTTAAGGTTTGACTGATTCTTCTATTAAAATAAAATAGATTCAGAGCGACAGAAACAAGTTGTGGGAAACCCAAAGATTTCCAAGCAGTGGAGGATAGAATATTAACAAAAGATCCCTAATATATAACAGTGTGATAAATATTATTATCATAAGCCTTTACCATGATCTTAAAATTCATGTAAGAAGGGAGACTAGTTTCTGTCAATTGAATCCAATCAAAGGCAATGACTTGTTTTCTTGGAGGGGGTTTCATGGGAACGGGAGAAATTCCCCCTTGTCCGGTAGAATAAGAAGAAACAACAAGAACCTGATCGGTATGATCCTCACTCTCTACGAGAAAATTTTTATCGACCGAAGGAGGAATCAGGTCAACCAATGGTTGTTCAAAAATAGACTCATGGGATTCACGTTTATAGAGAGTGGGATTGATTAGATTCTGATTCTGATCAATCAAATCATCAACTAGTGGAGGATTGGGAGAAATTTTATAATAACTAGACGAAATATGAGTTTGAGAAGCTATAATTTTTTCCAACACTTATGAGGCTTCATCCATATAAGGACAAAGGTGAATAAGATGATTCCCTTCACATAAAATAAAGGGAAAATTGACTTTACCCTTTTTACCGTGGACCTTACTATCATTAGTTGATGGTTTATCACCAACATGATATCCAGAGGCTGATGACAAAGGTTGATGTGAGTATGTGGATCACACTTCTAGTACCTTGGGAATACCAGGAAAATCTCTAAGAAGGTAGTAACCCTTACATAACTTGCAAGGGAATTTAAATTTTTGGGGATGATTGGAGTATTTTTCCATACTAGTTACATGGGTAGCAATGGTTTCTCGGCTGCCCCCTTGATTATTTTTCTTCTTCTTGTTAGTCCTTTTGTTCTTCTTCTTAACTTCCTGGTTACTAGAATCAAGACTTTCATCAGGTGAGAAGGAAGAAATAGATGAAGAAAAAACATGTGAAGAAGGCTAAGGGTCAACTTTAGGATAAACTTGAGGTTGATTTTGTTCAAGTGGAGGAATGGTTTTTTTAGAACCAATTTGGACATACGTAACCATAGGGGTTTGTTGACGAGAAAATTTGTCCGGCCAACAGTAGGGGATCTCCCCGGTAGAAAGTCCCAATTAGACTCTGAACCATTTGAGATAGGGATCTCGTTCGGAGGTGTGGGTCCAGCTACCACTGAATACTCCTTCTCCTGGACGCAAATGAGCCCTGCAGAGTTATAGATGTACAATTATAGAATGATACAAGACAAATATCTATGATTATCAATTAGCCTCAACACTACAAATAGCAAGATATAAAAGAAAACACGTGACTGAAGGAGATGCTGTTAGTAGCACATCATTAAGGTCATGTCTGTAATATTGTTCAAACCATAGAAGAAACAGTTCTGCCTGGTAAGAACAACTTATACATACTTGGGCATTTTCATGAATGAGATAGATGTCAATAATAAAATTACATAAATCCCCTATGTAGATAACATACCATCATATACACATGCAATAAGCTGAAATGCATAAAGAGGATAATCAGAAAACACATATCAATTAATCACAAGATATCAAACATAAAGAATAAATATTCATAGTATTGACACATTTATTTTCATCAGATCCAATAGTGGATTTGAAACAAATGCTTGTATTCATTCATAATAGGCTATTTAATGCTTTAAAACTCTCTTCTCTACTTTGGAGTCCAAAACAAAGGTCCTTTTACAAGTCCCCGAATGGGGTATATATAAGGCAAGATTGACCCTTGGGGGTCATGAATCTTCACCTTCCTGTTTGTTGGGCTACCTTGCGACCTGAATGGAAGATGCGACCTGTGACCTAATGCTGGAATGTGCAACCTGTGACTTGGTGCTGGAAGGTGCGACTTGCGACCCCTTTCTGTAGGCTGTGCCTTGCAATCTGATCATGGGTGTGTGTGTGTGATCGCTAGTCGGTAACATCAACTTGTTGATCTTTGAGGAAATTCTGCCATGCATGATAATATGCAGTGATTAGGGAGATCAGAGGAGTCTCTTCCCTTAACCGGTGTAGGCATTCGAACACATTCAGAATTAGAGTCTCCCTCTTGATTGTGACCTGGTTGTATAAGGAAGCCAGTTTGGATTTACTACAAACTGGCGTTACAAAAAACTTAACCAAGTTATCCTGTGATGCAGGAAGATCAGGAGTAGTGGCGGCTTGTCTAATAGGCTGTAGGAATGCCTAAATCTCGTGATATACCTGTCCCCGTGTCTTTTCCTTGCTTAATGCACCTAAAGAGGGAATATGGTGCAATTCATGAATCAAGTCAATGTCGCTGATCAGATGCTCATACGCGGATATCACCTTCTCCAGATATTTAAATAATTTCTCCTTGGATTGCACCTTCATGCAAATTTTGACCTTGTCATTCTGAGCATGAATCCAATCTTTCTTGGGCAAGGTTTTTAGAGCTTGTGGATATCTGCTTGTCCATTATATCATTCTATCTAAAGCGGCAGAGGCCTCTTTCAGTTGCTCATTTCTCTTCTTCTTCTCCACTTGGGCTCTTAGGAGGGGTGTGATTGTTTGTTTTATGGTGAAAATATCCCCGTACACCTGCTTCATGGTGGTTTCCAGTGTCACCACCTCCCTCTGGACGGTAAGCAGTACTTCATTGATAAGGGTGTTTTTTACCTGGAGCTGTTGGATTTCTTCCCTTAGCACTCTCTTTTCTTTCTCTGACCTAGCTTCTCTTTGTTCAGAGTCCTGTAATCTATTTTGTAGGGAGAAGATTTCCCTACTCATCCGGCTCAAATTTTATTTTGTGGCTGCGGAAAAAGTAGTGTCGGCTGATGCTATCATCACTGGGTTGGTCCTAGTGTCTAGGACTATATCCTTTTCTGCCGTGGGTGTGAATGGGGCGGAAGGGTTCCGTACTAGGCATATCATATTTTCCTGCCGGATCTTGAAGGTGAACCGATCATAAGTGAGTCTTATTAGGTTGAACACCTCCTCCTCCTGCCCTTCAGAGGAGTCTGGCTCTAAAAGTGAAAAACGTGTGTTAATTGCAGGTACTTCGATGGGAGGTAGCTCAGTCTGTAATCATGTTACTTAGGGAAGTGTCTCGGCGTCTTTTGATCTTTGATCCTCTTCCTCTTTTCTCTTTCGTTCTTATTCTTCTTTCAGAAGCCGCTCTGCCTCTGGCTTAGCCTGTTCTGCCTTTTGCCTATGCTCTACTTCCACTTTTATTTTCTCTTCTTCCTTCCTTCTTCGTTCATCTTCTGCTCTTGATTCCTCTTCTTCCTTCCTTTTCCTCTTAGCTTCTGCTTTTGTTTCTTGCTCTTCCTTCCTTCTGCGTTCGGCCTCCACCTAATCCAATTCTTTCTTGAGCTGCTACTCAACTTCTGCTTTCGCTTCCTGCTCTTCCTTCCTTTTCTTGGCATCCTCCGCCTGTTTATTTTTCTGCTCTATCTTCAAGTTTTTCTTACGATTATCCTTAGCTTCTTTCGCTTTATTTTTAGCTTCTAGTTGAGCTTCTGCTTCCTTCTCTTTCTTTTGGGTGGTAAATTTGTGGCCTGTGCTGGTTCGGGGCTTCTTGGGCAGTGAAGAAGAGGCGCCTCCCAACTCACGACTTCTTTCCTCTAGAGTCTGATCATCTTGATCCTCCTGATTGGACCATGCTCCCGCGGTGAGTTCCCTATCCATGTTATACTAGTTTCTTTTTGCATCCTCGAATGGGCGTTTAGTATGCTGGTAGCTCCATTTGAACTTGGCCCATTTACAGTGGTCAGGGACAATCCTCTCCGGATCGTATGTCCGGTGATCCAACGGATCTAGGTAGAAACCTTTGATTTGTTTAGCTTCTAGCTCTACCTCCCTGAAATCCTTGACTGTGTAAGCATCGATGGTGAGTGGCAATGTAGGCCACGGATTTTTATTACCTTTAGTAAGGACCTTCGAGAAGCCGGAAGTCATCTGATAACATACTTCCTGAAGAAGCATCTTGTCTATGACGAATTGGGGCAGAGCATGGGGAGTCTTGGAAGAACTGAAGACTCGAATAAAGGTGTATTCTGCAAATGGAAAACAATGTGCTACTTTGACTAATTTTTCCATGGCTCACCAAGACATGCATGGGGTATCATGACCGAACAATTTCCCATAGAGTGCAGGGATGAAACTCTATGAGACTGACTCTATATCCTGCTTGTATTTAGAGTCCTAGAATACCTGCAATTCTTTGTGAATTGGGCGTGCCCGCTCCTGATCCCAGTTGTGGGCCCATCCCTCAAAGTAGCACCTAGAATAAACTGCATCCAACAGGTAAGAGGCCATGTAAAATTCGGACGAGTATCCCTCCTCTGGTGCCAGCGCTATAGATATGTTTGTTTTGAGAGCCACCATTAGTAAGCCGACCCAATTGAAACGGGTGCCATATATAGTGAAAAATTTCATCAGGGTTACCCAAGTACCACTAAATGTGGTGGCATCGAGATGACCATATATCCTACAGATCATAGTTTCCACTAGCTTGTATACCTTTCTGAGGCCTGCTACTGGGTACTCCTGATCTTTCTTGATCTTGAACTTCTCAGGTTCTTCCCACCATCCTCTCAAGGTGTCTACTACGGGGACCACATGGGTGGTGGCCCATTCCTCTGTGAATATATGTTCCCATTCTGGAAATGCATAATAATACTCTGCATCCGAGGATTTTATATTCGCAAAAGCCTTTCCCTCGTAGTCTCAAATTACCCACTTCTTGGGGTTGATGTTCTGTATGATCCATTCAATCACTTCTGCACATGGGAATATATCTGGGTGGGCACCTACATAGTGAAGCTTCGACCTCTTAACTTGTACATATAATTTCCGGTCGGGGAGGTCCTCTGTAAATTATGGTTGGGAGAATTCTTGGTATAATTGATACCAACTCATACTTTCTCCTCTGCTAAATGTACATGCGGTGTCCCCATAGATCAGGGGATGAGACATTGGTATTTCATCTTCTATGATTTCTATCTTTGGGCCCTTGTTTTTCTTGCGAACTGCCGGAGCTCCCATGTCACTTGAGGCTGAAGAGATAGAGACGCACTCTAACTCTGCTTCGAGGTTCCCTGGCATATTCATAAAATAGTCCCAGGATAAGACAAATGCCATAATAATAAATGCCTAGGTACCGATTTTAACTTGACCAACTAAAATATAGGAAAGGGTGGATTTGCGACTTGGCGACCTATTTCCTGGGTCGCTGGGTCGCAGAGGTTTAAACTTTAGACAGGAGCAACCTTGCGACTTGGAGACCTTGCGGCCGGGTCGCTGAGTCGTATCGGTTTAACAATTCACGGGGGTGCGACCTTGCGACTTAGTGACTTGCGACTGGGTCGTTGAGTCGCAAGGTCGTGAAAGTCCAACTTTGACAGGAATGTGACTTGGCGACTTAGCGATTGGGGTCGCTGAGTCGCAAGGTTGCAACAATTCAGTTTTGAGCGGAACTGTGACTTGGCGACTTAGCGACTGGGGTCGCTGGGTCGCAGGGGTCGCGAGGTCACGAGGGTCGGAGGTCGCGCTAGGGCTGGCCGGGAGACTTAGACAGCGACGCAGTCATTTGCTTCATTTTTAACTTGAAACAATGCAAGGACTGAGTGAGAAAACCCAATAAATGGAGGTGAAGGGGTCATTAGGAGAAAAACAAACACAGGGGAGGTTGGATGGCTCTATTTACAAAACTATGTAAGAAAGAGCAGGGTTTGGATAATTTGAAAGATCTCAGGTTCCAAAGGATCAGAAATGGGGAATAGTGGGTGGCTTTAAAAGGGCTAAGGTAAGTGGAACAGGGCAACAAAAGGAAAAAACAGAGAAATCAGGAGGAATAGGCAACTTACCCGAGAAAATCGCGCTCCAGTTGGCTTGTTAGAAAATCGTGGGTGAAATGCGACCTAGCGACCCTTCTATTTATAAAAGGGTCGTGCGTGCGGGAAATTAATGAGGTCGCTGGGTTGCAAATATCCTGTGCTCAAGAGTTGCGCGACCTCGTGACCTGGAGGGTCGCAGTGTCGCAAGGTCGCTAGGTCGCGATTTTGAAGTTTGTGTGCGATTTGTGACTTGGTGACCTAGCAACCTGATAGGTCGCAGGGTCACTAGGTCAAAAATTGGCAAAAATTCCTATACTGTGACTCAACGACTTAAGGTTTTTCCTGAAACAGACTTGAACTTCGGATTTTGACTTAGCCTTTAAATGCTCAGGGGGGCTCAAAAAATTTTAGATGGTGAATTTTTTGAGGGTGTTGTAGTGGCTACAAAAAATGGCAATTCACCGGTAGGGTCCAAAATCTCTGCTCGTGCTTTATCTAGAGGGAGGGGGGCGAGGGCGTAAAATTTTTTTCCTTTCACCCCATGGGTCCCATATCTTCCGTCTTCGAGCTTTGCGCATTTTCTCCCCCCACCTGCCTCCCCTTGGGTGCCTTTTTATCATGTTTTCATTCTTGGAGACCAGACGAAAAATTTCAGGGTAACCCCAGGGTTTTATGGATCCAGTATAGTTTATTTGGCCCTCATTGTGTTGCTCCACTACCAACGAACTAGATGGTCCTAGCGAAGTCACTGCCAAGGAATCACGAGCATTGCTTCGCTATCAGCGAGCCTGGTCAGTACCCCGTCGAAGTCGTAGTATTGCCTCTCTGCGCAGGAAGCCTTTCTCAATCCTTTACCCTTTATTCATGTGCTTAATTCACTTATTGAAGTGTGCTCAGGGAACTTATTTCTTGTGCTCAAGGCACTTATTTTTTCTTTGGAAATTATTGCCTGGGCGGATGAGGGATACCGACTTATTTTACTTGCAAGAGTGGTTGCTCCTGGTCTATATGAGGGCTTAAGGTTTTCCCAGATTTCTGTTTTTCACCTGAGGCTAACCCCTCCCTTTTCCTTATAGTACCTTATTCAACCGACCGTTGCCTTTTGCACAACAGTCCCTTGGGCCAGCATACTGGGTAAGCTGCCGCGTCTTGGTCTAAAGGCTTTAGTCATGTTCTCGCCAATGGGTGCCCATCACAAGTATGCTTGCCCCCTTTTATAGTCTGGGGAGAGATAATACACCAGCATAGATCCTTGACTCAGTACACCACTTGAGTAGCGTCTATATCCCCTTTCAAAATATGGATGCCAAGGGAAAGAAAAAGGGTAAAGGGAGCCTATGTGGAACAAGGAATTTTATTGAAAACAAGAAGGGTACAAAACAAAAAAACAAAAAAAAACTATGATACAGGATGCATTGACAACCCCGTGAGGTTGTCAGGTGAAATAGTGTTTAAGGTTGTTTCCATTCACAGGGAGGAACTCAATTCTCCCTTCAAGAGTTTGCAACCTGTAAGTGTGGGGACCGACCTTCTCTCTGACCTGGAAAGGGCCTATCCATAATGTCTAGAACTTGGAGTGTTTCCCTTTATCTTCATGAGCTTTATCCCATTTGAGGACAAGGTCACCTACTTCAAAAATCTTGTTCCCGGTTGAATTTTTGTCAAACCATCATTTTATCCGTCCTTGGTGGATGGCGAATTTTTCCCGATTTTTTTGCCTTTCCTCCTCAAGTTTCAATAGGGTGTCTATTCAAGCTTGTAGAGCAGGGCAAGGAGTGACATAAGACTCCTGAGATAACTGGAGTGCTGGGAGAGACAAGTTGGGAGGAAGGATAGCTTCTTTCTGTACATGAGGAAAAAGGGGGAGGTGCTTAGGGAGGGTTTGGGCATGACTCGATCTGCCCAGAGGGCATTGTAGAGTGCCTTGTGCCAATTTCTTTGATGGGACAACAAAGTATTTTTGATAATGTGGATTAGGTTCTTGTTGGTTGACTCGGCTAACCCGTTTCCTTGCAGGTAATAGTTGGAAGAATGTTTAAGTACGATACCATTTTCTAAAGCAAAATAATATAACTTTAATGATGAGAAATATGTTGCATTGTCAAAAACAAGGGGGGTTGGAATGCCAAACCTGATCATGATGCATTGGGTGATGAAGGATATTACCTCTTGATCATTAACTTGAAGTAATGGTACCACTTCAACCCACCTTGTGAAATAATCTGTGGCGGTAAGGATGTACCTGTGTTGCTTGGAAGAGTGTGGCAAGATTTCCCCAATCACATCCAGCCCCCATTGTTGAAACGACTCTTCCACTACGACAGACTGTAATGGGGCCGAAGGCCGAATATCTCTGTTTGCGAACTTTTGGCATTGTTTGCATTTTCGAACATATGCGTGTGCATCTTTGAACAAAGTAGGCCAATAGAAACTAGCACACATGATCTTATGAGCAGTGGTGTCTCTTGCATAGTGCCCCCTGGCGAGGCCATCATGGAGTTCTACCAATATTTTCTATGCCTCATCCCCTTCCAAGCAGCGTAAGAAGACATTGTTGTGATGTTTGTGGAACAAATTATCTTGCAATAGTTGGTAGGATACAGCTTTCAGTCTTAATGCACACTTATGCTTGGTAGTTAAAGTGGGGCCCATGGTGCTGTGTTTCAGATATTGCAGGAGATCTGCGTACCAAGAGGATGTATCCTGTGGGGTCGTGCTATCAATTTGATACATATCGATCTCGTGTTCCCAATTTTCTTCCTCGTTGCCTCATGAGTCAACTGCCTCTGCAGCCAAGCGGCATAATCCTTGGCCCTTCAAAGTGTGTGCTAGTTTGAATTCCAGGTCATATTCCTGAAGACATGTCATCCAGTTTCCTCGTCGCTCACCCAACTCCTGCTGTACTAAAAGTGAGCGAATAGCTGGGTGAGGCACGAAGACTGTGACATGATTCTTTAGAATATAGGGCCTGAAATGTTTGACCACCTTGTATATTGCATATGCTTGTTTTTCAGTATCTCGGTAATTCAGCTCGGCGCCTTGCAGTCCAGTGCTCATGAATGATATAGGCCGTTCATTGTGGTAGTCATCTTTTTGAGTGAGGACGGCGACCAAAGACGAATCTGAGGCAAAGGTGTATAAAATAAAGCCATTGTTGAAGTCTGGAATGTAAAGAGCGGGCACTTCCACGATGGCTCATTTAATGTTGTCGAACGCTTCTTTCTCGGGGGGATTCCATTTAAAATTAGTGTTCTTCTTAATCATGCCTTGCAATGGTTTCACGATCTGGGCGAAATCTGATATAAACTTTCAGACAAAGTTGATCTTGCCAAGGAAGGTTTGCATGGCTTTCTTCCTGCTTGGGGGTGGTATTTGAGTTATGACTTTTGCGCGTTCTGGATCCACCACTATGCCGTCTCGAGTTATTATGTGTCCCAAAAAGTTTCCTTTGGCGACGATGAACATGATTTTCTTTGGGTTCAGTGAGATACTGTATTTCCAACACCTTTCAAAAATTTGTTTAAGGTGGTGTATGTGGTCAAACCTGTGCTTTGAGAACACGGTGACGTCGTCAAGGTATACTACCATGCTTTTCCCAATGAGTCCTCTGAAGGCAATTTCCATAGCTCTTTGGAAAGTGGCACCAACGTTAATCAGCCCAAAAGGCATGTGTCTGAAAGCAAATGTTCCCCACTTAGTTCTAAATGTGGATTTGAGCCGATCGGGCTCCGCCAATAGTACTTGATTATACCTTGAAAACCCATCCAACAGAGAGAACATTTCTGATCCCGATACAGCTTGAAGGATTTTCTCCATAGGAGGAACCGGATAGTTGTGTTTGTCGGAAGCTCTGTTCAAATTCCTGAAGTCTAAGCACAAACAAATTTCCCCAGATTTCTTATGAACAGGGACCAAGTTAGACACCCAGGTCGAATGTCTGACTTTGAAAATTATCCATGCATCCAAGAGCTTCTTTAGTTCCTTTTGGATCATTGGTTCTAGAGTTGGGTGTACTTTTCTCAGTTTTTGCTAGAATGGCTTCACTCCTTCCTTGATGGGTATGACATGTTGGATGATCCTCGTATCATAGGTTCACAGATCGTCATACTTCCAAGCAAACAAATCTTGGTATTTCTTAAAAAATCCGGTGAATGATTCTTTCTCGTGAGGGGTGCACTCACTACCTAAATTTACAAGCCTTGGATCCTTGTTTGTCCCGAGGTTAATTTGCTGGTGTACTAAAGTAGAACTTTGCACCTTCGTATTTGGGGGCCCTCGGAAACAGTTCTACAAGTCAAACAACCTTTCGAGTGACATGACCCCTTTGGGTATGGGGTTTTCCTTCTGATTCTCTAGTTCCTCCTACAAAACCTGATCATGATCCTCTTCTTCCATAACTGCATCTTTGAATATATCTGCATTGAGCATGAAATCCAATACCTGTTGGTCATCATTGAAAATGCATAAATTAGTAAAATTGTCTGGTATGGATGGCTTGTATATAACTTCAATAGAAAATCCATCTCTAAGTGGGGTGAACCTAGCGGCAACGTTAGCAAGTGTATCAATTGCTACATTATGCATTCTAAGTACAAATTTAATACCGAAAGCATTGAAAGCTGAAATTAAGTGCCATACCTCTTGCTGGTAACCTTTCATATGGGGAGACAAGCAATGGATGGTGTTGCATACCTGACGAGTGATGATCTCAGAATTTCCAATTACCTTCAAACAATGGAACTTTAGATCTATGGCCTTTTTGAGTCCCAGTATCAGCACCTCATACTCGGCTGTGTTGTTAGTGTACTGAAACTCTAACCGGCAGGAAATTAGAAATTTGTTCTTCTGTGGGTTTAGAAAGATGCAGCCCGTGCCAGCCCCGTCTTGGTTTTTGGAGCCATCATAGTAAAGGGTCCAAGTTTCATCATCTGATTGGATAAGGCGATCCGTGCTTATTGGAGATGTGCTAGGGGGACTAGTTTCTGAAGAGTCTTGGTTGGATGGGAGGGAGTTTTCAGCAACCAGAAGCAGTTCAGACTGAATGTCTTGAGTGATCAGGGACTGGAAAGTTTGATAACAACCAAAGATGGACTCTAAGAAATACATACCGAGCTCTTCTTGCATGAAACTGACTGGTTCGTTAGTTTCATCCAGGTCAGTCATAGTATGTTTCATGTATGGTTCACTCTCGATCCGTATTTGGTTGTTCCCGCCTTTGTAGGGGAGCCAAAGGTGGGACCAATCATTAGCGAAGTACCCTTGGATCTTTTTGGACCAATCTCTGCTCAACAGAAGGCCATAGGCTTCAGGGATATCGACGATTACAATGTCAATGCATTGGTGCACTCTGGAGTCGGAGGATAAGCAGATAATGACATTGTTTAGTTCGCCAACTGTGAGGACTTGAGATCTATCGAGCTAGATAATTCTGGCGTTGGTTTTCTTTGGGCGGATGTTTAACTTCTTACACACGGATAAGGGCATAACATTCATGGATGAATCATAATCAACAAGACAGTTGTGGACATTGAAGTTAAAAATCTCGAAGGAAAGAAGGAAAGGTGGTGTGGTTCCCTTGGAGTTGGCATTTACGGAATTCACGATGGACTGGGGACTAGTAGCAGTTTGGGTAGACGTGATGCTTACGGGTTTGGTTACTGATGGATTGGGAAAGGCCTTGAGAGTGAGCTCCTGTTGGTTGGCAATGCGGGCTAGCTCATAGAGAGATATGTTGGCTCTGGTCTTCTTCATGTCCTCGATAATGTTATACCCAGAATATGTGGATGAGGTGGGCTCGGTGGTATTCTTAGGGGAAACTACTGAAGTTTTAGTCTTGTGGCTTTCTCGAGGAGTAGTCGGACTAAATTTTTCAGGAGTTTTGTCCTTGTTTTTGGAGTTCGAGGGCAGAAATTTCCTCAAGAAGGCTTTTCTTTTCTCTTCGAAAGAATGTTCAGGCACTGGGTCTTTGCTCCTCAAGCTATAGTTTTGAGGGGGTTTTAACTTAGGGTCATCGGCTAGGTTTATCTCGGAGGTGGGAAGGGGAGAATCTCTGTGTATGACTTCAAAAGCATGGACAGCGGAGCCCATATATTCATCTGGGGGGGAATTTTCCTCGTCCTCTGAATTAGCCTCCTCCTCCATATCTCCGAGGATTTGATCTTCTAGAAGTTGATTCACCACCGCTGTCATGCTACTAATCCATTGGGGGCAAGTCTTTTTTGAGTGAGAGGCTTGATGAAAAGAGTAGAAATTGTCTTTTCTGATTTCTCCCACATTAAGACCTGCACTTGAGCTGGATGGGGGCCGATTCACGGTAGGGTTATTCTTTCTGAGGAAAGGTTTCTGTGTTTTAGCTTCTGAGGAAGAATCATTGTTTTTCCATTTCAGGTCGGAGACTTTGTTGGTCAGTAACTTGAGGGATTTTGCAATACTTTCAAAATCGAAGGGGTCCTTATCTTTGTCTCCAGTTTTGTGGTCGGAAGATTAGGTCCTCTTCGTGGTTGTTTTTTGATCATCCCTCCCTTCGTCTTCAATGGAACCTATGGACAGCATGTCCTTCTCGACAGCAAGGGTGGCAGTATAGTTGGCTGCCAATGTAGCTCTGGCCTCGCGCTTCATGAACACTACAATATCTTGTGGGAGGGCTCTGGTGTAGTAGTCAATAGTAATGGAGTCATCTAAGGCCATGTTTGGAGGGAAATTATTCAATATAATGGTGAAACTTTGATTGAATTCCTTGACCTTCTCCTTCTTCTGAAATTTCAACGTGCTGAGTTCTGTGAGGAGCATCGAAGGGGTTTTATCTTCAGAAAATTTTTGCAAGAAGGTATGACGGAATTGTTCCCACGAAGGGATAGAAGTGACGGGGAGCGACATATACCATGTCACAACCTTATTTTCAATAGCATGAGGAAAAATACGGCATGCTACATCGTCATATTGCACTCTCATCATCTGTAAAGACAAGTAAAATTTGTTGATGTGGTCTTCGGCCAAAGTACCTTTCTCGAGGTCAAACTTAGGAAGGTGTTTTTCAGGATGTCGGGGCATGTCATGGAGGGGACCTTGGATACCCAAGGGGGACTGAGCCATCCAAGCCAACGGTTGTACGTGTTTGGCCTGTTCGTGGCGTGGTCCATATACACGTCCCCTTTCATTTTCGGATTCAGTGCCCGTGCCAGACCCGGAGGCCTCGCCCTCATGGAGGGAATGCATGCCCTGGTTTTCCCCATGATTTGTAGTATTTTTGATGTTTCTCCAACTGTAAAGAAAAGGAAAACCTTTATGGTTTTGGTTAGGGTGATCAGAATTTCAACCTCGCCCATGGCCTTGGCCTCCTCGGCCTCTGTTACCTTGGCCTCTCTCGGCTCCCCCCCTGGGTGGGTTATTGGCTTGCGTGTTATCATGCATAGTATGGTCAGGTTGGGGGCTGGTGTTAGGTTGAGGTTCAGTGATTTCGAGGCCGCTTTCCCCCCCTTCCTCAGGGCTATCTGGGGGGGGAGATCAGAATTGCGCTCGATTGCATCTACATAATCTTCGAGCATAATACCCACTAGCTGAGGAAGGGTATTGACGAGGGTTCCTTGGCGTGTATGATTAGCTGCAAGGGTTCTTGGATTAGCCAAGGAATGAGTGACAAGGGCTTGTTGTAAGCCTCTGACAAGCTCGCGGGCAATAGGGCAATAGGGCACAGTGCCCAGAGCTGGGCTAAAGTAATTTCATAGAAAGAGGGGATTTCCTCCTCCTCTGGGGAGTTCTCCAATGTGGGAGGACTGGTATTGTCACGTATGGTCTCCCCTTGGGGAGTTTGTAACAGGATGTTACTCGTGTGCTGGGAGGCTGCCATCCCGGACCTCCTAATAGTGCCAAATCTATTGACGGGAAAATTTGTCTTGCCAACAGTAGGGGATCTCCTCGGTAGAAAGTCCCAATTAGACTTTGAACTGTTTGAGATAGGTATCTCGTGTGGAGGTGTGGGTCAAGCTATCGTTGAATACTTCTTCTCCTGGATGCAAATGAGCCCTGTAGAGTTATAGATGTACAACTATAGAATGATACAAGACAAATATCTATGATTATCAATGAGACTCAACACTAAAAATAGCAAGATATAAAAGAAAACACGCGATTGAAGGAGATGATGTTAGCAGCACATCATTAAGGTCATGTCTGTAAGATTGTTCAAACCATAGAAGAAACAATGATGCCTAGTAAGAACAACTTATACGTAATTAGGCGTTTTCGTGAATGATTAGATGTCAATAATAAAATTATAGACATCCCCTATGTAGATAACATACCATCATATACACATGCAGTAAGCTCAAATGCATAAAGAGGATAATCAGAAAACACAGATCAATTAATCATAGGATATCAGACATAACGAAGAAATATTCATAGTATTGACACATTGATTTTCATTAGATCCAATAGTGGATTTGAAACAAATTCTTGTATTCATTCATAATAGGATATTTAATGCTTTACAACTCTCTTCTCTCCTTTGGAGTCCAAAAAAAAGGTCCTTTTACAAGTCCCCGAATGGGGTATATATAAGGCAAGATTGACCCTTGGGGGTCTTGACTCTTCACCTTCCTGTATGTTGGGCTACCTTGCGACCTGAATGGAAGATGCAACCTGTGACCTGATGCTGGAAGGTGCGACCTATGACCTGGTGCTGGAAGGTGCGACTTGCGACCCCTTTCTGTAGGCTGTGCCTTGCAATCTGATCATGGGAGCGTGTGTGTGATCGCTAGCTCGGGAACATCAACTTGTTGCTCTTTGAGGAAATTCTGCCATGCATGATAATCTGCAGCGATTGGGGAGATCAGAGGAGTCTCTTCCCTTAACCAGTGTAGGAATTCTAACGCATTCAAAATCAGAGTCTCCCTCTTGATTGTGACCTGGTTGTATATGGAAGCTAGTTTGGTGTAAATCCAAAATGGCATTACAACAAACTTAACCAAGTTATCCTGTGATGCGGGAAGATCATGAGTAGTGGCGGCTTGACTGATAGGCTGTAGGAATGCTTGAATCTCCTGATCTACCTGTCCCCATGTATTTTCCTCGCTCAATGCACTTGAAGAGGGAATATGGTGCAATTCATGCATCGAGTCAATGTCGTTGATCACATGCTCATACGCGGACATCACCTTCTCTAGATCTTTAAATAATTTCTCCTTGGAATGCACCTTCATGCGAATTTGGACCTTGTCATTTTGAGCGTGAATCCAATATTTCTTGGGCAAGGTTTCCGAAGCCTGGGGATATCTGCTTGTCCATTCTATAATTATGTATAAAGCGGCGGAGGCCTCTTTCAGTTGCTCATTTCTCTTCTTCATTTCCACTTGGGCTCTTAGGAGGGGTGCGACTGTTTTTTTTATGGTGAACTTCTCCCTGTACACCTGCTTCATGGTGGCTTCCAGTGTCACTACCTCCCTCTGGATGGTAAGTGGTACTTTGTTAATAAGGGTGTTTTTTCCCTAGAGCTGTTGGATTTCTTCCCTTAGCGCTCTCTTTTCTTTCTCTGACCTAGCTTCTCTTCGGTCAAAGTCCTGTAATATATTTTGTAGGGAGAGGATCTCCCTACTCATCCAGCTCACATTTTCTTCTATGGCTGCGGAAAAAGCAGTGCTAGCTGATGCTATCATCACTGGGTTGGTCCTAGTGTCTAGGACTATGTCCTTTTCTACCGTGGGTGTGAATGGGGTGGCAGGGTTCCGTGCTAGGTATCTCCTCTTTTCCTGTCGAATCTTGAAGGTGAACTAATCATAAGTGAGTCTTGTTAGGTTGAACACCTCATCCTCCTGTCCTTCAGAGGATTCTGGCTCTGAAAGTGAAAAACGTGTGTTAATTACAGGTACTTCGATGGGTGGTAGCTTGGTATGTACTCCTGTTAATGGGGGAAGTGTCTCGGCGTCTTTTGATCTTTGATCCTCTTCCTCTTTTCTCTTTCGTTCTTCTTCTTCTTTCAGAAGCCGCTCCGCCTCTGCCTTAACCTGTTCTGCCTTTTTCCTGTGCTCTGATTCCGCTTTTATTTTCTCTTCTTCCTTCCTTCTTCGTTCATATTCTGCTCTTGATTCCTCTTCTTCCTTCCTTTTCCGCTTAGCTTCTACTTTTGTTTCTCGCTCTTCCTTCCTTCTGTGTTCGGCCTCCACCTGATCTAATTCTTTCTTGAGCTCCTGCTCAGCTTCTGCTTTTTCTTCCTGCTCTTCCTTCATTTTCTTGGCATCCTCCCCCTGTTTCTTTTTCTTCTCTGTCTTCATGTTTTTCTTACGCTTATCCTCAGCTTCTTTCGCTTTCTTTTCAGCTTCTAGCTGAGCTTCTAATTCCTTCTCTTTATTTTGGGTAGCAGAGTTGTGGCCTGTGATGGTTTGGGGCTTCTTGGCCTGGGAAGAAGAGGCGCCTCCCAACTCACGAATTCTTTCCTCCAGAGTCTGATCATCTTGATCCTCCTGATCGGACCATGCTCCCAGGGCGAGTTCCCTATCCATGTTATACCAGTTTCTTTTCACATCCTCGGATGGGCGTTCAGTATGCTGGTAGCTCCATTTGAACTTGGCCCGTTTACAGTGGTCAAGGACTATCCTCTCTGGATCGTATGTCCGGTGATCCAACGGCCCCAGGTAGAAACCTTTGATTTTTTTAGCTTCTTCCTCTACCTCCCTTAAATCCTTGATTGTGTAAGCACCTATGGTGAGCGGAAATGTAGGCCACGAATTTTTCTTACCTTTAGTAAAGACCTTCGAGAAGCCGGAAGTCATCTAATAACATACTTCTTGAAGAAGCATCTTGTCCGTGACGAATTGGGGCAGAGCATGGGGAGTATTGAAAGAACTGAAGACTCGAATAAAGGTGTATTCTACAAATGGAAACCAATGTGCTACTTTGACTAATGTTTCCATGGCTCACCAGGACATGCACGGGGTATCATGACCGAAAAATTTCCTGTAGAGTGCAGGGATGAAATTCTGTGAGATTGACTCTATATCCTGCTTGTATTTAGAGTCCCAGAATACCTGCAATTATTTTTGAATTAGCCGTGCCTACTCCTGATCCCAGTTGTGGGCCCATCCCTCAAAGTAGCAGCTAGAAAAAAACTGCATCCAACAGGTAAGAAGCCATGTAAAATTCGGATGAGTATCCCTCCTCTGGTGCCAACGCTACAAATATGTTTGTTTTAAGAGCTGCCATTAGTATGCCAGCCCAATTGCAACGGGTGCCATATATAGTGACAAAGTTCATCAGGGTTACCCAAGTACCACTAAATGTGGTGGCATCAGGACGACCATATCCTATAGAGCATAGTTGCCACCAACGTGTATACCTTTCTGAGGCCTGCTACTAGGTACTCCTGATCTTTCTTGATCTTGAACTTCTCGAGTTCTTCCCAACATCCTCTCAAGGTGTCTGCTACGGGGACCACATGGGTGGTGGCCCATTCCTCTGTGAATATCTATTCCCGTTCTGGAAATGCATAATAATACTCTGCATCCGAGGCTTTTAGATTCGCAAAAACCTTTCCCTCGTAGTCTCGAATCACCCACTTCTTGGGGTCGATGTTCTGTCTGATCCATTCAATCACTTCTACACATCGGAATATAGCTGGGTGGGCACCTACATAGTGAAGCTTTGACCTCTTAACTTGTACATATACTTGCCGGTCTGGGAGGTCCTCTGGAAATTTTGGTTGGGCGAATTCTTGGTATACTTGATACCAACTCATACTTTCTCCTCTACAAAATATACATGCAGTGTCCTCATAGATCGAGGGAGGAGACATTGGTATTTCATCTTCTGTGATTTCTATCTCTGGGCCCTTATTTTTCTTGCGAACTGCCGGAGGTCTCATGTCGCTTGAGTTTGAAGAGATGGAGACACACTCTAACTCTGCTTCGAGGTTCTCTGGCATGTTCATAAAACAGTCCTGGGATAAGACAGATGCCATAACAATAAATGCCTAGGTACCACTTTTAACTCTGACCAACTGAAATCTAGGAAAGGGTGGATTTGTGACTTGGCGACCTATTTCTTGGGTCGCTGGGTCACAGAGGTTTAAACTTTATAAAGGAGAGCCCTTGCGACTTGGCGACCTTGCGACCGAGTTGCTGGGTCACCGAGTCGCATCGCTTTAACAATTCATGGGGGTGAAAACTTGCGACTTAGTGACTTGCGACTGGGTCACTGAGTCACTAAGTCGCAAGGTCACGAAAGTCCAACTTCGAGAGGAATGCGACTTGGCAACTTAGCGACCGGGGTCGCTGAGTCGCAAGGTCACAACAATTCAGTTTTGAGTGGAACTGCGACTTGGCAACTTAGTGACCGGGGTCGCTGGGTCGCAAGGTCACGAGGGTCGGAGGTCGCGCTAGGGCTGGCCGGGAGACTTATATGGTGACGCGGTCCTTTGCTTCATTTTTAACTTGAAACAACACAAGGACTGAGTGAGCAAACCCAATAAATGGAGGTGAAGGGGTCATTAGGAGAAAAACAAACACAGGGGAGGCTGGATAGCTCTATTTACAAAACTATGTAAGAAAAAGCAGGGTTTGGATAATTTGAAATATCTCAGGTTCCAAAGGATCAGAAATGGGGAATATTGGGTGGCTTTAAAAGGGCTAAGGTAAGTGGAACAGTGCAACAAAATGAAAAAATGGAAACATCAGGAGGAATAGGCAACTTACCCGAGAAAATTGCACTCCAGTTGGCTTGTCAGAAGCGTTTTTTCGCTCTCCATCGTGTGGGTGAAATGCGACCTAGTGACCCTTATATTTATAAAAGGGTCGCGTGTGCGGGAAATTAATGAGGTCGCTGGGTCACAAATATCCTGCGCTCAAGAGATGCATGACCTTGTGACCTGGAGGGTCGCGGGGTCGCAAGGTCACTAGGTCGTGATTTTTATGTTTGTGTGTGATTTGCGACCTGGCGACCTGATAGGTCGTAGGGTCGCTAGGTCACAAATTGGGAAAAATTCCTATACTGCGACTCAGCAAATTAAGGCTTTTCCTAAAACAGACTTGAACTTCATATTTTGGCTTAGCCTTTCGATGCTCACGGGGGCTCAAAAAATTTTAGAACAGGGTTGAAAACAAAAAAACTGGAAAACCAATCGTAAATCCATGGAGGGACAACATTGCCACAAAAGGAGCAAAAATATTTCCAAAAGGAGGAAATGAACTAGGATTCTCGTCAGAGGGGTTTCCTTGAATGGTGGATTCGGTAATTGTTTCCATTAGTATCAACATAATATCTACTAAGAAGTTGTTCCATGGTGAGGATGTTGTTTCATGGTAAATTAATTGATTTTATAAAATAAAAGACACAAAATCAAACAAAACTGGGGTACCTAGGAAAATTGGTTTACCAAGTAATTGTGAACTGCAATATACCACCTTGGTGAACCAAAGATTTATGTACGGGCAGGAAATATCCCCAAATGTTGTGTTTGGTATATCACAATTTACAAGGCAACTAACTCGGTTACCTAGGGTGAGGATAGCAACCTATGGTGGACTTCCAAATTATACTTTATGGTACGTGGAAGCACAATCCGTAGTAGTGTTGTCTAATGTGTAACCTTATGAGAGCATTCCCATATAATTTTCATGCGTGGAGCACAATCCAATATACCCAGAGGTATGTGGATAATGACTTGATACACTTACGTACGTGGAACGCGATATCACCCCCGAAATGAAACGCTTGCAAAAAATGACAACTCCTACATGTAAGGATGCCAGAAAACATCTCTAGCCTAGGATTTTGAGATTAAACAAGAAGATCCTAGTGAAAATCAAGCACCTACACTAGGATGGAGCCTCAGGCTATTTTTAGGTGGATGTCTATTTATAGATGCATGAGAAAATTATATTTATAGGTGCATGTATATTTATAGATGTATGTGCAATTATATTTATAGATTGCATGTCTATTTATAGATGCATGTCTACTATTATTATCCCTTAATATTAGTTGGACAATAAACAATAATCTATTCTGAATGAGCACTTGGAAATAGTTAACTGAAGCGGAAAATCAATTAGCTAAAGGAATTTCGAGTTAAGAGGTTGGTTGGTGGGACATGCAAGTGGACTTAGTTGTAACTAAGTGATTCGAAGTTGTAACAGAGTTGGAAGTGCAGTTATGCAAGTTGTAAAGTAGTTAAACTCAGTTAAGTGAGTTAAACTAAGTTGTGCTAGTTGTAACTGAAGATACACTAGTGCGAGATCAAGTGAATTAATTATTAATTAATTCACAATCAGTGGTCTCACATGCAACTGAAGATTTACTACTATTAACTGCATGCATGTTAGATCCAGTGGAGACCCAATTGAGTTCTAGGTGAAAGGGAAGTAAACTATCAATTGTGACATTATCTGGTTGCACACATGCAACCACACACACATTGGATGTGCCCATGAGGATTGTGCAGTCAAGGTAGGCAGGATTGCACTCATTCAGGGATTGCTATTAGCTAGGATTGCACAGTGGAGGCAGGCTATCTAGAGATAGTAAATTGGCTAAGGAACTTGCCAATTTTTGTATGACAGTGTGAGATAATTAGCTCATGTACTGAGAGCTCTTGGATTAGAGCTTTGTATGTAACTGTTTCATGATCCATGATATAATACATAATAGAAGATAGTGGGGTTTTTAGCTATGAGCTTTCCCCGGTAACTTATCTGTGTTATGTGTGATTGATCTTTATTCATGATATTGGGATTGGCGATTGTGTTTTAAATTTCCGCAAAGATAAGTAGAAGCGATTATGTATTTAACAGTAGAATATTGTTAGATCAAGAGAATCCAGGATATACATGCATTTTATATTAAATTTCTACATGGTATCAGAGCACAAGAGATTGTAGTAGTGAAGCAGGAGCTGAGTTTGTTGGTGGAAAGAATTCGAATTTGTAGACAAAATTTCTTGGTGATACAACTGATTCAAGATCAAAATGGCTTTCAATGGCTTGAGGTTAGAGTATGCACTCGAGGGTAGCTCGAACTACATTTCTTGGAAGGACAGGATGGAGGTAGTGCTCGAAGATAATGGCTTGAAGGAATTCATTGACAATGATGTTCCTAAGCCTGCTTCGTCATATGCAGCCAATCTTGATGCATGGAAAAAGAAAGTGGAAAAGCTGAGGAGGATCCTGTTGGATGGAGTAAGAGACCACATTGTCTCAAGCCTCCAAGGGAAAGCCATACCATATTCTATGTGGAAGGCTTTAACGAAATTTTTCCAAAGCAACAACAACCATTGGTGCTCAAAGATAAACTCAGGAAGATCAAGATGGAAAAGGGCGAGAACATTCCAAAGTATCTCACAAAGTTTGTCCAATATCGGGATGAACTGGGGAGTGTGGGAATAACTATTGCTGATGATGATTTGGTGAACTTGGCTCTCTTGGGACTTCCTAAGAGTTGGCACAATTATGAAGACTCTATCAACGGATGGGAAACATTTCCATATTGGGAATGACTGTGGTCAAATTTGGTGCAGGAGGAGTTCAGGCGGAACACAAGGGATGGCTCTTCATCAGAGCATGATGATGAAGAGGATTGTGCTTTGGCTGTCAAGGAGAAGAAAGGGAATGGGAAGAAATTCCATTCTAAATATGATTCTGAAGGCAAGAAGATGGATATGTCCAAGGTGAAGTGCTTTCACTGTCATGAACATGGGCATATTGCTACTAGCTGCCCGCAAAAGAAGAAGAATAAGAAGGTTGCTGGAGCTACAGTTGGTGAGGCCCTTGCCTCGAAATTTGAGCTTGAATTCTCTTTGATCGCATGCATGGTGTCAAGTGCATTGGGATCAGTGTGGTATTCAGATAGTGGGGCTTCCTTTCACATGACAGGAGATAAGGAAATTTTCAGTGACTTGGAGGAGAAATATCTCTAGATGCATATAGAGATGGGTGATGATGGACGGTACAGTGCTACCGAGATTGGTACCACTACCTTTCAGAGGGAGTCAGGTAAACCATTTCAATTGAAATATATTATGCATGTTCCAGGTCTAAAGAAAAATTTGGTCTCAGTCGCAATGTTGGAGGACATAGGCTATGAAGTTTTTTTCAGTGATGGAAAAGATTTTCTGTGACATAAAACAACAAGTCAAGCCAAGAGGAAAGGGATTCAAGTTAAGAATATCTACAAGCTGGAGGTAGATGGCTACGCTGCCGTGATGAGCAAGGCGGAAAAAGTGGTGAGCCGGGATGAGGGCAAATTATGGCGCAGGAAATTAGGCCATCTTCATCATGGAGCCTTGAAAGTCATGCAACAAATATCTACTGGACATCCAATGGGAACATTTGTTAAGTTAG
This sequence comes from Pinus albicaulis, assembly GCA_034641835.2. Lineage (NCBI taxonomy): Eukaryota > Viridiplantae > Streptophyta > Pinopsida > Pinales > Pinaceae > Pinus > Pinus albicaulis. Next base: position 64,448,391 of record MU968411.1, on the reverse strand, counting down.
ATCAGTGCAAGGGTTGCACCATAGGGAAGTATGTAAAGTCCACCTTTCATGAGAAGGAGAACCATGCTTCAGGGATCTTTGAGAGAGTTCACACAGACGTGTGTGGATCTTTCTTGGTTGCTTCAACAACATAACATAAGTACTATGTTATTTTTCTTGATGAATTTTCTTGTAAATGATGGATCTTCTTCATGTAGAATAAGGATCAAACATTCTCAAAGTTTTGTGAGTTTAAGGAATTGGTGGAGAAAGAGTTGGGGAATTAAGTAAAGGCTCTTAGGAGCGATAATGGTGGAGAATAAATATCTAACGAATTCAAGAACTTCTGCAGCAAAGAAGGAATTCGAAGAGAACTCATAGCGCCTCATAACCCACAACAAAATGGGGTCGAGGAGAGGAAGAACATAACGATCGTGGGTGCAGCATGAGAGATTTTGCATGATCAAGGCCTACCAATGCATTTGTGGGCGGAAGCATGCAACACTGCGATTTATGTGCAAAATTGTTGTCCTCATAGAGTACTTGGCATGAGTACACCTGAAGAAGCTTTCAATGGTAAGAAAATGGATGTTTCACACTTTAATATTTTTGGCTCATCTGTTTATGTGCATGTGACCAAGAATGCCAGGAAGAGGCTGGAACCAAATGCTAACGTTGGGATTTTTGTGGGGTACATAGAAACTCCCCATAATTATCATGTGTATTTTCCTAACAACAAGATGATTGTTATGCGACGGGATATAAAATTCGATGAGTGGAAATCCATGCGGTTGTCACTTGAGAGGGAGTTGGACTTGCATGCAGAGGAGGAACTGTTGGTTCCAAAAGATGAGTCTATAGATGTGGATCAGCCATAGGAGGAGGTTCATGGAGTGGAGGATTCCACTCACGCAGAGCCAACCATCAGAACTGGTAGAAGGCATACTAAAAAAGCTGATAGGCTTAGACTTGATGTTGCACAGAATGTAGGAGCCCCTACTTCACAACACCGACAAAGATAGTCTCTTGACTAATTTATTGGATACATGGCTCTCATGAGAAAATTTATTGTGACTCAACCATCTTCCTTTTAGGAAGCAGTGCAGGATCCCACATGGGTAGATGAAATGGTGGAGGAGTATGACTCCATTTTCAAAAACAGTGCTTGGGAAATTGTTCCAGGCCGGTTGATAAATCAGTGGTAGGTTCGAGATGGATCTATAAGGTAAAGCAAGCTACTGATGGGAGTGTGGAGAAACACAAGGCCAATTTTGTGGCTCGAGGCTTCTCACAGATCGAGGGGATAGATTATGAAGAGACCTTTTCACCTGTCGCAAGGTATTATTCCATAAGGACCTTCCTTTCTTTCTCAGCGCAGATGGGCTAGCGCATTCATCATATGGATGTGAAGACTACGTTTATTAATGGGATCATTGAGGAAGAGGTGTACATAGAGCAACCTAAAGGTTTCGAGATCTTCAACAATGATTCGCATGTGTGCTGACTTAAAAGAGCATTGTATGGGCTGAAGCAAGCACCCTGTGCTTGGTACACTCGGGTAGACAGCTATTTCACCGGACTGGGCTTCACCAAAAGTGAAGCAGATGAAAACCTATACAAAATTGTGGTGGAAGGTAAGCTTTTAATCATTTTTCTTTATGTTCATGATTTAATATTGACTGGTGATGGGTAGCTGATACACTCATGCAAGGAGGATCTTGCAAAGGAGTTCGAGATGAAGGATATGGGCCTCCTTCATTATTTCCTTGGATTGGAAATATGGCAGTGAGATGGTGAAATTTTTGTGTCTCAAGTCAAGTATGCAAGGGAGATACTGGGAAAGTTTCACATGGAGGGCTGCAAACCCATGGATACTCCTCTTCCAAGAAACTAGAGGAAAGAGGATGCTACTTCTAGAGAGGTAGTGGATGCTACCGTTTATCGACAGTTAGTGGGTTCAATAATGTATCTAGTGAACAAAAATCCAGAAACATTCTATTCAGTTAACCAGTTGAGTCAAGCTATGGTTAAACCTACCAAGCTCTTTTGGAAGGCAAGTAAGAATGTCCTGAGATACCCGAGGGGAACATCAACATATGGTTTATGGTATAGACAGATGGATGGAGTGAATTTGCACGGCTTCATGGATGCAGATTGGGCTGGAAGTCCAATAGACAGAAAGAGCACATCAGGGGGGATCTTTAGTATTAGGTCTACAACTGTTTCTTGTTACAGCAGGAAGTAGATATTTGTGGCACTCAGTTTAGTGGAAGTAGAATACATGGAAATGAGTCAAGTTGCATGTGAGGCTATCTGGATGAGAAAGATCTTGGTTGGTTTGTTTGGTTCTCATTTAGATCTAACAGTGATTCATTGTGATCATTAGAGTTTCCTTCAACTCTCGATTAATCCTGTGTTTCATGATAGATCTAAGCATATAGATATCTGGTACCATCATCTCAAATATTGTGTGTAGAGGAGGATCATTTTGCTTCAGTACATTCCCACTGTTGTGGTGGATTTGACGCACGGGTGTACGAAATCGCACGCGTTTAAAGAATGTAGTCTTTCCTCTAAACCATAGGTAACAGGCAGTATCTGGAGGGAGCTCAAAAGTATAAGACTTAAATGAAGTAATACACTAAAGTATGCTCTGTTAAAAAGAACTAAAACTAAAAACACAAAAGAAGCTGCATAGAGAGTTACAAACAGTAATAAGGTAAACAACGACTCGATGGCCTTCTTCTTATTGAATGCTTGGAATGAAAACAAATCTTACCCACTTGCCAAAGGGCCTAGGCAGTGGCTCTAGGACCCGATGCAAGGATGTTTTTCCTTCAAGTTTTGCCTTCTGACACAATTCAACTCTCTCTCTCTATTGCAATGGGCTAAGATTGTTGGATGGCCAACAATCGAGTCCTCTTCTTCAGCTCCTACTCCTTGGTTCACACACGATGCTGGTGTTGCTTGGGCAACTTTGGCCAACATAAATTTTTGATCACACATTGTTCATCTCTTTGTGGGTTTATATAGGTGAGCCTTCAAACCTCCTTCCCTTGCCTTGTACATGGTGGATGGTGACCCAAGGGAGGAGCATGATTCCATTGTGTGTTTAATTATGCTTTTGTGTGCTCACACAAGGCCTAAGGAGGTGCTGGTGCTGTCCTTAGGCGGCTTTCACATAAGTAGAAACTATCCTTTGCTTGCTTATGGTCCCAAAAAGTGACTTTTTTTTACTTCCAGAAATGCGCGCTTATCAGGCTCCAGTGCGCACAGAATGCGCTCTTTTCAAAGGAAAAAGCACGCATTTGAGCATTTATGACTAGTTCAAATTTGATGTTCTCAAAACCTTAGAGATTTTAAATACTTATTGATTCCATAATGTATCTCTTTCTTGTAAATCCTTAGGCTTGACATTAACTGATGTCGTTTTCTACTATACGATTTTCCAGTGTTAACAGATGCCCCCTGATGTGTGAGGTCTAGGAAGAACTGTATAGCCGAAATACATTATAGTTTCTTTTCTGTATCGTACGTAGGGCGAGAGAGAGAGAGAGAGAGAGAGAGAGAGAGAGAGAGAGAGAGAGAGAGGGCCGTGTGTAGAAGAGACAACACCTTGCACAAGTTCCGAGATAACCATGGCGTAAGGGACCCCCAACAAGTAGACAAAATATACAACATATTTGCAAAATTTCAATGAGGCGGGCATGTCCCATGCTCGTGATGCTATGGCTAGTTAAATAAAATTTACATATACATGTGTTGTTTGTGTCACTACTATGGTAGTGATGTTGGTGGTTGTTGACGACGACTACTGACACCCTCAGGGGCATTTTTCTTTGACGATAGGTGGAATGTGGTACCCATATGCGTAATATTGGTATGGAATATCACTGCACAATGTATGCATATGTACTCGCTAGGACCTTCCCGTGTAAGCATTGTTGTTAGAGATGCTTATAAAGGCACGGGTCTTCAACGGATCTTGATCAAAGTGCAATGGTTGTAAGGTACAATACCATCGTGACATGGAAGCTTTTGCTATAGTCAAATGTCAAGAGGATCGATGACATCTATGGACAATGATGTCTCCCATAGCGCCACCCGAGGATACCCCTTTACATGGGGAGGGGTCATCCAAGGTACTGCTTCCTTTTTGGAAAAGAGGTGTTGATGTTGACAAAAAGGAAACCTTAACCGAACCATAATGGGTTTAACATAGGCATGTTGGTGAGCGGTAGCTAAAAATGGATGATGGGGATTCAGTGGTCCGAGGTCGAAGTATATTTGAGCAGCTTGGCGGAAATCATAGATATTTCTGAAGGGAAAAGTCCCTGGAGTCAGTAGGACTTCCAGGGCAGGTATGAACCAACTATGATTGTCGTAATGGTGCGTGCATGGGAGGTATAAAATAATTCGACTAAGGGAGATGGGGGACTACTACCATGGGAGGAAAAGTGCAATATGAGGGAGAAGAGGTGAAGGGCATTGTTTGTGATCTTTGTACACTTACCAAAAGAATAAAATAATGGGGTTTGGTTTGTACAAAACACAGAGATGGGTACCCCAAAACATGAAAGAGGGTCGCTCACTTGATGGTGTGAGGAAGGTGTTTTGTTGGGGGTGGGGGTCCCATTGGTTGGTCTCATGTGTGGGGTTGAAGAAGCGGAAGATGTCGCAGATGGGTTATGTTGATGGAGGTATGGTGGGAGAAATGCGATGCGTGGAGGTGCACTTTCATTTTGCTTGTATAACCCGATCGTCCGAGAAGGGGGTTGGTTTACATGGTGAACCTGACCTTATGCATGGTATATGGATGGGCATGAGGTGCTTCCTAGACTAGAAATGGTATGGCCATTGCATCACTTGTGGGGTGATGTATGATCTACTTGGGATGAAGATCGCCATGGAGGGGAGGCTCTACCGACCATCGTGGAAATTTATCATATGCAGGGTGAGGTGATGATAAATGTGGTCGAGTATGAGGACCCTATGGTTTATTTTTTATGGAGAAATGATGTCAGGATATGCAAAGTTTTCTGGGACTCTATCATGCTGAGGGTAGAATGATACCTGCTCCGGAACTTTCGGTGGTGGGTGTTGTGAATGGCTTGCGGGTTCTTCTTGCAAAAACAACTACCTCAAGTGAAAGCATCTTCTTTTCATTCAATATTATTGAAAAACATGAATATTGGAAAGGAAGATGGGAGCGTGCATACCTGTCAGTGCTGAAAAAAAAATATTTTTTCAGGAGTACGAATGTGTGGCATCGCCTCTGTTTGTTGAGAGCTATTACTTGGCTTCTAGTTTTGATTTCAGTTTTGGTTGCCCCCGGACTGAGATCATGGGGGAGAGCTTTGCCGGTTAGTGCCTCCCATCTAGGATCTCCGCGAATACAGATTACGGCTGCCTAGGTGACATTAGGTCAAAGACCTGACCAAACCGTCTCCAGTAATCGATGTGCTTGAATCTCAAGAAGATGAGGCAATCATGTTTCCTTTTCCCTGGTTGGTGTATGGTGGCTTGGGTGGAGGAGGGAAAAATGGTTGTCGATCTGGTGACCTTCATTCCTCTTGTAGGTACCAGATGGTACGCGGTTCATTTTCATATGCCTGGATGGAGGGATCCTTTTGATAGGATCGCTCGACCGCACGTAAGGCGTCCCTATATCATGGGACCTCTGGGAAACGATAGGTGTAATTCCCATAGATTCCACAGATAGTTCATGCGTGATTGGTACGCAACAATTTTCCTGTACTTTTGGTGGCAAGTTCCTTTTTATGGGAATGTCGTTTTGAGGTGCCTGCCTCACAGCCGAGGAGTGGTTTTAATTCATCCAAATCTGGGCATATGTGAGTAGGGTGTCCTGTGACATCACATATAGCGCAAGCTGATGACTCCCTCTGCATGGTGGGGGTCACCACTTTCTTTCATTTCTTGGCGATTTTCTTTATTGTGGTTGCCGGTTTCGCAGTAGGGATTTCCCTTACGGGGGCGGTTTCGGCTGCTACTTAGGTAGGTTGGGGCTCCTCGGGCTCGGGGGGATGTAACCCAAGCGTAGTAACGTTGGTAGTTGGCGTTCCCGGAGGGGGAACGAGGTACCACACTAGGAATTCCAACGATATGTTGGGTAGTACCAGTGTTGCCATGACCTGCTGGGAGGTGAAGCCAGGAGGTGGGGATAGGAAAGGAGTTTGGGAGGCGACATAGACTATGGAGGCTTCAGTAGCTGATGCCTCGGTGTCGTTACTACTTGAGTCTGTGTCTTGACTAACCTCGGTGCTTGATGTGGACATCATGCACACCGGGGCCGTTGTGGCATCGAGCGATACCTCAGGGATAATAGGAGGATCTTCTAGGAATGAGCCTAGGACAGATGACGGTTTGAATTGGCCAAGGCCATATTCTTGATACCATACAAGACCATCAGTGGCTGTGTCTACATAGGGTAGAACCATATCTGTGTTGGTTAGAGGATGATTTTCAGTGTGCGTCAGCTGATCTACTGTAATTATTCTATCCTCTTCGGGGAACATCATGATACAGAAAATGAAGGATGCTATGGCAGACATGGTGTACATGTAACTCCACCCAAAGAGTATATTGTAATCCAAGTGAGCATCCAAGACTTCGATGTCTATGTGGACCGTTTTTCCAGCTAAGCAGATCGATACATTTTCGAAGAGACCAATGGGGGTCAAGGGTCGACCGTCGTATGCCCTAAGTGTGATGAAGGAAGGTTTGAGTTCTGGGGATCCTAACTTCTGCCATACATTATTTGACATTATGCATGTGGATGCACCCTCATCCATGAAACATCAGTGAATAGTGATATTCTGTACCGATACTGGTATCTGGAAGGCGACCATGGAGGGAAGCCTAGGGGTGGCTTTGTCTAAATCAAAATCCATCATGCGCGTGTCAGCAGGGTCGACGTCGCCTAAGGCGTAAAGTAGAGCTTTCTGCTGCTTTGGGCATGACTGCAGTACCTCCAAAGCAAACATAGCAGAAGGTGACTGGGCTAAATCGTCTACGATGTTGTAATTGTGGGCTTCTTTAGAGTAGTTACCTACTCGCCTATTAGGCCCTTTAACCATTTTTGGAAATGGTTCCAAAGGAATCTTAGGAATGGTCAAAGGTGCAGTCGGCGCACTCATACTAGCCCCTGACATACCGGTGTCTGGTGGGGTGTCGTAGTTGCGATTCTGGGTTTGGAAAAACATTTCTTCCCCAGCCATGTAAATTTCATTGTTGTTTTTCTCGGAATCGTTGGGGTTTTGCTGCTGAGTGCTGACCGTTCCTTGATGGGGGAAGGGTTCTTGCATAACTGCAGTTGTCTGGGAAGATTCTCCTTGTCCTTGGTTACTCTGAAGCTTTTCAAGCTCAGGGAGTTCGGGACAATGGTGAGTATAGTGCCCGTACTCACCACATATTGAACAATAATGGTTTGTTCGTAGAGGTGGCCTTTTGCCTTGCTTTTGAGCATTGCTTGGCTCTTGGTTTTGGTTCTGGTTGGAGTTATCTCCAGGCCGGGATTGCAGTGGACATTGTGGGTTGCTGCCCCCCTGTCCAGGGTTCCCTTTGGATTTCTTTTTTACCTTTCTTTTGACCACGTTAGGAGGGTAATTCTCCTGATGATACTAGTGTGGTTGATTTTGGGACGGCTGCGGAAAGTTCACCTGTGCATTGTTTTTAGTTGGTGGGTTATGTGCTTGGGACTGAGCATACTGTTGTCCCATGTTTGCACTTGGCCGTTGGGGGGGAGTTCTTCTGTCAGTTTTTCTTCCTGCATATTGGGTCCCCTCGGCTAGAGGGTAAGGTCCTCCTTGGTGATAAGCTGGCGCCCTATTAGTAAAATTTTGCTACTGCATATGATGACTTTGAAATCTAGGTTGAGACATGTCCTGGGTAGACCCATGTGTGTAACCAGGATTCTGACTGCTACTGCCTAGGTACCCTTGGGTCATTGACCCAATAAGTCCGTCTGCAGAGTTCGACGCACCTAGAAATTCTTGATAAGATTGCATGCGCGAGGTGTTAGGCAGGATATTGTATATGTACCCTAATTGCGTATAAATTATTTCAAGTTGTTGTCCTTTACTGATTGTGTCCTCTTCGGATGTGGGGTTACGTTGCGCCACATCCTTTGAAATCTCCGCCGTCAGAGTTTTCAAGAATAAATCTAAAAGGACTCAGTCATCAAGTTGAGCTTTGCATAAGCTACGATGCCATCTCCACTCATGGAGATGTTCAAAAATGTGGGTAGAGGGGGATTGTCTGAAATGAGTCAGTAACTCCATTCCTGAATCGTGGTTACCCATTCACGACAGACCATTTTGCAGCCACTCCCGTGAGAGTGCGTTGAAACAACCTCAATCAAATAGTATCGTCAATGATGCTATTCGATGAGCACCACAGGTTAAAGGTAATTATATGATTCCTTAGGTCTTTCGCTTGCTTGCCCTCAAAATTTGGTCTGTCTTAAGGGGGCTTCATGGGCATGGGAGGCCAATTGGGGTCATGTGTGATGGGGTCATGGGTGAGCTTGGTTAAATCCAATATATTTAATGCCGCTAAGAAGGGTGACTAAGAGGTTGATGCCATGGAAACGTGTGAAGACACGAAGTTCTGGTTAGAACGAGGGTTAGTCTGTGACGTACCCGATTGTGAATTCAGTTGGCTTCCAGTATGGGATGCACTCGTCTGCCCCCTAAAGGGGACGAGGGGGAAGTGATATGCGGTGTGGTGTTGGGAGACTGAATAGGGTTCCCAACTAAGGTTGCTCCAAGAAAGGAGGAACCAAACACTATGGAAACGTTCCGTCTTTGACGCCTAAACGGTGAAAGACCTAGAACCCCTCTCATTAATGGGGGGAGGTCCAAAGGACGCCTGGACCGACGAGGTTCCATTGGAACTGTTTGAGGTTCGTCTAGGTTAGGTTTTGGAATTTTTTTTTAAGGGGATTGAGTCTATGATCACGAAAAATTTATGGCCACATACATAAAACAAAGCAAAAAATGAAATGAGTTTTCCTTTAATTTATCTATGTGATCAATCAAGAAAAAAAAAATGGTTTTGTTTGTTTTCCCGTGATACTCAGAAATACTATAAGACCTAATAATGTCCTCACACACTCAAAAGTAACTGGGCCTTAAGAGGATTTCTTGCAAGTGCTGGCACAATGTCCCGAAAGAACTGGCGACGCCCCCAGTTAGCCGAAGAGAATCAACCAAGGTAAGGGTAGAGGGTCTGGCACTTGCCTGCACCGTCACCTATAGGGTAAAGGATGCCCTAGTTTTGGCCACTAAGAACCATCGTCCCACGTGAGCATTCGAGTCTTGGGCTTCTTGGTAGTCAGCTAACAGTACCGAGTATCAGCCAGGTCAGGTAGCCCCAACTGATACCACACGCACTGCGCCTAAGACTAACCCCCTCTGAATCGGGTCTCTGCCACGCTCAGGTTTTCTTTTCCGTGGGCTGATAGGTGGATTTTAAAGCTCCCTAAAAACACAACTTCTATGTTTCAAATGTGAAGCGTGATCAAGGCGGCTTATTGGATGCCTACCTCCTTGATCCTAACTTAAGCTATAATTTCTCTTGTGGCCCCTGTGGGGAGAATTTAGTGCGTTGGTTCAAGTTATTTTTAGGTGGATTTATTTTCTTAGTGGGTGAATGTGTGTGAGCATATGGTGAACAATCTCATAATTTGAACATATGGATATCGGTGATCCTTTACAAAATTCCCCTAGTTAAACTATGTGATGTTGTTCCTTACTCAAATAAAAAGAATTTGCGGATAATGGGCCGCTTCCAAAACCTCCTAATTAGTCTATGTGAGTGACTAAAGGGAGATGGCGAATCAAAAATATAGAGTGTTCATATGCTTGTCTAGGGTCACCCAATGCTGCAAAGACAGCAGAGATTACTTGCTCTAACTTGCAATTCAATCCTAGTCCCGCAATTTCCTAAATGCAAAAATTGAAATTTAAACTAAACAATTTCTACACTAGCTTATGCATGTGTGGTCATGAGCCACTTACTTGGACTAGTTAAACTAAGTGTGCATACCAGAATTTTCAAAAAACATAAATTGTTCGGAAAGAAATGGTTAATTCGCCCCTTACTTAAACCATGTGAACACTTTTTTGCAAAAAACCAACTTAAATGAAAACTAACTAAATGCCTACAAAAAGCAGCAAAAATCAGTTCTCAGAAGCTGGGGGGTATCAACCCAAGTGTTGGAAGATACATTAGGGGCTTCCAAACACACTTACAAGCAGAAAAAATGCAGAAGGTAGGGAGAAAAAATCTCTCAGCAAATTGCGCGCAAAAAACTCTGACAGGTGCGCTCTCCTGCATGCAGGTCACTCCTGAACGCGTGCACTGCGCGTCTGTGTGAACAAACTGCGCGCAAAATTCCTGCAAGTAAAATAATTTAGGAGCTGATTTCTTCATTCTTTCACCTCATTGAGTCTAGGGACTGCAAGATGGGTCAGAGGACTGTCAGCTCCTCTCCAGCATAGACTAAGGGTCTCCTGCAAAAAATGGCACAACCACATAAACTTGAAACACGTCAGTGGAGTTGCCAATCCTGTTGTGGTGGATTTGACACACGGGTGTACTAAATCACACGCATTTAGAGAATGTGGTATTTCCTCTAAACCATAGGTAATAAGTAGTATCTAGGGGGAGCTCAGAAGTATAAGGCTTAAATGAAGTAATACACTAAAGTATGCTCTGTTAAAAATAACTAAATCTAAAAACACAAAAGAAGCTACATAGAGAGTTCCAAACAGTAACAAGGTAAACAACGGCTCGATGGCCTTATTCTTATTGAATGCTTGGAATGAAAACAAATCTTACCCACTTGCCAAAGAGCCTAGGAAGTGGATCTAGGACCTAATGCAAGGATGTTTGTCCTTCAAGTTCTGCCTTCTGACACAATCAACTCTCTCTCTCTCTGCTGCAATGGCCTAAGATTTTTGGGTGGCCAAAAATCGATTCCTCTTATTCAGCTCCTGCTCCTTGGTTCACACATGATGCTGGTGTTGCTTGGGCAACTTTGGCCAGCATAACTTTGTGATCACACATTGTTCATCTCTTTGTGGGTTTATATAGGTGAGCCTTCAAACCTCCTTTCCTCCCTTGTTACATGGTGGATGGTTACCCAAGGGAGGAGCATGATTCCATTGTGTGCTAAATTATGCTTTTGTGTGCTCACATAAGGCCTAAGGAGGCACTGGTGCTGTCCTTAGGTGACTTTCACATAAGTAGAAACTATCCTTTTCTTGCTTGTGGTCCTGGAAAGTGACTTTTTGCTACTTCCAGGAATGCGTGCTTATCAGGCTCTAGTGCGCATGGAAGGTGCTCTTTTCAAAGGAAAAAGCGTGCATTTGAGCATTTATGACTAGTTCAAATTTGATGTTCTCAAAACCTTAGAGATTTTAAATCATTTTTGATTCCATAATGTATCTCTGTCCTGTAAATCCTTAGCCTCGAAATTAACTGATGTCATTTTCTGCTATACGATTTTCCATGTTAACACCCACAGAAGATCAAGATGTAGATATTCTGACGAAGGTGCTCACCAAGAGAAAATTCGAATACCATAGAGACAAGATCGGGGTGAAGGATAATCCCTTTGTTGAGAGGGAGTGTTGAGTTTCAACAAGAAGATCCTAGTGAAAATTAAGCACCTACACTAGGATGGAGCCTCAGGCTATTTTTAGGTGGATGTCTATTTATATATGCATGAGAAAATTATATTTATAGATGCATTTCTATTTATAGATGTATGTGCAATTATATTTATAGATTGCATGTCTGTTTGTAGATGCATGTCTACTATTATTATCCCTTAATATTATTTTGACAATAAACAATAATCTATTCTCAATGAGCACTTGGAAATAGTTAACTGAAGTGGAAAATCAATTAGCTAAAGGAATTTCAAGTTAAGAGGTTGGTTGGTGGGAGATGCAAGTGGAATTAGTTGTAACTGAGTGATTCAAAGTTGTAACAGAGTTGGAAGTGCAGTTATGCAAGTTGTAAAGTAGTTAAACTCAGTTAAGTGAGTTAAACTCAGTTGTGCTAGTTGTAACTGAAGATACACTAGTGAGATATCAAGTGAATTAATTATCAATTAATTCACAATCAGTGGTCTCACATGAAACTGCATATTTACTACTATTAACTGCATGCGTGTCAGATCCAGTGGATACCCAATTGAGTTCTAGGTGAAAGGGAAGTAAACTATCAGTTGTGACATTATCTAGTTGCACACATGCAACCACACACACATTGGATGTGCCCATGAGGATTGCACAGTCAAGGTAGGCATGATTTCACTCATTCAGGGATTGCTATCAGTTGGGATCACACAATGGAGGTAGGCTTTCTGGAGACAGTAAATTGGCTAAGGAACTTGCCAATTTTTGTATGATAGTGTGAGACAGTTAGCTCATGTACTGAGAGCTCTTGGATTAGAGCTTTGTATGTAATTGTTTCATGATCCATGATATAATACATAATAGAAGATAGTGAGGTTTTTAGCTATAAGATTTTCCCAATAACTTATCTGTGTTATGTGTGATTGATATTTCTTCATGATATTGTGATTGGTGATTGTGTTTTAAATTTCCGCAAAGATAAGTAGAAGTGATTCTGTATTTAACAGTACGACATATTGTTAGATTATGAGAATCCAGTGTTGGGTATGTGTTATATTCTTTCCACGACTAGCCTCACGCGCTGTACGTTGCGCTGGGCGTAGTAGGGGGGTCACAGGGGGGGGCGACAGCCCCCCCTGTCGGGGTCCAGGGCAGCGCCCCGAAATTTTTTTTTTGGTGTGCGGTCCCACTCATAGGCGGACCCACCCATGTTTTGTGCATGAGTTTGCACATGGTTTTGGGGTACGATGGTCTTCGTCCCCTGGTATTTTGTAGATCTGGTCAAGGGAACTACGGTTATGTTCTAATCCAGGGTTAATGGATTTGGGTTTATGTATGCTTCGGCATGTATATATATGTGTTGTAACACTAAAAGGAATATAATGAAATATCAAGCTGATCGTCCCGATTTGGGATCCATGGGAAAATCTCTGTGTTTATCTGTTTTATGTTTTATGCGCTCACTATTGTTTATTTTTTGTTATAAGGTCCGTGTGTAGATAATTTTTGTTCAGGGTTAAAACCTACATTTGGTATCAGAGCTGTTTCGGCTTCAAGGGGACGCCTTTGCTGCTGAGGGTATTTTTTCTTGGGCCTGAGGTATACCCTATTCAGTGGGAGATCTGCGGAATCGATTCTTGCGGTGAAAGAAGATGGTGAGCGGCAGAAAGATAGAGATCGAGAAATTTAATGGTTAGAGTTTTGAGTTGTGGAAGCTCAAGATGGAGGATTTGCTGGTGGATAAAGATCAGTGGATCGCGGTAGATCCAGGTACTAAACCAACGGCAATGTCAGATGAATACTGGAAGAAACTGGATCGAAAGGCTAAGAGCACAATACGATTGTGTGTCTCAGATTCAGTATTGTTGAATGTATCTGGGGAAGCTACGGCGAAGACCTTGTGGGAAAAACTTGGGACTTTGTACCAATCTAAGTCTCTGGTGAATAAGTTGTTCCTACGGAAAAAGCTGTATAACCTGAGGATGAAGGATGGAGACTCGGTGACAGAGCATCTGAACGCCTTCAATACTGTGGTAAGTCAGTTGTCATCTGTTGATATTAAAATCTCAGATGAAGATAAGTGCATCAGTTTGTTGTGTTCTCTACCGGACTCGTGGGATAGTCTGGTTATTGCAATAGGTAGCAATACAACTACCTTGAATTTTGATGACATTGTCTCAGCCTTGCTGTCGGAGGAAATGAGACGGAGAAATATGGAGGGTTAAAATGGAGATGCCTTATCTGTACGAGGAAGGTCCCAAAATAGAAACAAGAATAAGGTTTCGAGTGGGAGATCTAAATCTAGAGGGAGATCTAAATCTCTTGGAAATTTTGTAAAGGTGTGCTGGAAATGCGGAAAGGAAGGACACTACAAAAAGGAATGCAGATCTAAATCTCCTGAGAAAGGAAAGGGATCTGATGATGCTCCTTCTGCAGAGGCAAAAACCACCTCGGATGAAGGTGGGGATGTGTATTTGGCTTCTTCTTCAAATACACATGTAGATCATGATTCATGGTTGATTGACTCAGGTGCATCCTTTCACTTCACTCCCCATAGGGAGTGGTTCTGCGAGTATGAGAAATATGATGGTGGTGATGTCTTCCTAGGGGATGATAGGAAGGCCAGAATCGTCGGACGCGGAAAGGTCAAGCTGAAGCTGCAAGGTGGAAGGATTAGAACACTTCCTGGTGTTTTGCATATTCTTGCATTGGCCAGAAATCTGATTTCTGTAAGCAAGATGGATGATGCAGGTGTAAAAACGGTGTTCGAGAAAGATGCCTGCAAGATGGTTCGGGGAGCACTGGTATTAATGCGGGGAGTTCGGACTGGAACTCTGTACAAGCTACAAGGTAGCACTGTTATTGATGGGTGTAACAATTCTGTGGTTCCTGAAAGTGGGACGGAAAGTCTAGCTGTCTCTGGAGAAAAGACCATGCTATGGCATCAAAGGCTTGGACATATTGGAGAGAAAGGCCTTCAGATACTACACAGAAATGGTATGGTAGAAGGTATGTCTAATTGTTCTCTGGATTTCGATTTCTGTGAACATTGTGTATATGGGAAGCAGAATCGGGTGAGTTTTCCTTCTGGTGCTAAGAGGGCAAACAAGATATTAGAACTTATGCATAGTGATGTGTTTGGGCCTGTGTCAGTTCCATCACTGGGAAAGTCTGTGTACTATGTTTCATTCATAGATGACTTCTCAAGGAATACATGGATATATTTCTTGAGGAAGAAATCTAAAGTCTTTGACAAATTTAAATAATTTAAGGCTCTGGTGGAAAACCAGACAGAGAAGAAGATAAAGGCGCTAAGGACAGATAATGGTGGGGAGTTCTGCAAGAATGAATTTGAAGAGTTCTGTAAGAAGTGTGGTATAGCACGGCAGAAGACTACTCCATACACACCTCGGCAAAATGGAGTTGCAGAAAGAATGAATAGAACACTGATGGAAAAGGCAAGAAGCATGCTCAGTGGTACCGGGTTAGGACAAGAATTCTGGGCAGAGGTAATGGAGACTGCATGTTACTTAGTTAACAGATCACCTTCATCGGTGTTGGAGGATAAGACTCCACATGAGGTATGGACTGGTAAGAAACCCTCTCTTTCACATCTAAGGGTATTTGGATGTGATGCATATGTACATGTTCCAAAGGAGAAAAGGACCAAGTTGGATAATAAATTTGAAAGGTGCATCTTTATTCGGTATAAGGATGGTTTAAAGGGTTACAAGCTTTGGAACCCAGAAACAAGGAAGGTTGTGTACAACCAAGATGTGGTGTTTAGAGAGGTGAAAGATGTTGTTACACATGAAGTCCTACGGAAGGAACCTGAGAAGAGAGAATTTGAGCTAAAGGAGGATGAATCAAACTCTAAAACAGAAGAAGACTCAGAAGAGGAAGAGCCACAAACTCCAGCTATGAGAAGATCAGTTCGGGAAAGAAGGCAACTAGAAAGGTATAGTCCATTTGCTTTCTGTTCAATTTTTTCTTTAACTATAACTGATGAGGATCCCAGAACTGTCAGGGAGGCAATAGATTCAAAGGATGGAAAACTTTGGAAGGAGGCCATGGCTGATGAAATGGCATCCTTGCATAAAAATGAGGCATGGGATTTGGTGGAGTTGTCAGATGGAAGGAATCCCATTGGGAGAAAATGGGTGTTTAAGAAGAAGATGAATGTAGAAGGCAAGGTGGAGAAATACAAAGCTCAATTGGTAGAAAAAGGTTATTCCCAGGTGCCGGGAATTGATTTTGGTGATATTTTTTCTCCTGTTGCCAAAGTTACTTCTATTAGATTAATTTTATTTGTTGCTTCTATATTTGATTTTGAGATAGAACAGATGGATGTGAAGACAAAATTTCTGCACGGGGATCTAGAAGAGGAGATCTACATGAAGCAACCTGAAGGCTTTATGGTGAAGGGTAAGAAAGAACTGGTATGCATGTTGAAGAAGTCTCTGTATGGGTTAAAACAGTCACCAAGGATGTGGTATCATAAATTTGATACCTATATATGGGGACTTGGATTCACTAGAAGCAAGGAGGATCACTGTGTTTATTTTAAATTAATTGGTGACCGTGTTATTTATTTGGTCTTGTATGTGGATGATATGTTGTTGATTGGAAATGACAAAGAAATTATCCAAGATTTGAAGACCCAACTGTTCTCCAAATTCGACATGAAGGATCTTGGTGCCGCAAACTATATTTTGGGCATGGAAATTAAGAGAGATCGGGCAAAGAGGAAGCTCTGGTTAAACCAGAGGAAGTATGTCGAGACTATATTGCAGAGGTTCAATATGCAGGATAGTAAACCGGTGAATGTTCCTATTCCTGTAGGTGTAAAGCTATCTGCTGAACAGTGTCCCAAGACATAAGAAGAAGAGGAGGATATGTCCCGTGTTCCATATGCAAGTGCAGTGGGTAGCCTGATGTATGCAATGGTCTGTACTAGACCAGACATTACACATGTAGTGGGAGTATTGAGCAGGTTTATGTCAAACCCAGGGAAGGAGCATTGGACAACAGTGAAGCGGGTTTTCAGATATTTACGTGGCACTAGTGATTATGGCTTGTGCTACCAGGGAAGACCAAGATTGGAAAGAATGTTGGACATTCATGGTTTTGTTGATGCAGACTGGGCTGGAGATCTGGACCAAAGAAGATCTACAAGTGGGTATGTGTTTAGCCTATTTGGAGGTGCAATCAGTTGGATGAGTAAAAGACAGTCTGTAGTGGCGCTTTCAACTACAGAGGCAGAATACATAGCAGCCACTCATGCAAGCAAGGAAGTAGTTTGGTTGCAAAGATTGTGTTCAAGTATGGGGTTGGTACAGCAAGCTATAAGGATAGACTGTGATAGCCAAAGTGCAATTTTCTTGGCTAAGAACCCCGCTTATCATTCAAAGACAAAGCACATTGATGTTCAATATCACTTTGTTAGAGATATGGTTGAGGCTAAAAGGGTGTTGCTGGTAAAGGTGGACACTTTGAAGAATGTTGCAAATGCATTGATGAAGTCTGTGAGCACTCAGAAGTTCTCTTGGTGTAGAGAAACAATGGGTGTTGAAGAATTGGCCCAATGACTAAGCTCTCCTATGGCCCCTTGTGGAAAGAAAACAACAAGTGGGATAATGTTGGGTATGTGTTATATTCTTTCCACGACTAGCCATATGTGTTGTACATTGTGCCAGGTGCAGCAGGGGGGTCACAGGGGGGGCGGTAGCCCCCCTTGTCGGGGTCCGGGGCAGCGCCCCGGCAAATTTTTTTTTGGTGTGCAGTCCCACTCATAGGCAGACCCACCCATGTTTTGTGCATGAGTTTGCACATGGTTTTGGGGTATGATGGTCTTTGGCCCCTAGTATTTTGTAGATCCGGTCAAGGGAACTACGGTTATGTTCTAATCCAGGGTTAATGGATTGGGGTTTATGTATGCTTCGGCATGTATATATATGTGTTGTAACACTAAAAGGAATATAATGAAATATCAAGCTAGTCATCCCGATTTGGGATCTAGGGGAAAATATCTGTGTTTATATATTTTATGTTTTATGCTCTCGCTATTGTTTATTTTCTGTTATAAGGTTCGTGTGTAGATAATTTCTATTCAGGGTTAAAACCTACATCCAGGATATACATGCATTTTGTATTAAATTTCTACATAGGCCTCTAGATGTTTGCACTAATGTGACAAATGCTCCTTAGGTTGATTAAGTGAATTTTAGAGTTGATCTTGAATTATGTTTAAGTTTCAAGGCTTAAAACTTGATGTCACCTAAACACACCTATGATGCAACTAATATGACAAAAATATTTTTTTCATTTTCCTTTAAACAATGAAAGACCTAACTAAGTAGGGGAAGAAAAAATCGATCAACAATGAAACAAACAAGTGATGCAACAATCGATCTCCTCAACTTCACTATTCCAATCAAAATCAAATCCCTATATGCAACACATGATGCATAAGATTTTTCTTTTGGATTCCACTTAATTTTCAGACGAAAACTAAGATATTCACCTAATCATTGATAAAAGAAACTATCCAGAATGATGACTGAAACATCAATTCCCTCAAGCAATCCAACAATCAAGAAATCAATTTTCTAATGGAATAATTGATAAGAACAAAGAAAAATATAAAAACTTCTTATCAAAGACACTAAAAAACAAAATCAAACAAAATGAAGGCTTTTTTGGAATCAAGATTTCCATTAGACCAAAACTCGCATGCGTTAGTCTCTGCTAAAATCGTTAGAGTTAGGATTCACAAGAGGTGGTTAGTCCATGTCGCGAAACACACTAGGAGCGTTGAACCTAATGTCCAACAATCTCCCCCCCCCCCCCCAAACGCAAACCGGGTGAGTTTCGAACTCGAGACCTATCACTCTGATACCACTTGTTGGAATCACGATTTTCGTTAGACCAAAACTTGCAGGCGTTAGTCTCTGCTACAATTTCCAGAGTTAGGATCCACGAGAGGCGGTTAGTCCATGTTGCGAAACACACAGGGAGCATTGAACCCAATGTCCAACATGCTTCTGAGAGACCAAGACACACTTAGGGACATAAGCAGGACCAAATCAAACAAATTTAATCAGAGAGAAAATAACAAAAAGGAATTTTTTTTGCATCAAACATGGCTCAGTGCAAGTGCTGAAAGGGCTAGGTTTCACTGCAACATAGGTTCAGAGAAGGCTAGGGCACATTGCAATGATCTGTCTCTAGACTAGGGGGTGCGTTGATCAATGGATGCCAAGTTCCGACACAAAAAATGAAACTAAAGCTCAATGAAATTAATTCCTAGGTATGTTCAGCATTGAGTGAGACAATGAAGATCTAAACAAGAGGAAGAACAAGTACTAAGGACAAGGAAACCATAAAGGGATTAAATTGTTCCCTAGCGGAGTCACCAATTTATTATGAAGAATTTACGACTGCAGACAAAAGTATCTTACCTAGACCTAGTGGCTTGGTCTAGAAAAAAAAAAGGACAACGAATATAATGTTTCCCTTAAAGTAATTGAATAATGAGATGAGGCCTACCTGGAATCTATTGAAAGCTTCACTCTCTTCTAGGCTTGTACGCTCCATTTCTAGCTCTGATCGCTATAATTAGAACCTACACATACAAACACAATAAGCCAAAGATCTACAATATTAATGTAGCATTATCTAATCACTTCATTCAATCGATCAAAAAAACATTAGAACATATGAAGATCGACATCATATATAGGAAAATAATGTATTCCTTGTATTAATAGAAATGGAGGGAGTTACAACCAAATATAGGAGTTGATCATGTAGAGAACTCCCCAAGTTGACGTGTCCTTCCTTTCCACAAAGTACACCTCTATGTCACCTCAATGCATGGAATGGTGAATCTCATTAGATTAAAGGCAACAACATGAGGGTAATCAATCTCCAAAAGACAACCCCTAGCTTGTGGATGGTAGTAAATATATAGGAGAGGATGGTAGGTTAGGAATTCTTATCCATTTACCAATATAGGCTTGAGATATGCTCTTGATGGGAGGATTAGCTTAAGGGATAAGGGGTGAAATCTCCAAGGTAGGATGAGATGGGATTCGAAGGTCTTATCAAAGGTAAATGGTTGAAACAAATCCTAGAAGCTTCTGGAAGAGGAAGCTTTAGGATTCTTTTTATTTTCCCCGAATTTCTAGAATCAGTGCACCCTAAGGAGGGACAACTTACTAATTATCAGTGCAGGTGAAGAGTGGAGAAACCTATATTGTGCATATTATCCTAAGGAAGCACAGTGCATTGGGACTTAAAAGCATGGAAATGAAGGAGTTAAGCTAAGAAACTCAAGGATTAGGTAGAGGAATTCCTAGGGATTTATGCCAGAATGATGAAAAAGTGTTGATGGATGTTGATTGATCCAGTTAATAGTCATATTGACCATATGTGAAAAAATGGCCTATCATAAGCCCCATAACCCAGTGCCTATATCAAAATACTCCCGAGTTGATGACCCCAAGTGGCATAACAATTCTTCGTCACCTAGTGCGCCATCAACTGACTATCCCCAATACTAGTGGCTCCTCGAGACATTCAACCATTCTTATTTGTGAGATTTATGACCTTCAGGGTCTAACCTTCGCTAGGTGACATCATGTCAATGTCATCCACACCATGTTTTGACCTACGAGAGGTCTATGTGTCACCCATAGGCAGCTCATTTAGGTACCCAAAACTCCCAATCTGCTTGCCACATGTCCTTCAAGATGTCATGTTGACGTCATTTACACCTGATGATAAGTTGTCATCTATCCAGTTTAAGGAGAGCGAGGGATCCCTCAGTGACTAGCTTCACACTTGGTTTTACGTAGTAAATTGGAACCCTTGAACCCAGATCCCTTTAAGAAGTCATTCTCACAACACACCAAGGTTCCAACCTTCCATGCTTCCAAGGTGGCCACCTCTGGAAGCTTCCCCACCTGATGGATATGAGTGATGGAAGAGGTTTATATCACCGTCTCTTGACAGAACCACACTACCATTTACCATTGAGTCCCCGACTCTAAATTAAATTATCTTCCTGGTTACAGGCTCTACAACATTTTTCCCTGTCATTCCGACCAATCGCGTGAGGGGGAATCTTGTTCCACCAATCATAAGCCTCCTTTAAATAGGGTTTTGACCGTTTAGAGGACAAGGTTATCCCAAAATTTCCTATAAATTCATGGCCTCACTTCCCTGTGCCGCAGCAAGGCCTTCCTCATTGCCACATAACTTGGTCAAGTGACCTCAAATTCTCATCTTGCAGTGTCTTAGACGGAGAGCTCTGTAACCTCCCTGACTAAAAACTCTAATTTGATTCGAATGGAAAGTGGCTTACACCCATGGTATTCATCCACCCATAGTATTTATCTACCCATGGTATTGTAAGTAACATCTATCCATGGTATTAATTCACCCATGGTATGTAGCCACCCATGGAATTCATCCACACATGGAATTTACCCATGGTATTGTAAATGGCATCCACCCATGGTATTCATCACCCATGGTATTTATCCACCCATGGTATTGTAAGTGACATATGCCCATGGTATTCATTCACCCATAGTATTCATTAACCCGTGGAATTTACCTATGGTATTGTAACTAAAAAATGCTATAAGTAGCAAGTCGCATCTTGTAAAAGGACAGATTGTACACCACAATGTAGCTTCTATAGCTATTCTCTGTTTTTAATAAAAATATTTCTTTGTGGTTTTATTTACTATGTGTTCTCTCCTTTTCCTAGCATTCTAATTTCGTAGATCTTGCTAGATCCATTTCAATTTTTCAGATCTTGGGGGCCTCTCCCCAAGATCTGGATCAATGGTATTAGGGCAGGTTACAAGGGCAGGTTACAAATCCATGGCAATGCAGGTTTGAAGCATATTTCAGTTTCAACATGTTTCATCCATCTTTAGCAAACTCCATGCAAGTTACATGATCTCCACATAGCACTTTCTTGAGAAAAGTGGGAAGAATTTTTTGCAGGAATTTTTTGGGCGGCGAGTTAGTAGAGTAGATATGAAAATATTGGTGCAAAATTTTCAGAAAGAAATAGAAGATTTGTATTCCTTGCAAAAAAATAGCTAATTTCAACAAAAAAAAATTCAGTCGAATTAGAATCTGGATGAGAGAGATATCACTAATTTAACATCAAAAGTGTTGCAAAAATGTTTCTGACAACAATTCATGGATGGTGGGTCTCCTGTCATTTTTTGCAGTTTTTGGTGAAAATTTTCAGAGAAATGATTATAGATCTGAGCTCCCTTAAAAAATCATCCGATTTCAAAAAACAATTCGGTCGAATCAGAGACCGCACGAGGGAGTTATCACTAATTTAAAGTCTGTTATTTTTTCAGAAATTTTGTGACAGCAAGACAATTGCAGCTTGACTCTAATTTTCCTGAGTCTCCAGATAGCAAATTCAAACATGTAGGAAGATGCAGAATGATCATTCTATTTCCAAAAATAGGTTATAATAAACATTCTGAGTTATATTGACCTAGCTATTCCCATTTTAAATCTGGAGAAAAATTCAGAGTGGGTTCCCTTTGGAGACATGCCCTTCCACCCTAGGCTATGTAGGCACCTACTACTTCATCAACAGTCAGCATTATGGTTATGGGTCAACCGCACAAAATCCTTCTCTTCGAATTCCATTTGCTAGGCTACACACTGTTGGTATCATAGTTGGTCACAAGCATTATAGGGTATCTCTATCCTCTGATCTTCGTTTGTCATGGTTCTAGGTCATCCATAAAACCACACTTCATCGAAGTCCATTTTCTAGGCTGCACACTGTTAGCATCACAATTGGTCACAAACATGACAGGGTATCTCTATCCTCGGATCTTCATTATTCATGGTTATGGGTCATCCACAAACCCACACTTCATCGAAGTCCATTTTCTAGGTCGCACAGTGTCAGTATCACAGTTGGTCATAAGCATTACAAGGCATCTCTGTCCTCGGATCTTTGTTTATCATGATTATGGGTTAACCACACAAAACCCTTCTCTTTAGTGGCTCTTCATATTCAAAAAAGGATTGGGAAATTCACGCAATGGAGACCGTTTATTCTTAAGGAGTGAGGAATGATCTGAATGGAAAGTGGCCTACACCCATGGTATTCATCCACCCATAATATTTATTCGCCCATGGTATTGTAAGTGACATCTATCCATGGTATTAATTCACCCATGGTATTCATCCACACATGGAATTTACCCATGGTATTGTAAATGGCATCTACCCATGGTATTGTAAATGACATCCACCCATGGTATTCATCACCTATGGTATTCATCGCCCATGGTATTCATCACCTATGGTATTCATCACCCATGGTATTTATCCACCAATGGTATTGTAAGTGACATATGCCCATGGTATTCATTCACCCATGGTATTTACCCACCCATGGAATTTACCTATGGTATTGTATCTAAAAAATGATATAAGTAATAGGTCACATCTTGTAAAAGGACACATTGTCCACCGCAATGTAGCTTCTACAGTTATTCTTTGTTTTTAATAATTCTCCGTTTTTAATAAAAATATTTCTGTGTGGTTTTATTATTTACTGTGTGTTCGGTGTTCTCTACTTTCCTGGCATTCTAATTTTGTAGATCTTGCCAGATCCATTTCAATTTTTCAAATCTTGGGGGCCTCCCCCCAAGATCCAGATCATACTTCCACTCAGGATTCTTCGAGCCAACCTTGCAGACTATGGCTCTATCTCAGTAATCTGGTAGTCTCCTAGACGTGCTCCACAGTTTCATGACAATGCCCTTGGTTTCTTCGGGCGATCTACAACGTTATCTCTCCTGAGCTTGTGTGATAGGTTCTCCATTAGGTACTTGGCCCACGAGTCTTCCCTCCCCACTAGGAGGAAATGCTACCCAAGGCAGCATAGACACTCCTGCCACGGGCTTTTTTCGACTCCTGAGAGGCTCCTACCTTTCCTACTACACGCCAACAATACCATAACCTTTAAGTAAAAGTGACATTATCCTTTATCTTTCATTTTCATCCTTTTACTTAAATTTTTAAAATTACCATGAAATGACTCGGGATGTTTGAGAGAGGTTTTGACCTCATTGGATTTCATATGAAAAAAGCAGAAATTTAGATCTCACTCAAAACCATAATTTTAGGATTCAAGGGATCATTGCAATGCTTCATTGGATTTTTTCATGTACACAGTTATGGAATTAATATTTAATCAAGAGCACCAAGCCCTCTATGTACCTTTATGTTAGTGGCATTGGATTTCACACTCCTCTATCATGAGCCTACAAAATATTGACTTGACATGCTATGCTTTTTCTATCCTATTTTAATGTTTAGAGGGCCATATTGATGTCAGTGATCCCAATATACGCAATGATTTTGATGATATGTAGATATTTGTTGTAGCGTGAAGTTTTTGGATTCTAAAGGCCATATGGAGCTTGTTTGTTGATAGATTACACTCAGTGTTATTTTGGTCATGTGCATCCTTACATGCTATATAAAAGAAAAAAATTGCTTATTTGTGTATAAGTGGTTTAGATTCATATGGATGCACATGAATATATATGTTTTTATTTAAAATTTGAATATTTATATGTTTTTGGTTACCAATTTTTTGGTCCAACTTTTTTACTAGTTCGATCTAGTTTAATAAATTCCAGCCTGGTTCTGACTGGTTCCTGATTCAAGGGGTCTATCAGTTCGATGACTAGTATGTTTGATGACTAGTATGATTTTGATAAGCCTGCTTAGTGCACATCATGCTCTAAATGGGGTAGATTGAAATGTTATATATCATGCATGGAAACAAATGTAAACTACAAAAGCCTTTTCCATTGGAAAAATAGATTTATATTTTCAATGATGTAAGTCCAAATACTTTTGAAGATCATTGAATGAATAGAAGAAACATATGTTTACCGAATTTGAGAAAAATGTTTTCTTATTTACCAAGTTCTATTGAGATTTTGTAGTATTTTAATCTTTAAATTTTTGATATTTTAAATATTTAGAAAGACAAATTCATTTTTCCATTTTTTTTATAAAGGGTTTATTTAATACACATTTTTCAATAGAAGTACAATTTTTTTTATAGCCTTTCATCTTTAAAAGGTTAAGGTTAAGATCTCCCCTTCCAAATGAAATTAAGACCAACCACCAAACCCTTCAAATTTGAATGTTACTAGTGAGTAAGTACATCACATTGTTTTGTTCAATTACACAACATTATGGCTAAAACTTTTATAAAGTATAAATTATGAGCAATTTCATGCAACTTGAAAAACTTATAAAGTATAATTTGTGAGAAATTACATGCAACTTATACAATACCATTATGACCTAAAACATATTGTTGTTTATGGATTATAAAATTGCAATAAATAATTTTATAAACATGTACTATTAATTTATAAAATTTGAAGAAAATTAAAATTAAAATACATCTAATATTTAATTGACAAAAAAATTGTTAAGTCCCTATATTAATAGTGTAGTCCCTTATTATGTTAGTGTAGCCCCCCTTATTGTTATTGTTGTACTCCTGTAACCCCCATATTTTTATTATTGTGCCCTTACATTATTATTGTTAAGTTGGCTAGGATTACATTGTGGCCCCACTAGGATTTCATTGTGACCCCATGGACTCCTATATATAGAAAGAAGGTTTCTTCATTTGTATCATCAAAGAATTGTTCATTCATGTAATGTATTGGAGGTTTCCCCCTCGAAGTGGCTTATTTTTAAGGCGTCGAAATCTCTTTTCCTTTATTTTTGGAGCTGTTTTCATAACATATGGTATCAGAGCGCTTTTGATTCTGGGGTTTCGCTGCTCCAAATAGGTCATCGTGGAATTTTCGCTATAACATTTTTTCTACGAAGGTTCAGAAGCTGAAATTTTTAGAGTATGAAGCTGAAATCCTAAGGAACATTGTCGAAAAATTTCAGGGCTTGGTTCACAATATTTTGGGAGATATGATCTGTGGAAGTTAGGGATTTTTGCAAGCTCCTGAATTTAACCTAAACAGGTCATCGCGGAATTTTCACTATAAATATTTTTCTACGAGGTTTCAGAAGCTGAAATTTTCACAGAGAAAATTCGAAATCCTGAAGAACCTCCTATAAAATTTTCAGATCTTGGTTCGCAATATTTTTGGAGATATGATCTGTGGAAGTTATGATTTTTGCAGGCTCCCGAATTTCATCTCAAAAAGGTGACCGTGGGAAAAACGTCATAACTCTCTCTCTGAGCGTCGGATTGAGATTCTATAAAAAGTGTCCACAAGTACACGGACTGTAATTTCTTCTATATCAATTTCAGAGCCGAAAGAGAAAGCAATGATAGATGACAAGTTGTACAAGTTCGATCTACTAAACCAGTCCATAATTAGGTCATCATAGGAGATTGGGCATATCTTTGTCTTCAAGAATCCAAATCAGGTCAGACCTGTGGCATTCTAAATAAAATTCAGAGGGTTACTTCAGGGCCAAATTTCAGATATTGAAGATCTGAAATCACAAAGATAATTCAGTTTCAATATCGAGCTCCTCAAAATCAAGAAAAATGTGTGTATTTGGTTTTTAAAATTACATAATGTTTGTTTGAAAAAGAAGTTTGAAGTGATTCTAATGGCATATTTTAGAATTTTTATCAGCATTGAGTTCTATAATGCCTCCAAAAAATAATTCCATACCCATATATCAATATGAGATATCAAAATTACGGTACTAAGTGCAACAAATTTCGACCTTACGAAGAGCAACCAAAAATGACATAGATGGTTTAAAAGCAGAAATGGAGGTTAAGTTGGATGGTTTGAAGGATCAAATAATAGTTAATATGGATGATAAATTAGTAAAAGATCACATCGAGCATCAACAACAAGTTCTCCAACTCTTAAAGGATAACCTAACTTTGTTGCAGAATCTAATGAAACAACAGGAAGATCAACATCACATTGAAAGAAGTTCTAAAGCAGTCACAAAAACAAGAACTTGACAAATACGATCAATTTCAGAGTATCTCAACAAGTGGAAGAACTTTCCTGTAAAAGATTCTACATGGGAGGATGAGAATTTTATATAGAATCATCAAGAAATAATCAAGCGTTGAGGACAACACTTGTTTGAAGGAGAGGGGCATATTAAGTCCCTATATTAATAGTGTAGTCCCTTATTATGTTAGTGTAGCCCCCCTTATTGTTATTGTTGTACCCCTGTAACCCCCATATTTTTATTATTGTGCCCTTACATTATTATTGTTAGGTCAGCGAGGATTACATTGTGGCCCCATGGACTCCTATATATAGAAAGAGGTTTTGTCATTTGTATCATCCAAGAATTGTTCATTCATGTAATGTATTGGAGGTTGCCCCCTCGAATGGCTTATTTCTAAGGTGTAGCTGGTTTCTCAACAAAAACAATGTATATATAATATAATAAATGCATTCATATAAATTGAAATACATAAAATAAAACAAATATACTTGAATAAAGTAACATTTTGTGAATGTGGATTAAGGTGTTAGTATCCTTATTTTATATCAAACTTCGGGAAAAAAAAATTTAAAAAATTTAAAAAAAAACTTTAAATCAACTCAACAAATCCTTATTATTAATTCTCTTACTTAATATGAGTACTTATTATATATATAAAAGATATAATTCATTATAATTATTTATATATAACATTTTTTTTCACTATTTTGTCCTAAATAAATATTAACGAGTCATTGTCGGTTCATTGCCGTTGTAAATAACGAGTCATTGCCAGGTTATTGTCGTTGTAAATAATGAGTCATTGCCAGAAAATTTGACTAGAATAAGGAAAATAAGAAATTTAATTAGATTTAATAAAAAAATAATCAGTTAATAGTTAATTAATATATTAGATATCATTTTTGGGATTCAACTGCGTTAAGTAAGTCATTCATGTATGACCATTTCCATGAGAGGTAGTCGCAACTGACTAATTTCTCATGATTTTTGACTAATCCACTTAGCACTCATTGCATCGGGTGATGCTCACAGGGGTGAAGAAGTGGGATTGAAACTAGTGAAAAGAATCACATAGCGTCAATCATCACTTCCGGGGCTTGCACCCAGTAACCAGGACTTCCCGGATGGGCACCCATCCGGGAACTCCTCTGGCTCAAGCCCACTTAGCTTGCTACCCCATTTGCAAAACCTTAGCAATTAATATATTTTTTTAATTAAAAAATGAATTAATTAATAATTAATAATTATATAATTATAATATTTTTTTCTTTAAATTAATTTAAGAATGAATTAATTCATATTATTTAATATATTTATTTATTTAAAAATGACTTAATTAATAGTTATATATTATATAATTTTAATATTTTCAATACATTATTTATAATTTTAGTTTTAAATAGTATAAAAATAGAATGAATTAATTTTAATCTATTAAAAATTTGAAAAGAAGAAAGAGAGTGAGAGCAAGAGGACCATAGGAAGAGAAAGGGGGTTAGGACCATAGGAAGAGAAAGGGAGTTAAGAAGAGGAGAAAGAACAAGAGGAAGAAAAAACATCAAATTAAAAAGTGAAAGGCAAACTAAGAGTGAAAAGCAAGAATCCATCTGCTAACACTAAGAATAGAAAAAATATGCTCAAAAATAATTATCACCAAAATATTTTATATACCGTTCATGGATAAAAAAACCTAAGTTCCTAAGATTTCTATACTTTTATATATAAAATAAATATACTTTTATAGACATCATTAATTTCAAAGAAAATAATACCCGTAACCACATTTACATTGAGTAATGTATTTAGGTTAATTTATAAGTCTTATTTCTATTCGTAAACACCTGTGTTAAGATATATGATCTCGATGTCCTTGATTCTCTCGTCCATAATTTCAGAATCCAGTAATTTTGTAATAAGGAAAACAAACGTGTATTTTAGAAATAAAATGACGACGTACCATTGGCATTGAGCAATAACAACTATTTCTAAACACATAATGCATGCCACAGTAACAAATATATTCCTTGCGCAACCTTCCAATCAAAATCATACAACCTGCAACTGATTCTCACTCTGTAATTGGAGAATGGAGGGGAGAGGAGAATGAAGTAACTGTCTATGCAACGGCCCAAAAAAATCTTTTTCGTTTCAGTTTCACCATTAACTTAAAAGTTTTACATCCACGTCAAGTCAAGTCACGTTTCTGCCACGAAAGAACTAACTCAACAAAGCCAAGATGACGCTGCTGGCTGAGCAGAAGCCATTTCTTTATAGATATGATTACACAACACCTGTGTTGTGTTTTTCTTGGCAGAACTTCATGACAATAATCAGTTAACAATAACTAATTTGCAAATTACAGAAAAAAGAAGAAGTCAAAAGAATTGGTTAGAAAATGCTTAATGTGAAAGGCCAATGGAGTAACCAGTAAGGTATCAAACTCTCAGCCACTCATCTCCATCAATAAACTGACGGCTTAGATATGGCTTCACTTGGTCAAAAGAAAGGCGCCTCGCCCATGGGACTCTGCCATTCAAGTTTGCTCCCGGTCCACTGCATTTATATTCTCCAAACAAAACTTTGCTGCAAACAGAGATTCATGCATTCATTCTTCAAAGTGGGCAATTTAAAAAAAAAAAAAAACATTTGTGAGATGAGATTTGATTGAAGATATAATGTACCTTCTCCGTGAGGGGTCTCCCCAGTCATACCATCCCTGAGGATTTATAATGTTGTCAAAATGACAGAAGGCATATATTGTTGTGGCATAGGGACCCCATGCTCGTCCCAGATATAGGATTCCTGATCCTGTTAGCCTGCAACGCACGAAGGAGAAACCCGAGTTTTCCAAGGGAGAACTCCTTTCCGAAGCTGCTACAGCCCCAAAGCTAGCAGCATTTGCGTGTAGTTTACACTCCTGATATCATGTGTA
Organism: Pinus albicaulis; assembly: GCA_034641835.2. Lineage (NCBI taxonomy): Eukaryota > Viridiplantae > Streptophyta > Pinopsida > Pinales > Pinaceae > Pinus > Pinus albicaulis. The sequence continues at coordinate 64,418,769 of MU968411.1, read as the reverse complement.
AGAATGGTGTTATTGGCTGCGGAATTTAAGTTCATTGCAGATTTTGAGAATATTTCAGAATTTAATTGACTGTATGTAAGAATGGTGTTATTTGCTGTTGAACTTAAATTCATTGCAAATTTTGAGAATATTTCAGAATTTAATTGATTGTATCTGGATCAAACTTAAGTTTATGATAGATTTTAGAAATATTTCCATGGAGAGAATCAATTGTAAGTTCATTGTAGATTTTGGAAATATTTCAGAATTCAATAAACAGTATCAATAATGCATTATCATCGATCTTGATACTATTTATCAAATTCCTAAATATTCCCAAAATTTGTAATCAGAATAAAAATGTCCAAATAAAAAATTAAGACTCTTGTTAGGTCTCCATCGTCCACATATGAACAAAAGATTCAATACTCTTCTTAGATATCTTTTACTTTTTGTAACTTGAATCATCTTGAACTTTTATACAGTTTGAATCATCTTAAACAATAAATGGTAAAGATCAGAAGAAAGATTCTGACTGAAACAGGTGATGTACCTTTTATTAAACAATGCTGAATCAAGGAGAACTAGAATGGCATAAAAGATTGACTGATAAATAATAATAAAAAATGAAGGAAATCTTACTTGATACAGAGACCTTCCATCTCCAAAGACAAAATCTATGGATCCTTCAATATAGCAATCCCAGAAGTAATGCCTACCAATATGGTCAAACAGAGTATCTTGAGACCCCACCATTTTACATTTGACAAAAACTGCTTTATCCCCTGACACACGAAGAGCAACTGCTTGCCCTCCTGCGGCCCCTGGCAATGGGGGAGGAGCTGTGTTCTGAATAATATCATGAATTGTTCATGGACACCATGGACAAACTCTAGTTAAAAACATCAAGATGAGGTCTGTAGTTTTAAAGAGAGCTAATAAGTAGATAAACTTAATATAATTTTTTTAATATGATTTTATTTTTTACTAAAGTATCATCTTTGATCAGAATTCAGACAAACTAGATTAATTTCATTTTTCAGAATTCAAACAAACTAAATTGATTTAATATAGTAAGAAAGAATTTCTATCAGAAAAAACTTGAATTTGTCTACCTGAAATGTGATACGTGTTGCACAGAAATAGTCGGATTCAATGGCAACAGAGGCAGAAGCAGAGGTGCCGAGTACCTGTCCATTGGGATCTTTGTCAGATGCTCTGCTATTCCAAGTAATGACGGTCTCTGCACTTCCTTCCCCAATGAACGATACGAACGATTTATTGGGGCCGACCGTTACCTTTTCTCTGCACAAATTCAAATCAACGATGCCAGTACCCATAAATTCTATAAATCTCCACTGCAACACATGAATAAATCCAGTATAGTGCATTTCACAGGGAGATATACACAATGTATATATGGTATATGCAGGGCGAATCTAACCTGTATACACCAGCACGGATGAGAATTTTAACCCGCTGGCGATTACCAGGGGGCACCATATCGACCGCGCGCTGAACAGTTTGGGAATGGCCGCTGCCATCCTTGGCCACAACTATAACACGACTGCTGTTAGATTGGGCCATGCCACAGAATGCTGTGACTGATGAAGAAGTGTCGTTAATGATCAATGTGAGCCCCAATTGATCTCCAGCAACACCGTTCTTGGTATTATTAGTGGCTGAGGTCAAATATATGCAGAACGCACCAGTGACGAGGATTGTCAACCATGGCTGCTGCTGCCATGCCACATGAGAACCCCCCACCCCCATTACTGATGTATAGTGTGCAGACAGAATGACTGAAGTCGATCCAAGACAATTAGTACAATAACTAACAGGAATCATGATGTACATTAATCCTCCTGGGGCTCTAACGGCCGGGACCAGATATAGTTAATGAAGTTAGGTATGTAGACGTTAGTTGCAGGAGCCGAATGAGGCGGGGGTTCTGTAAGGAAGGGGAAATTCCTGAGAGATTATTGATAATTATGCCAAGGAGGTGACTGCACGTGCAAGAAGTTAGGAGGAGTCGGGAGGGGATTGCAGTTTCCCCGTGAGAGGAAATAACTCCCAAAGCGCGAAAAGCCTGCCCGTAACTAAATATACGAATGGCTGATTGGACAGTACCTCCCACAAATGCGGGCCGGCAACAGACCAGAAGTCGAGGTTATCGCCACTCCTAGTCCCCACCAAAATAAACTACCTCGTCCGCCCACCACAGGGATGTGTAAGACACAAAGAGTTGCTAAAGGGAAGTATGGCACATTGTGGTAGGCAAGAAGGGCCATAGAATAATATTTGTTTTCTGACCCAAAAAAAAAACGTTCTCATTTTCATTGATTAAAAAAAAGAGACAGTACGAGTAAATTGACTATTTTAGATATGTTATATAAGTCCATTTATGCTTACACAATGAATTATGTTATGTTCAATTACAAAAACGAGTTCGCATAACTTGCCTTTAGTGGCATATCTTTTATCCTCTAACAATTTGGATGTAGATTTCTTAAAAATACAGATATACCAGTACAACTTAAACAAAACAAAAAGATTACAACACAACAGTTACAACAATTTAGATTCTTAGTTGGATTCCATGTTGCTAGCATGCATGAGTTTGTCTTGTACATAAGCCTTGAAGTGGTACTTACCTGTCTCTGAAACAATGCCCCTTTTTAACAACAGGTCAACAACCTGGTTTTGCTCTCTATAGCTATGAGAGTAAGTGATGTGCTGGAAGGAGGCTGCCAAAACTCTGATGCAGCTCTTCTGGTTGGACAAAATGTGTAGGCGAAAGAGAGTGTGATCTTTGACCCAGTCGATGATGCTCTTTGCATCACCATGAATGAAGATGTTGTCTAATCCAAGCCAGTTAGTGAATGTGAGGGTTCCCCAAAGAGCGATGACCTCAGCTCTACAGTTGGTCCCCCTACCACCCTGCCACCATAAATGGTAATATCGACCAAGTTCAAGAGTGATGATGACCCCGCAACCACATATCATCAATTGATAAGCACCGTCAAAGGATCCTCCGGGGAAGAGTCCTTTGATGTCTTTATGAATGATCTTTCTTGTTTTTGTGATTGTCTTCTTCGGCCCAATTTCTGGAAAATAAGTCATGGCCTTCCTTATCACCTCCCATACCATCTAGTTCTTGTTTTCAAACATCCAGGCATTCCTACTTCGCTATATGGCCTAAATGATATAGAAAGAGAGGGATTTGTATTCAGGCAAGTCCTTAGTCCAAAAAGAGAAACATTGTGACAATGTATGTCGGTTCCCCAGGAAAACAAGTTGTAGTAAGTCCATCACCCAAGTCCATACCTCCTTTGCAAAAGTACAACTGATAAGAAGGTGATCACCCTCCTCCTCCTGTGACTTGCACATTGGGCAGATGCCTGGACCATGGCAACCCCTTCTTTGTAAATTTTCCCAGGTGAGGATTTTATTGTGCATAATCAGCCACTCAAAAAAGTGCAGTTTCTTGGGGATCGACCACCCCCACACAAATTTAAACCAGGGGTTGTATTGAAAAGATCTTTCGCTCATGGGGAGATTGTTGTAAATCTCTTTAACTATGGGAGTTCCCTTCTTCATAGGGCCTTCCCACAACAATCTATCCTCTCCTTCACCAATGCAAATACCGACATTGTATAAACTAGTAAGGTATGTCTCCCATTCGATTGCCAATGCATCGACCAATCCAATGTCGATTGAGTGAAACCAAGATGGATGAGTTGAGAGCCTATGGATACCATTGGTGATGTGAGAGAAGTTCGTAATACCCTTCCCTCGAAGGAAGGTAATAAGGGCATCTGAGAGGGTATGCTTGTCAGTGAATCCCTTCAATACATCCAACCCAACTTCGACCAATCACCCATCCCCAATGGACCATCGCATGTACCCCAACATCCAATGACGGTTTTTCAGCATGCTCCTCCAGATAATAGACGCACTTGGTGACTTAATCGCCCCTGTCCTAGACCAGGCCTAGAGAGATTGCCCTTGCAAGTATTTTTCTCTAATGATATTCCCCTAATAACCATTAACATTTGTTTCCCTCTAGAGGATTTTTATGATCAGTGCACAAATGAAGTTGTGTGTGCATAGTATGCCCCATCCTCCCTCAATTATCGGTCTTGCAATGGCCTTCCATCGGACTAGGTGGATCTTACCCTTAAGCTCTGTACCCGACACCATGAATATGGCCATAAGCTCATCAACCTTATGACATACCTCCATGGGTAATTGGAACAAGAGCATCCAATATACTGAGATGTTCTGTAGGACAAAAAGAATCAGAGTCAGTTGACCCCCAATGGAAAGCCACTTGAAAGCCCATCCATTTAGTTTTATGTTGTATCTGTCCAGAAGCCAGTCCCAATCATGGGAGTTGTAATTGTTGGCATTTAAATAGAACCCCAGATAATGGATGCCTGCATTAAGGCTCGTTGTGGGAATCCCAAAAAGGTTGCAGATATCTAGAGAACGTGGATCCCCCAAATCATCCATGATCAGGACAACTTTTTTGGTGCTCATAAAAGGCCCAAAATCGCACTAAATGACCGAATAATCCGGTGAATGTGCCTCCAGTCCTCATTGTCATTTATGTCGCCAAAGAGAAGGTCAATCGAAAAACATTAAGTGGGTAACCCATGTGGAGTTAGTAACCTTCAACCCATGTATTATTGTTATAGGTCAATTTGGGCATCATCCCCCATGACCTAGTCAAATTGGACATCATCCCCAGAACCAATGAAATAGGGTCTATCATCCCCTTACATTTCAGTTGCTATATACCCTAAGCGAAGAAAAATTCATTCATGGCTTCTATTGTGAGATTTCCAAGGCTAGAAGTATATGTTATATCGCCTATTGACTCACCAACGTAGCCTCTAAAGGGAATAACTCTGTTTCATATACAGCATCCTCCATTCAAGGGTGCACTGCAATGCACTTCCCAACATTCAAGAGTGCGTTGGTCACCTGGGAGCAGAATTCTCATTGTTCCGGGAGTCTCCACATGGCCAATTGTTTCTAGAAGAGTCCATATGTGTCAAAATTCGAATCCAAGTGTCCATCTAACACCTCTGAACTTGGGAACATGTATTTCCTATTCTTAGAAAGTCATTCATTGAGAAACTACCATCAGTTTCCCTATAAATTCACAGATCCTAGTGCTAGGAAAGGAAGAATTTTGGTAAAGAAATGTTGTTGGATTCTCATTTGAGAGAGTGAAAGCACTGATATGTTGCTGGTGTGATGTTGGATGCGATGAGGCTGGGGTGAAGTTGGAGCTGGTGGTAACAAATCAATCATTGGCTGTAACCTCCCCCTTCTACTCTTTAATAAAGATTCTTGTTCATTTTCTCATATATATGTCTCTATGTGTTTCTATTTCTCATGCAATGGATTCTTGAATGATATATATGTTTCACATCTAATCGATTTGAGTGTTTAAGATAGGTAGATATTTGTATTTGCATGTTGTTTGCTGTTCTTTGTTTGTGTTTACAGGAATCGATCTGACGACCTGAGTTGGATTGAGAGCGACCACTGGCTTATAGACCATGGAAAGTATTGAGTTTCATCTATCGCTAGACTCGTTAAATTATTAAATAGCAATGCATATTCACCCGAAGGGTTGAATTATAGATCAAGCATATGTTAACTTCGTCAACCTTGTTAAAAAATAAAGAGGCACTGGTCAACAAATGAGTAAGGAAATTTTAGGAAAGTGAACAAAACTTTTTACGGTAGCAAGTTTCTCTTGAACATGACACTTCACTCCATCATTGTGACTTTTGGGTTAGTTAATCTTCTTGATGGTTCATTGATACCTATGGTTCATCATACCTTCACTTTGGTTTTGGGTCAATGATGCCAACTCATCTCAGTGTCACCGATATGTTCACGAGAAGTCATCCAGTGAATACTCATCCTTCTGCAATACTCATAAATCTTCATTTTCATGACAGTCATCCCTGAACATTGCAATATCAAGTCACATTTTGTCTCTAAAATCAGTAACTCTCGTTTCGCGATAAAGTGGCTTTCTGTCGAAATCAAATCATCATCCAAGAAGTTTACTTAGGAACATCATCTTCCAATACCATGAGGCTTGTTACAGCATCGACAAGATCCTAGCTTCTGACCTTTGACCGAAATATTTTGTTTGGTGTTCAACATCAAATCATCTATTCATGCCTTACAAACTGTACTGCAGTACCTTGAGAGCCATTAACATCATTGGTGGTTCTCTCGCATTTGTTAATAGCTCACATCATTGGCTGGTAATCAAAACGATGTCTTACCATGTTCGACTACAAATCATATATTTGCATGGCTATACTTGTACCCGAACGATCGAGTGAACGAGATAAGAAGACCCTGGATCTAGTTTCATCCATCCGAGCTGCGATTTCAAGATTTTTGTACACATCATCTGTACGGTGACCTTACATACAGATCGTTATCCAAACATGGGCCTATATCTGTAGGCATGTCTGTATTTGGAAACATTCCAATGCAGATGAATTTCAACACTATGTACATGATATTAGATAGTTTATGTGTTGAGCATGGGGATGCCTCCCTCCGAAATTTGTGATCAAGATGAAAATATCATGATGTAATGTATTGTAAGATTGATGCAGGTCACCACTCCGCTTCAGTTCCAGCTCATCACATCGTAAAGCATCTCATTGAAATATATTATTATTATTTTGACTTCATGCTTTAGGGGGAATTTGTTATAGGTCAATTTGGGCATCATCCCCATGACCTGGTCAAACTGGACATCATCCCCAGGACCAATGAAATAGGGTCTATCATCCCCTTACATTTTAGTTGCTATATGTCCTAAGAGAAGAACAATTCATTCATGGCTTCTATTGTGATATTTACAAGGTTTGAAGTATATGTTATATCACCTATTTACTCACCAATGCAACCTCTAAAGGGACTAACTGTGTTGCATATGCAACATCCTCCATTCAAGGGTGCACTGCAATGCACTTCCCCACATTCAAGAGTGCGTTGGTCATCGGGGAGCGGAATTCTCATAGTTCTGGGAATCTCCACATGGCCAATGGCTTCTAGAAGAGTCCATATGTGTCAAACTTTGAATCCAAGTGTCCATATAACACCTATGAACTTGGGAACATGTCTTGCCTATTCTTAGAAAGAAATTCATTGAGAAACTACCATGAGTTTCCCTATAAATTGAGCACAGATCCTAGTGCTAGGAAAGGAATAATTTTGGTAAATAAATGTTGTTGGATTCTCATTTGAGAGAGTGAAAGTACTGATATGCTGCTAGTGTGATGTTGGATGTGATGAGGCTGGGATGAAGTTGGAGTTGGTGGCAAAAAATCATTCATTGGTTTTAACCTCCCCCTTTTACTCTTTAATAAATATTGCTATTCATTTTACCATATATATGTCTCTATATGTTTCTATTTATCATGCAATGGATTCTTGAATGATATATATGTTTCACATCTAATTGATTTGAGTGTTTAAGATAGGTCGATGTCTGTATATGCATGTTGTTTGTTGTTCTTTGTTTGTGTTTGCAGGAATAAATCTGATGATCTAAGTTGGATTGAGAGTGACAACAACAATGACAAAAGGAGAAGGAGAAGCGCTTGGATCACAAGTAGGTTCTTTCATCATTCTGTGCATCTGCTTATTTTAGATAAAGTGATAGCAAAGTCTTTTCTTTGTTGTTCTAAGTGCCTAACACCACACTTAGGGAATTTGATTTATCCATAGATCACAATTCTGCATAAAAATTATGCCACATTCCTTAGCCTCTCGCAATTTTCAACTTAGACAATCCATGATCAGGATAAAGATAAGAGGCGATATGGCGCAGCCCTGATGGGATTTGAAGAAATTGGTCAGAAAACCATTGATGATTACAAAAAATTTCATTGTTTGTATACAAGTCATTAGCCAGCTGATGTTTCCCGAAGAGAGACCCACCTTATGTAAAACCAACCTCATAAAATCCTAATATATGCATTTGAAAGCCTTTATCAGGTCCGCATTGATCAGACTGGCCCATCTTTTCTAAACTTTCATTGTGTGGAGACATTCCTGAGTGATGCCTATGGTGTCCTATATCTCTTTGTCCTCCAAAAATGTGAATTTCTCTAGTGAGATGAAGGTCAATAGAGTATTTTTTATCCTTCTAGCAATGAGTTTGGAAATGATCTTATAAAGGTCATTACAAAGGGAGATTGACCTATAGTACGAGAATGAAATCGTGTCAGCCTTCTTGGGGATGAGACAGATGAACGTGGCATTTAGAGCCCCTGTGATGTATCCTTTTCTTCATGATTCCTCAGCAACAACAAGAATGTCTGGAATCATTAAATCGAAAAAGTGTTGGAATAGTTCCACCCCCCAACCATCAGGTTCGAGAATTTTTTCTTTTGTCGGCACCTTGATGACCTCCAAAATCTCCTCTTTCTAAATCACTCGACCCAATGCCTCATTCTCCTTCGATGAAAACATGTGGGGCAGGTGTTCAATCATAATCCATTGTGCTGCATAGTCTTGTTCCTGTGCTGCAAAAAGACTACTAAAATTACAATATGTTTCTTGTTCAATCTCCTCTTTCTCATGTGGAATTTGGCCACCCGAATCTCTGATGCCCCTGATGGAATTCTGCTGCTTCCTGTTATTAGCAAATGCATGGCATAATTTAGTTTTTTTACCCAACCACTACCCATAAAGCACGAGTTTGTAATCTCCTCTTTGTCTCCTATGCCAGAAAAATTCGGTTTTTGGCCCTAACTAGTTCGATGATGCTTTTGTTATATGAATCAGAGAAAAAAATAGGGTCAGTAGGGTCATTATAGTAACCCATTGCCGAGTCAGTGTCAGTGAGAGACTTATGGTCCTCTGCCTTCTTCGATTTAATCCAGATCCCGGTTTCCTTCTTAAGTGCACACAACTTGGTGACCATATAATCCATAGGCCCCTCCCGTGAGGGGATGATCAGTCGAGCCCATGCTTCTTTAACCATGGTGTTAAAGGCCTAGTTGTGAAGCCAAGAGGAACTGAATTTGAAGGGAATTGAACCCATTTTCCCCAAACCTTCCCATGCCAATGTGATGGGCTGATGATCACAATGGACCTCATCATGTTTTTGGAATTACACATGGAAAGAGTCATTATTTGGATCTACCATATTTTCCCTTACCATCTATGGCGATGGTTGATTTTGAATGGTATCCTAGCAAGTATAGAGAATCAAAATCACATTCAATGGGATCATCTTGTGCTCGTCAACCAAATTGAGGATATATATCAACTCAATATCTTCATTCCTCTCTACGTTGGATGTAATACAAATATAATGTAAAAGAGGCCCTTTTTCATCTTATTCAAAGTGTGTGTCTGCAAGCCAACATAGTCTATTCAATGGGAAAAGGGTGACTGCAAAACATTGTTAGTTAGATTGATGATCAATTAATCTCACTATTTCATGAAGAGATGAGTTGTACTAGCATGATAACTAATACAAGCTTCATTGAACACACGAGCATACTAATTTTCATTATTAGAAAATGATAATTTTTAGGTTATGACGTGTAAAAATGGATCCAAACTTTTGGAACAAATCCATAGATTCTTTTGTCAAATCTATTCTTATATTTATTTTCCAAGTTATCTAGTTGATAAGGTGAGGCAGACCCAAACAGGACACAACACTTATGAACTTCCAATAAAGTCATTGAAATGCGATGAACTTACATGTGAAATTAGCCAAGAGGTAGAGGAACAAGTGTGAAATCTTGGCCAATGTCTCACACACAAGTTCGGTGAGATGGATAAAGGAAAAGAGAGGCCTCACATAGAAAAAAATACATCAAGAGAATGTGAAAGCATCTACCCAGGTTAATGCCTTAAAAAATGTATAAAAAAAAATACCATCACACTTAAGAATATGGGGTTTTTAATAAAATTTTCCTTATTCTTATTAATATATATGAACTATAAAGGATACACCATGTCTATCTTTTTTTCCAGTGGGGTGTATATCAGTATGACATGGGTATCTATTCAAAATTCAATCTTTATAAGCTTTATGGCCAAGGCATTGACCTTCGATAATGGAAGGCTAACAAGAGGGGTTGGCATGCAATCTTATGAGGAAATCCAGTTTCCCACCAGTGGAGCAATTATTGTCCATCCCCAAGGTGCAAGTGTGAAGTAAAACTCTAGGCTACATGGAGTAGCTACAAGGGGGTTATGGCACATTTCAAAGTCGATTAGGAGCAAAGTTGTAGGATCAAGTAATTGTGTAGGAAATAACGACCATAGAATAATATGGAAAACATATTCTCATCACTCACAATGGACCCCATATGATTTCTTTGAAATTTCACTTAGAAATGGGCATTTCTAGGACTTGATTTCAATAATTTTCATGCATAGAAATTGATATTTTTCCCTACCATCTATGGGGATGGTTGATTTTGAATGGGATTTCACCATGTATATAAGATCAACCTCGCATCCTCACATTCAATGGGATATTTTTGTGCTCGTCAAATAAATTGAAGACATACATCCAACTCACTATATTCATTCTTTTGAAGCTTGGATGCAGTACACATATAATGCAAGATAGGATCCTTCTCATCCTATTGGAAGAGTGTGTCTGGAGGCCAAAATAGTCTATTGAAAGGAGGAAAGGGTGATTGCAAAACATTGTTAGCAATATCGATGATCAATCATATCTCACTATTTCATGAGGAGGTGAGTTGTGCTAGCATGAAGAGCTAATAAAATATTCGTTGAACACATGAATACACTAATTTTCATTAATAAAAAATGAAAATGTTTAGACTATGGGGTGATAAAACATGAATCCAATATTGGGACAAATCGATCGATTATATTTTCAACTTTGTTCTCATATCCCTCTGTTGAATTATCCAATTGATAAGGCGAGGTAGCCCCAAAGAGGACATAATACTTATGAACAAGCCAATAGTGTTATTGGAATATGATGGACTCAAGTGTCAAAATTAGCTAAGAAGTAGAGGAACAAACCCAAAATCTTGGACAATGTCACGCACAAGTTTGGTGAGATGCATAAAGTACAAGAGAGGATTTCACATAAAAAAAACTACACTAAGAGAACGTGAATGTAACTACCTAAATTAATACCTAAAACACAAATGTGGAGATTATGTTACATGAACTTCCTAATGGTCTATTGATTTCATAATTTCCTAAAAACAAAATAAGAGTTATTCATATTATTGTCATTAAACATCTTGAATTCAGAAAAATCAATATCAAATTGTACTAATTATAAAATAAATTTTATTATTAGAGAAGGAAGATCCACATATGTAGTATTTTTTGTCAACATTTCGAAGCCACTAACCGGTTCCATTGAGCGGATATAAAGAGAAGAGACTGAATATATAGTAGATGAACATGGAACTATAAAGACTAACTAAAGAAAAAAGGAAGATCATGATATAGTTTAATAATGAAACATTTAATAATATATGATGAGAAAATACGTAATAAAAGAAAATTTAGGCCTAGTAGATTAATTATGGAAAGTTTTTTAAGTAATGTGAATAGGTGTTAACTAATTTGCACTGATAATTAATATTAATTTTTACTTAAACTTTGAACATATATTAATTTTTGCTTTATAAAGTTTTACATGTGAATTAACTTTATTTTTTATTTCTAATTAGGAAAATAGTTTTATGGGTTTTATTTATTAACTTTATTTAGTGTTGCAGTGAAAAATTATTAATTTCAAATGTGAATGTTATTAATAATATAATAATTAAAAATATTTTATTTGGAAAATTAAATTTAAATTTCAAATGAAATAATAAATAAAAAAATAATTTAATATTTTTATAAATTTTATTTGAATTATTTTTCAACATAGAAAATTTTAATTGAATTTTTTTGCAAATATGGAGATTAAGAAAATGAAGTTTATTCTTAACAATGAGCTAAAATTAACAACCATTTTTCTTTTCTTTTAAAAATAAAAATAAAATCGATCAACTTATCATACAATATAAAAAAAAATCCCTAATTTTTTTTTTTGCGCGCGTCCATGGTAGCTCTGCAGCTGCCCTAGCTGCTCCTGGTCGGCGCCCCCTCCTTCAAGCGGCCACCTCTGTCATGGATCCTGGAGGTGGCCCTGTGGCCTCCCCCCCTCCGCCCCCTGAGCTCGCAACCTTCATTTCCCTTGTTGCAGCATCGGGCAACCGGCCCTCATCTGGTTATCAACAGAAGTTCGTGAAAAAATTGGCTAATATCCCCACGATGTCTTCACCGGTGGAAGAAACGTGAAAATATGCTCTGAATCTGGCAGAAAGGGGACTTATCGGCCAGTTCATAGGGCTTTGGCCTTCCCCGAAGGCAGTCGACGAATGGGTAAAAAGGAACTGGATTCCCCTGGTTAAGGAAAGCATCAAGAGCCATTTTGTGGGGAAAGGTTTTTTTGTTTTCGTCTTTGACAATGTGGAAGATAGAAGCTTGATTTTCCGAAACGGGCCATATTTTATGGGCCCTCAAGGTCTTTACCTGAATAAATGGTCGCCAGATTTCGACCCTGCTCAGGATGTGCCCACGACAGTGCCGGTTTGGGTGCAACTCCCCCATCTTCCCCTTCATTGCTGGAATCAAAGATCTCTGCAGTCTATTGGTAACGCCCTAGGAAGATACATAGATCAAGCGCCAAGGAAGGACCAATTCTCCTGTGCTCGCATTTTTGTTGAAATCGATCTAGAAGTTGGGCTGCCGGAAGCCATCAAACTCACGGTAGCGGATTGGTCACACATCCAGGAGCTAGATTACGAGCAGCTCCCTTTCAAATGTCGACACTGCCATGAATATGGGCACTTTGCAAGATACTGCAAGAGGAAAAACGAAGAGCTAACAGAGAAAGAAAAAGGAGAACATTGGAACCAAGTAAAGAAACCCTCAAATAGCAGACAGAATAACAAAAACAAAGGCAAAGGAGTGGAGAACAAAGCAGGGCAAGAAAATGCAAACACCCAAACCGCAGGAAGTAAGGACAATGCCAATATAGAAGCGGATAAAAACCCCTTCGAATCTCTAAATCTTCAGTCAGATCCTCCAGAAGCAGAGTCGGATGGTCCAACCTCGATGAACAACATCGCCGTCCCAGATCCAGGTATCACCTCAATTCCCTCCCAAGGTAATACCTCTTCCCCTTCTTACGCAGATATTATCAAGTCTAAAAAGAAGAATACAGAAATCATGGGATCCTCGGATGATGAGACCTTCGAGAGGCCATCAAAGAGAGCTGGGAGGAAATCAAATAAAGAAACTAGGGAAGAAGAATCAGAAAGACAAAAAACCCTAGGCAGCCAAACCACCATCGAGATGACCCTCGGAAGGAATACGAGATTAAGGACCCCCAAGGGAGGTGGACCTACCCCTTCTAGTTTTAAATGATGCAGATGGTCTCTTGGAACTGTAGGGGTCTGGGGAATCCCACTAAGGCAGAAGAAATTAAAGATCTACTGAAAACGGAATCCGCAGACATTCTTATGCTCCAAGAGACAAAAATAGAGGGGGAGCACCTTCTGAACACAAGCAACATCAAGTGGAAATTTGACTCAGGCAAGGCAATCAGTGCAAGAGGCACAGCAGGGGGAATAGGTACTTTCTGGTCTAAAAAACTCTTCACACTAGAAAGATCTCATGAATCTCAACATTGGATTTTTACTGAACTTCGACATAAAGCAAGCAATCTAGTTCTGGCTTTGTTTAACTGATATGTTCTTGTACATTATGATGAAAAGAAAGAGTGCTGGAATTCACTCTCAGATTACCTAGAGCTGCACAATCCCCAGAATTTAATTTTAGGAGGTGACTTGAACATCGTGCTGGATCCTAAAGAGAAGAGAGGCGGGAGCTCTTCGAGGGATCCCTTCCTCTCCATTGTGGAAGATCTTATTCTACAGTGGGACCTTGTTGACTTCAAGCCAATTAAAGGAGAATATACGTGGACCAACAACAGAACAGGGGGCGACCATATCTCAGCTAGACTGGACAGGCTCCTCATCAGCAACTCCATTATGCTGGATAACAGAATTGTGTTAACCAAGATCCTCCCAAAACTCACTTCAGACCATAAACCAATTCTTCTATGTATTAAGGAAGAAGAAGATTTAGGCCCATTGCCATTTCGTTTTAACCCTCTCTGGGAAGAAATAGAAGGGTTCTACGAAACAGTTCAAACTGCTTGGAGAATAGAGGTCACGGGCTCTCCAAGTTATGTGTGGGAGAAAAAGATAAAAAACACAAAAAAGGCCTTAAAAGATTGGATTAAGAAAGCCATTAAAACTCCCACCAGCCAGAGGAAAGATGTTGTTCTTCAGTTGGCAGATCTACAATTTGAATTGGAAAAAAAAGATATCTCCCCAATAGACCTAATAGAGGAAAACACTGCACAAAGGAGAACATACAATTCCTTTAGAAATGAAGAGGAGCACTAGCGATTGAAGTCTCGCAGCCTATGGCTTAAAGCTGGAGATAGGAACACTGCTTATTTCCACAGACAGTACAGGGCCAGACTATCAAAAAATCATATTGATGAAATTACCTTAGCCAGTGGTCAGGTGTGTAAAGGCTTTGAACAAGTTAAGGATGTTGCTGTGGGACACTTCCATAATCTCCTCACTGCTGAAAGGAATGGGAGCGAGGAGGACACTAATGAATTCCTGTCAAACATTCCGAAGCTTGTTAACTCTGAAGACAATTCTTCCCTTTTGAATTTGGTCTCGGAAGAAGAAATCTACAAGATCGTGTGGTCCATGGAGCCAGATAAAGCACCAGGCCCAGATGGATTTTCAATCCATTTTTACAAAATTTGCTGGGTGTTAATCAAATCTGATCTTCTCAAAATGATTCAAGGTATCATGAGAAAGGCAAAGGTGGGTGGTGGAATTAACTCCACATTCCTTGAACTAATCCCTAAGGAAGCAAATCCTGGTTCTTTTGACAGATACAGGCCAATTTCACTATGTAATGCCTCCTACAAGATAATGGCCAAACTCCTGGCGAACAGACTAAAACCTCTTCTGCAAAAATTGATCTCTCCAGCCCAAGGAGGATTCATGAAAGGCCGTCACATTCTGGACAATGTCATTCAAGTCCAAGAAGCGCTGCACTCCAGTCACACCCGCAAAGAACAAGGTATGCTTATTAAATTGGACATGTGTAATGCTTTCGATAGAGTAAATAGATCCTTCCTGTACAGGGTTCTCTTCTCCTTCGGGTTCAGTCAAGACTTCATAAACCTTATTAAAGCCTGTCTAGAAAAGACATGGATTGCTCCATTGGTCAATGGCAGACCGGCGAACTTCTTTCTTGCCACCAGAGGGTTGAGACAGGGCTGCCCTCTCTCCCCATTTCTCTATATTATCATGGCGGACTCCTTGAGTAGAAAGCTAACCAAAGAAAAAAACAATGGAAATATCCCTGTTATTAGAATTGCGAATGGCATCGATCCAGTGAATCATGCCTTCTTCGCCGACGATTCGATCCTGCTTGGGCGTGCCTCTACCAGAGTGGAAAACTCCTTCAGAAACACTCTTCAGAAGTTTTGTAGTGTCTCAGGAGCGCTCATAAGCGAGAGAAAGAGTGCAGTTTATGGTTGGAACACTGACCAATACACTATTGAGAAAATTGCCAATGATCTGGGTTTTACAGGCTTTGCAGATTGGGACAAGTTGAAATATACGGGGCTCCAAATAACGCTAGGATCCAACAGGAATCACCTTTGGGAGGACGTCATTTCAAAATTCAAGAAGAAGATAGGTGTGTGGGGAGGCTTCTGGCTCACCACTGGGGGCAAACTCACGCTCATCAAGGCTGTTCTGTCAGCTCTGCCTACATATCAGGCAGCCCTGATGCTGGCCCCAAAAGCAATCACTGACCAGATCTCCAGACTTATGCGAAACTTCTTGTGGAAGGGCGGACGTGGAAATCACAACAAATTTCATTTAATCAATTGGGAAATCGTGAAACGCCCTCTTGTGGAAGGTGGATTGCAAATTCGCGATCCTCAACACGCCAATTTGGCACTGGGCTGCAAACTTTTGTGGCAACTCATCAACAATCCCCAACATCCTGTCAGTCAGATCTTCAAGATCAAATATCTCAAGAATCGGCTTCTTTCCTCCTTCTCAGTGGACAAATACCCAAAAGGCACGCAAGTATGGAAGTTATGCAGCAGAGGTATTAACTTTTTTAGATCTTACCTGTATAGAGTACCAGGAAACGGGAAAAGCATCAGGCTCTGGAGAGACAGTAGTATGGGCCACCCTCCCCTCGACGAATCCAACGACTTCACTGAGTTAAGAGACTGGCTTAAAGAGAAAGGAATTAGGAAAATCGATGATATCTCGGATTGGGATACCAATGGTAACTGGCTGCAATGGAACTTACCCAGGCCTCCAGCGCATTTACATACTCAGCTGGCTTCTTTTAAAATCGCCATCTCTGACTATGCCCCAGTGCACAAAGACGAAGAAGACCATTGGGGCTGGGGGAAAACAGGGGTTTACACAGCAAAACAAGGATATCTCCAAATACAAAGCAAAAAAGACTCGCCTCATCCGGTGGCTGTTTGGAAGTTGATTTGGGACAGCTTTAGCATACCCAAAATTAACTTTTTCTTCTGGATCTTGTTCCAAAACAAAATATTGACAGGAGAAAACTTGAGAAAGAGGAATATTGCTGGCCCCCATCGCTGTGCCCTCTGCAAAGCAGCACTGGAAACTTCAGGTCATTTGTTTCTGGAATGTGACTTCGTGAAGGAGGTTTGGTCTTTTTTTCTGGTTGGACTGAACGTGCACCCACCTTCCCAATGCGCGATAGATTCCATGTTTCTCTCTTGGAATTCAGCTTACCCTCATAAAACAGCTAGCAAATCTTTATGGCATAAGGTGTGGACAACCGCTCCCAAATATGTTTGTTGGAAGATCTGGCTGGCCCGGAACGAAATCATCTTCAGCAATAAAGAAATGACAACAGCTAAAGTGGCGGATCAGGCCAAATCCCTCCTAACAGAGACCTTGATCCACTCTCAGATCAAAGAGGATAACACTCTTCGATCTGATGAAAGGAAGTGGCTGGCTCCTTTCACCGGCAAGATCAACTCCCCAGCAAAATTTCGCCCTGTCTTCAAGGAAAATTGGCAGATTCGCATTCCGGAGGACAGATTTCACCAGTGGTGGAAATCTCAAGGCAAGTGTTCTGTCTTCTTTGATGGTGCCTCAAAAGGCAACCCGGGAAGATCCGGTGCTGGTGGGGTGATTTACTATCCAAATGGGAATAAAGAAGAATTCAGCTGGGGCCTGGGTCTGAAAACCAATAATCAAGCAGAAATTCTAAGTTTATTGAAAGCATGTCAAATTGTCAGAAAAGAAAATCCAAGCGAAATAGCAGTCTTTGGAGACTCAGAGGTGTTGATAAAAGCAATAGCCAGCAAGAAGGGGCTTAAGAACCCGGTGCTCAATAAACAATTAGTAAGAGTCAACAGAATGCTGGGGAATTTCCCCTCAGTAAATGTCTTTCACATACTCAGAGATCTTAACAAGGAAGCAGATAGATTGGCCAACATAGGCTGCACGCTACAAGAAGGAATGATAAGCCTAAATGCAGAAGCACCATTTATGACCATTATCCCCTAAAAGGCTAATGGTGGTTTTGATGTATTGGCTGTTCTGGCTGAGATTTTGATTGTATTGGCTGTATAGGCACTGCCCTATCAGCGTTTTTTTCTATAATATAACCGTTCTAGTTAAAAAAAATTTAAAAAAAATCCCTAATTATCAAATATTTTATTGATATTAAAAAAAAAGAAGCAAACCCAATAGAATTCAATGTCCACTTAAAACCTACTCTGCCATGTGCAATTTAATATATATATATATAACAATGAAATAGTATACCGAAAACTTGCGATTTTTTTAAAACCATTTCATTTTTTATAAATGATAATGATTTGGCTTTAGTAATAATTTATATTCATTTGTAGTTTAAGAAGTCATTGGTTGTATCATATTAATACAAAACCATATCAACAAGTTATATTGTTTGTTAGGATTCTATAAGTGGGGCATTGTTTGAAACTTATAAGAAATCATAATAGCAACCAAATTTGATGTATTCAGTAGAAAAGGATATGAATTTATTAGAACCAATATTAGATATTGTACCTCAATATAAAAATAAATGTTCTCTAGAATAATAAGTAATTTACAAGGCTTAATGCTATTTGTTTTCTAAAACCCTATTTTTTCCAAATGGGATATTGGTTCACCAAAGAGAGTCCGAGTTTCTTTTTTCTCTTGGCTTAATCATTCAACACGAGGGCGCAATACATTGAGCTAAACAATGTAGTTTTCTTATTCAAAAATTATTTCATGTTTCAAAAGAAATTGTATAATTATATATGTGTAAGTATTTTTAATAAAGTTAATAGATGTGATGGAGCATAGCTTTTGCTTTTATTATTATTTAATGGATTTTTTTTGCATAGTGTTTTCTTGGTAATGACGTATTCGTTTTCTAACAATAAAATCGAATAAAGAGCTTCACACAATGAGCTAAGTTTCACACAATAGGCTATAAGCTTTACACAATGAACTAAGTTTCACACAATAGGCTATAAGCTTTGCACAATGAGCTAAGTTACACACAATAGGTTAAGTTTCTCGCACAAAATTATTAGTTGTTTTCTCGGTAATGATGTATTCGTTTTCAAAAAATAAAGGTAATGACGTATTAGTTTTCCAATAATAAAATAAAATAAATAGATCCATACAATGAGCTAAGTTTCGCACAATTGGATATAAGCTTTGAACAATGAACTAAGTTCCACACAATATGTTATAAGCTCCGCACAATAGGTTATATTCTTCACACAATGAACTAAGTTCCGTACAATGAGTTAAGTTCCACATAATAGGCTATAATCCCCACACAATGAGCTAAGTTCCACACAATGGGCCACACAATAGGCTAAATTTCCCGCACAAAAGTTATTATTTTTTTTCTCAATAATGATGTATTCATTTTCTAATAATAAAGATAATGATATATTGCGGAGGAAGCTTTCAGTGTATGATAAATAATGTGTATTTGTTTGTCTCTACAACTAATTAAGTGGGGTCCGCATTTCTTCCACATTTCTGCCTTAATTCATGGGTAGAATATACCAGAGCAAGTAGCTATTTTAGTAAACCGTTGACGTATGCAAATTTATTGCTTATATTTTAATTGTAAATATTTTAAATATTTTGAATATTTGTTTCTTCAAGCTCTTGTGTAGGCAGATATATGCAATTTGTACTAATTTTTAATATTATTGCTCATATTTTAGTTATAACTACTTCCATTTAGGTGATTATGTACAAAACCGCATTAATATTTAATGTGGGTGTGGTTGTGAGTGCATATTTCACCCACATTGTTGTGTCATACTATGCTTGTTCCGCTTTTCTTTCTCCACATAATGATATCTATACATATTTGTTTTCACATGCTATATCTTTATACTTATGTTTGTATCTACGAATATGTTTCAAATAAGACATTTGTTCGAAAGTGCATAAGAAGTATATTGTGCGGAGGAAGCTTTCAATGTGTGGAACACCACACTTCACACTAAATGTTTCTATTGCTAATATTTTAGTATTAAACAATGCATATTTGTTGCTCACAATAATATCAAGGAAATTGTTGGACTTATACGATATCATTTCTAATATTTTAGCAATAAATAACACATATCCCCCTGTCTTTGCAACTAATTAAGTCGGGTCCGCATTTTGTCACACTTCACACTATCATAACAACAATGGCAACCACACTTAATAATTCCCTTTGATCAACCATTGGAATTTGAGACTACAAACAATACTGATAAGAATTTTACTATGATAATAAATATACTAAGGAGATATGATGCAACATAATCCCTGCCACTACCACTTATTAATTGATTCTCCTTGCACAAATATTTCTGCACAATGAGCATTTGTTCTCCACACACACTTCTTTTGCATAACCACTTTTACACATCTTCCTCTGCACACGCTTCCTCTGCATAGCAGAAGCTAGCTTTGTTATATTACATGTAAAATAAACCTGGAAAATAATGCCAAAAAGGAGAAGAATCCAATTGGCATGTGGAATTTTGTTGTTGTATTGCTAGCTTTTGTTGTTTAGTAGTATAATGCATAACATAATGCACAATTCTATTTTAGTGTCCAGGTGGTTTTTTTTAGGAAGTTAAATTTAGTTTTTCATTTGAAAAATAGAATTTATATAGATGCCACACCTCGACAAGGAAATTTTAATGGTTACTCTGTCATGATTAATGTACTTTATCAATTAACATGTAAGTGCTTCATGTTGTTCAACTTTCATTGTGCGGAGGTTTACATTGTGTGGAGATGTGGAATTGTCTTAGCCCATGCTTGTTCCACATTAGTTTCTCCACCCAACAATGTATGCAGAGCTTCCTTCGAACACAATATATCTAGAGATGTATGTGAAGTTATTTCTAATACAAGTTTAAGTGTAAATAATACTTATTTTTGAATAATTTTATTGCTAGTATTATTTCTATTAATGTAGTTATAGATAATGAATATCAATAGTGAACTGAAATTTTTTTATGCAAAATGCACATAAAGTGATGTATAAAACCACATTTCATTGAATAAAAGCTTTGTTTGTACGAAGGAAGTTCAATGTACGTACACATTTATTTTGTGCAGAACTTCTTATTAAAAGCTTTTATTGCTAATATTATTGATAATATTTTAGATTGGCATATTCAATTTTCGCATCATTGGACACATTCACAGTTCATGCCTAAATGATTTAATCAAATCTTAACTTAGATGAATTGCAGTTAGCAATAATGTTAATTTTTATTTTAATCAATAATGCAATATGAGATATAAAACAAAGTTTCAAAGCATATGGTTGAGTACAAATAAAAAACTTTATCATTAAATTGATATAGACAAGTGGTTTTGAATGAAAAATAATTCATGCATTTCAATTTGTCAATAAAAACTGATTCACATCATGTGTGGATTCAAGACATCGCCATTAAAAACAATTTGCTTAACTAGATTAGAACTAATTTAATTTGATTTATATCTATGATTTTTGGATTTTTGCGGAAGCAAGTTGGTGTTTTTAGTGGAATTTTTTGTTGTAGTATTCTATTATTAAGATATATATGTCTAGAATGCCAAATTATTGCCAAATGTTCAATTTCATTTAAAACAACAACAAAACACTAAATGTAACAAAAAATATGAAAGCATATTTTTGGAAATCTATAGAAAACACTATGTCAGAATAAAATTTCAATGAGCGTAGCCATAACTTAGATTTATATGAGAGAATATTCAAAACATGGTCTTCAAAGATAACATTTCTAAGTAGAATCGCAATTGTCCAAAGAAAATTGTAAAGTAAATGGATTTGTTGTAGCGAAAATTGGTGGTATGTTTCCTTGAACGATATCTGTAGCTAGAAAAAAACAATTTGTAACATGTATTATGAGTCCATGACTCGTTGAAGTAATACAATGACCTTTTTTTTAAAGTATTTCTCATCAGGGGAAATTGTGATTTCCATTTTCACGTTTTTGGTGAAAATATCGTTTTCAATTTCTCTAGTTTCTTCCTGCATGTCGATAGTTGACCTAACATTCTGATTATTGACCTTGGAAAAAGTAATTATCCATTTTCAAATATGTTATGCAATAAAATTAATGATGGTATCAAACTATGCTACCATTTTCTATTTTTTATCCTACAATTGAATTTGTAACATGTCCTTTGAAATTGACTTAGAATCTTGCAGCATACCCTGGCCATCTAAGCCTTTTATAATGTCCATTTCCCTAAAATAGGAATCATATCTCCTTTTGGATAGTTCAATAAAAGCAGACTCAAGATATTCTCAAGTGTAGTGACCTTTTCTGCCCATCCAATTTCTAATTTCTTCACTCGTTTAGTATTTGGTAATTTTTGGTTTTGACTTTCGAAATTAGAGAGTACTGCTAGCCTAGGCTTAAAAGTATTGAATTCATTTTTAATGAATTGCTTGCCTTTTTTACGATTACTATTAACCAATTTTTTAAATTTAATTATTTTCTCTTGGAAATGTGTTAAATCAATAACAACTTGCGAGGCATATTCGGTAATTTATAATCTTTTGCATACGTTCTCAAGGATATATGTCTTCACTACATTAAGAAGATACATAGACTTGTTGAATGTGTGTGGTGTTGAAACGATAGGAGTTGATGATGAAGGTGATCGTACTACCAGTGGATTCATTAGCAAAGGAGCTAGATTTGAAATGTATTGCAGTTCTTTTAATTTCCTTTTTAGCATATGATTTTTTGCAAGCACGTTGGTAACAATTTGAGTAATTGAATCATTGGCATATTTTTGAAATACCATGAACCCCATTATATCAATATTGTTACGTGGAATATACGACTGTAGACAAAATTATCTTCCCTAGACCTAGTGGCATGGTCTAGAACAACATAAAGAAAATAATATAATATTTCCCTTAAAGTAATCGAAAAATGAGATGAGGCTTACCTAGAATTCGTCACAAGTTTCACTCTCTTTTTGGCTTGTACGCTCGAATCCTAACTCTGATTGCTATAATTAGAACATGCACATACAAAAACAACAAGCCAAAGATCTACAATATCTGTGTAGCATTATCTAATCACTCTATTCAATGGATCAACAAAACATTGAAACATATGAATGTAAACATTACATATAGGAAAACAATGTACTCTTTGTATTAATAGAAATGGAGAGAATTACAACCAAATATAAGAGTTGATCATGTAGAGAACTCTCCAAGTTGACTTGCCCTTTCTTTCCACAAAGCACACCTCTATGTCACCTCAATGCATGGAATGATAACTCAATCTCCAAGAATCAACATCAGGGTATAATAAATCTCCAAGAGCCAACCCCTAGCTTGTGGAGGGTGGTAAATATATAGGAGAGGATGGTATTTTAGGAATTCTTATCCATTTACCAATCTACGCTTGAGATCCACTCTTGATGGGAGGATGAGCTAAAGGGATAAGAGATGAGATCTCCAAGGTAGGATTAGATGGGATTCAAATTTATTATCCAAGTTAATGGTTGAAACAACTCTTGGAAGCTTCTGGAAGAGGAAGCTTCGGGATTCTTTTTATTTTCCCTAAATTTCTAGAATTAGCGCACCCCCAACAAGGGACAACCTTCTAATGATCAATGCAGGTGCAAAGTGGAGTAACCTACAATGAACACGAGTTCCTAAAGGGCCAGGGTGGGTTGGGCCTTAAAAGCATGGAAATGAAGCAGTAAAGCCCAGAAACTCAGGCATTATGGAGAGCCATGTCTAGGGATTTGTGTAGGGATGATGACAAGGTGTTCATGGATGTTGATTGATCCATTTTGTAGGCATATTTACCAGATGTGACAAAATGGTAATAGATTTCCCCCTAAAGCACAAAGTCAGAAATAGTGGCTGATGACTAAAGTTATTTACCTTGTGACAAGTCTGAATCAAGAACAATTGGTCGAGATAATAGTCTGTTGCAATACATTTTCATCATGACATATTTTCTGAGGGAGGAATACCTACACTCAACACATAAGCTAACATTACATGTACAATGAGAAAAAGACACGTTCATTGATAACAAAAGGTGGACCCATGATTGGATGAATGTATGTATGATCATAACCATCATACTTTTGAATCTCATATTAATTCTGTAAATGCAACACAAATGGATGAAACTAGATATGTGTTATATTCTATCTCTTTCACTCGATCTTCCAATGTACGAGTCTAACCATGTGAATTAATGAGTTGGGGTCGAACATAGTAAACACCTTCTGATTATCAGCCGATGATGTAAGCCATTAACATATGCGAGAGAAAATACCAATGCTGTTAATGGCTCTCAAGGTACCACAATACAATACATATGGTGTGAATAAATTAATTGAAGTCAAACACCACAAAAAATCTTTCAGTCGAAGGCCAATGATGATAAGTTGTCGCTCGAGAGCAAGGAAACTTTCCATTGATGTATGTGAGACCCAAGGTACTGAAAGTATGTTTCTAAGTCAACTGCCTAAATAATGAGATGACGTCGACATGAAGCAACTCGTCGTAGGAGGGCCTTGATGTATCCCCCATCAACAACACAAAACAAGTATCATGATTTGAGATAGAATGATGTGGATATATAACTAGATCAGGAATGACAGACGTGGATTGATGGCTTAAGAGTATTATAGCATATATCAACTGAATCACTTCTCTTGAACATATCGATGGTAGTGAATGGAGTTGGTAGCATTTACCCAAAACTAAAAATGGAGGCTTTGAAATGTTGTGATGAACCAAAAGACGAGCAAATTTCCCAACCTAAAAACCACATAGATGAAGTGACTCACTGCCATTATCAAGTTGAGTAACTTGTTTTCCAAATTTCCCTAACCATTGGTGGTAAATACCTATTTATTTTTTAACAAAAGTTGATGAGGACAACATATGCTTGATCTATAAGTTCATCCTTCGGATGAATCCCTCTGAATATGTTTAATGAACCCTTAGAAGGAGTGGTTTGGTGCCATCATGGTCGACAAGTCCATCTTTGTATTATTTTCTTATGAGTCCAATGAAGGTGAAAACTCGACATCTTTTTCATGTTTAGAGAGTTTGAAAAATATGCGAAGAATAAAACTCCAAAGGTTCCTTTTCATATATAGCCCCTTGAGTCCAAAAAGACAGAAAGCGATACCCAAGAGAACATCTTAGCCATGATCGACTAGGGTATTAATTTTTCGTAAATTTTCTATCTCAATTCAGAAAGGGTTAAACTTATACTAAGTAGACGTCTTTTCATTTACTTTAATGAGTTAGAAAAGACAAGTGCTTGACAATATTTTCATATTTTGGGAGTCTGAAAAGAGATGAAAGAAGACTCTAGGGGTTTCCTTTTTCGTGAGTTTACAAAGCCCAAAAAAGTGATAAAAGTGTGCTCTTTGGTAAAACTGATTCATAACATGACAAAAAATGTTAAACAACTATAGACCTGCTCAAAACACCAACAAAATATTAAAAACACATGTTTCATGATAAAACTAAATCAAAACTAGGTCAAAACATTAAATATTAATAAAATAATGACAAGAATGACCATAAATAACCAAAATGACATTTCATTTTTACCATTTCACATTTATTCTTTGATGTTAGAGTTCTGAGTACCTTCTTCCCTCGATCTTCTGCAGTTGATTGCGGTCAATCCAGTGGATCGTTTCAAGTGTCGTCACTTCCAGGTAGGAGTTAAAACCTCTCTTTAATTTCATGGTTTCATTTTGTGATTTCAAGCACATTTTCTTAGTTTTTGAGGGCCCTTGGACTCTAATTATTCACCCCAGGATCAATGCACCCCTTGAAGGTCGAAAGGAGTGTTGATTTTGGATCATTTATACTGGGGGAAATGTTGCAATGCACTGTCTCCCTTTTCAAGGGTGCGTTGAGTGCAAATATCAAATTTGTTTCACCAATTCCTCTAAAAAAATTCAAGTTTTTTGCATGAAATGGTTTCTAATGAATCTTTTTGTGATGTTTCAGGACTTTATTGGAAAAAAATGGCTTTGAAATGGATGGAAAGAGAACATGAAGAACAATATATGAATGCAGAAAATGACCATGCTACCATCCAGGAATGAAGAGATTGTGGATTATTGAAATTCTTCTTGATTCCTAGAATGAGGAAACATATGGAGCTACTAGAATATCTTATGCATGTTGTAGAAATTCCTTGTAGATTCAAACTGCTAATTGTAATTTACTAAAAAAATAGATTTGAATCTACTCTACGAACTGCAGAAAAAAATTAAACAATCATGAAATCATGTAGAATAGAAGAGAAAGAATTCAATCAATACATTAAAAAATTATTTCTTGGGGAAATCCACAACTAGAGACCCTTCCTATATGTATATTTCATTAGTCGGAAAAATATGAGAAGATTACAATGATTTTCTCAAGCCCGAGCAACCTCTGCACCATCTTTTTGTATATCATTGCTTCCTATACAAGCCCTGGAAATTACTTAACCAAATGTCTACTTTCCCAAGTCCCTATTTCCTTGCGTTCTTTCCTTGGGAATTATCCCCTATTAATTAGGGAAATTCCTCATCCATAACTACGCAATCCATCATAGGACTTCCTCTGACTACATGCGCCACATGTACAATTTGGATTACTATACAACTAATAGTACATTGCCCTTGAACTCCAATCTCAACTGGGTAATTCATAGATAACACATGAATTCCATTATTTATGGCTTATTTATCATTTATTTGGTTGATCACATAGTACACACCCCAGTACTTGACCTCCCAGTAGTTCCTCCAATAGTTGGAACTAGTTTAATTTAATTTAACGCAGTTTTAATGAATTAATTAATTACAACTCAAAATAAATTCAACCTAGGCTCCTATAAAGTAAGAGACACTCTACATGACTCAAGTTAGGCCCTCAACTTGAATTAACTGAACCAACTAAGTGAAACTAGATTAGTTAACTCATACAAGTTGTCTTGTGATGTGGAATTACAATTTTCTCCTAATTTAATTCAAGGGAAAATTAAATTAGGATCTTTCTTGGTTCTATTTTCAACACGCCCTCTCACCAAGAGAGGGATTATCAGATACCAAATCCTACCTCTATGGAACTTGAATTTTCCTCTTGAAAATGCCTTAGTCAGGATATTTTCATCTTGTTCCTCTGTATGAATGTACTCTAGCAACATGATCCGCCTATGCACATAATCTCTAACATGGTGGTACCAGATGTCAATATGCTTGGACTGATCATGAAAAAATGGATTCACAAAGAGTTTGATACAACTCTAATTGTCACAGTAAATCATTGTAGGATCCATTTGCTGACCAAATAACCCAACAAGGATCTTCCTCATCCAGATAGCCTCACAAGATACTTGAATAGCATCCATGTACTCTGCTTTTGCTGAATTGAGTGCAACTGATCTCTGCTTCCTATTATACTGGGAAACTGCTGCTAACCCAATACTAAAGATTCATCTTGATGTCCTCTTCATGTTTGATGGAATCCCTACCCAATCTGCATCTATGAATCCTTGTAACTTCACTCCCTCTATCCGTCCGTGACAAAAACCAAACGGAGTGGTGCCTTTGGGGTATATTAACACATGCTTAACTTCCTTCCAATAGAGTTTGGTTGGATTAACCATTTCCTAACTAAGCTGGTTAACTAGATAACACATGTCCAGTCATGCATTCACCGAGTACATAAGCGAACCCACAAGTTTCCTGTAAATGGTAGCCTCTACCACTTCGCATGAAGTAGCATCTTCCTTCCTCCAATTCCATGCTAAAGGAGTCTCCATGGGTTTGATTCTCTACATGTGAAACTTCTTTAGTATCTCGTTGGCATACTTTCCTTGATAGACAAACAATTCCCCATCTCGTTTCCAAATTTCCAAACCAAGGAAATAATGCATGAGCCCCATGTATTTCATCACAAATTCTCTTTCCAAATCCTCTTTTCAATAATTTATCAGCTTATCATCACCTGTTAGAATTAAATCATCAACATATAATATTATAATCAACAATTTACCTTCAAGAACAATGTGGTAAAGGTTTATATCAGCTTCACTTTTGGTGAAGCCCAACCCGGTTTAATAGTTGTCGATCATGATGTACCAAGCATGGGGTGCTTATTTCAATCCATACATCGCTTGCTTCAGTATGAAAACATGCGACTCTCTATCGAAGGTCTCAAATCATTCTGGATTCTCTATGTACACCTCTTCCTCAATCACTCCATTAAGGAAATCTATCTTCACATCCCTCTAATGTATATTCCATCCCATCTACACTGAAAGTGCTAAAATTGATCTTATTGAAGAGTACCTTGCTATTGGAGCAAAGGTGTCCTCGTAATAAATTCCCTCCACCCGAGAGAACCCCTTGACCACAAATCTGGCCTTGTGTTTCTCGACACTCCCATCCGTTTCTTGCTTCACCTTGTATATGCACCTAGAAACTACAACTGACTTGTCCTCTAGCCTTGGGAAAACTTCCCAAGAACTTCTGCTAAATAATGGAGTCATATTCCTCTACCATGGCATCAAACCATAATATTTTTTTCACTGCTTCCTCGAATGAGGATGACTCGGTCTCTACACTCTCACTCATCAGAGCCATATAGCTAGTGTACCGATCTGGTGACCTCCTCTGCATGCGTTTTGATGTGCGTGCTTCCACATTCTATCTATCATCATGCATCAATATGTCAGTCTCTCTAGTGTTCTTCCATCCATCTCTATATGTCTCTACATGAGTGGGTGCTTCCATTCTCTGCTCCTCTACTTTTGGTTTCTCCACAACATCCCGAGGTTCTTATTTTAGAGCTAAAAGATCCTCATATGCATGCAACTGAAGCTCCCTCTCAAGGGAACCTATCATGGCCTTCTCTTCATCAAAATTCACATATCTATGAACAACTTTCATCCTGTGAGATGTCAGGTACACCCAATAGTTGTGAGGTGTATTAGTGTACCCCACAAATATTCCCAACTCTACCTTTTATCTAGCTTTTTCCTTTCATTCTTGGAAGCATGACAGTAAACTGATGAAGCAAATATCCTGAAGTGTGCCACATCTGGTCTCTTACCTAAAAAATATTCTTCTCATGTACTCATCCCGAAAATCCAAAGAGGACTCCTTTTCTACACATATACCGTTGTGTTGCATGCTTCAACCCACAAGTGCGCAAGTAGTAGTTAAATATGAAGTATAAGTCCATTGGGCACCCAAGAAACTATTTTGTGATTGTGAAGTGGTTATGGTGAATCTGAAAACCCTATCAAATGCATGTTTTCTTGAAGAAAGTGACCCATTGTTTCTCTTCTGAGGTTTGAATCATATTAATCCAAAAATCTTGAAAGTTTTTTTAGGTAAATAGATTCATTATTAATGTTCCCTCCAGCTTTAGCCCGAGCACCCGAATCTTAGTAGGCCCTGATCATGCAACATCGCCCGTGAAACTCCCACAATAATTTTTTTCTTTCTCTCATCAACCCCATTCTGTAGTGGGTTATGGAGTGTTGCCAACTCCTATCAAATGCCTTCTGATGCACGAAATTTTTTGAACTTATTCGACACATATTCTCCACCATTATCACTCCTGAGAGCCTTCACTTTCTTGCTTGTGTCTTTCTCAAAAATTTATTTAAATTCAAAAAAAATTGAAAATGTCTGGTCTTTCCTCTACATGAAGAATATCCAACACTTACATGAGAAATCATCTACCAATATGTAATATCCCGGATGGGATATTTTAATTAAAAATGCAGAAAATAACTAAAATCCACAATATGCCATAAAATCACTATTTGCTCAACAAAAGATTGCCATGTAAAATAAACACATAAGCACTACAATATATCAACACATAAAATAGGAAGAATCTCATAAATTTATTATAGATAATAATTGGGGTTACAAATACATATGACCCAAAGAAAGAGCTAAGATGGAGAAATGGCCACCAAGATGAGCTGCTGCATTGCGTTGGCCTCAAAACTAAACTGTTGCACTCTCCCTCCAACAACAAATGTCACTGAACCCACTGAAGATGATAAAGCACAAGTTGAAGATCTGAATGATCCTCACACCAATCCCTGAAGCTCTGCGAAACTTCTGAGTGGAATATCCTCAAGAGAGTTGGGTTTTCGTCCAACACTCACAAATCACCTGAGGGTTTCTGTCCTGGGGCTACGGCTGAAGTAGAGAACCACGTCTCACACCTCTCGTACAATAAAATGATATGATCCAAAGATATATGGCCTCCTCCCTTTCTTTTATATATCTCTTAGAGCCTTCTAGAGCATTATTTTATTATTATTTTATTCATGGAGCACTTTTCCCTCTTATTAAAATACTCCTTTTTAATGTAGAAAAGGGTAAATCGGCTACCACGCCTCCTCTGGTCACTGAAACCCGTGTCCAATCGCCCCACCATGTAGGTATCCTAAGGTTCCAATGAGATATTACACTAAGGTGTTCCATCATGTATTCCTCCCGGAATGCCACCTTGAGTGTAATCAGCTAAGTTAAGCCCAGAAATAACTCAAATTTTTGAAAGTTGTCAGAATGCACAGGAACGAAATCCAAACTACTCGAATGATGGAATATATCAAGCGAATTCCACCCAACCACATAGAAACTCCTCAAAACTCTTGCAAAAAGCCCCAGGGTGTTGTGTAACCAGCTCCAAAAATAGAAGAAAAGAGATATCAACGCCTTAGAAATAAGCCACTTCGAGGGGGCAACCTCCAATACATTACATAAATGAACAATTCTTGGATGATACAATTTACAAAACCTCCTTTCTATATATAGGAGTCCATGGGGCCATAATGTCATCCTAGGGGGCCACAATGTAATCCTAGCCGACCTAACAATAATAATTTAAGGGCACAATAATAACAAAATAGGGGTTACAAGGGTACAATAATAACAATAAGGGGTTTACACTAACAATAATAAGGGACTATACTAGTGATATAGGGACCTAACATGCCCCTCTCCTTCAAAAAAGTGTTGTCCTCAACGCTTGAGTAGCTCTGGGTGCTTCTGTATAAAATTCTCATCTTCCCATGTAGAATCTTGAGTGGGTAAGTTCTTCCACTTGATGAGATACTCTGAAATTGATCGATTCCGTAGCTGTCGAGTTCTTGTTTCCATGACCGCTTCAGGTTCCAATATGATTTTTCCTTCCTCATCAAGTTCTGGCAATATTGTTTGAACTGGAATATTTTCACCTATAGCCTTCTTTAAGCATGAAACATGGAAAACTGGATGTACTCGCGAAGAAGCAGGAAGCTCCAATTTGTATGCCATAGTACCAATCTTTTGCAACACCTTGTAAGGACCATAGTACTTTGGCGATAATTTATTATCCTTCTTTGCTTGCTTGAGGGACATTTGTTTGTATGGTTGTAGCCGTAAAAATACCCAATCTCCTACATCAAAGCTTCTCTCGCTACGATGTTGATCTGCCTGTTGTTTCATTCGATTTTGTGCCAAATTCAGGTTATCCTTTAAGAGTTGGAGAACTTCTTGTTGATGCTCGATGTGATCTTCCACTGCTTGAACCTTCGAATTTCCCTTAAAGATGATGTGATGGATGGTGG
The DNA here is from genome assembly GCA_034641835.2 of Pinus albicaulis. NCBI lineage: Eukaryota > Viridiplantae > Streptophyta > Pinopsida > Pinales > Pinaceae > Pinus > Pinus albicaulis. The sequence goes on along the minus strand of MU968411.1, from coordinate 64,387,418 downwards.
ATGATATCCATAAAGTGCCATAAATGGGGTCATTTTTGCTGCAGTATGGAAGGAAGTGTTATACCACCATTCAGCAAGAGGTAACCACTTGACCCATTGTGTTTGTTTATCGGATACAAAACAACGAAGATATCCTTCCAAACATTTATTTACTATCTCAGTTTGACCATCAGATTGAGGATGATAAGATGAGCTATGAGCTAATTGAGAACCCAAACAAGAAAATAACTCCGTCCAAAAATTTCCAGTAAAAATGGGATCTCTATCGCTCACAATAACCCTTGGGCTTCCATGTAGCTTTTGAATTCTGTCCATAAATGTAGTAGCAACTGTACTTGCTTTAAATGGATGAGATAATGTGCAAAAGTGTGCATACTTGGTAAGTCTATCAACTACCACCATGATGACACTCTTTCCTTCAGACTTAGGTAAACCTGTGATAAAATCCATTGAAATCTCCTCCCAACGTTGACTTGGAATGGATAAAGGTTGTAGAAGTCCTGGGGTCTTAATTGTTTCCATTTTATTCTGCTGGAAAACCAAACATTCCGCCACAATATTTTGAATATCAGATTTAAGGCCATCCCAAAAAAATTCTTTCTTCACCCTGTGGTAAGTTTTTAAAAATCCTGAGTGTCCTCCTAAAGGAGAAGTGTGCAATTCCAGAAGAATATTTTGTTTTAGTTGGGAATTCTTACAAAGATATAAGCGATCTTTGTACCATAAATAATCATTTTTCCAACTAAATGTATCGGATGTACTAGGATCTTGCTGCAACTTTTGAATGAGTGTCCATACATCTTTGTCCTTCTTCCATTCATCTCTTGCTTCGGTTATCCAATCTGGTTGGATAATAGAAATGGCACAAAGCAATGCTTCCACCTCTTCATTCTTTCTTGATAGTGCATCTGCAACAACATTAAGCTTTCCTTTTTTGTAGATTATTTCAAAGTCATAACCCAACATCTTTGTGACCCATTTTTGCTACTCTTTTGAAGATAGTCTTTGTTCCAAAAAGTGTTTAAGACTATCATGATCAGTTTTTACCTTGAAGTGTCTTCCCATTAGGTAAGTTCGCCATTTCTTTAGTGCATGCGGTATTGCTAACATTTCCTTCTCATAAATAGGTTTTTGTAAATACTTTCCTTTGATTGGACGACTTTCAAAAGCAATGGGTCTTCCTTCCTGCATTAAAACAGCACCAATTCCATTTCCTAAGGCATCACATTCCACGATAAAGGTTTTTGTGAAGTCTGGCGTAGCTAAGACTGGTGCTAGGTACATTGCCTCTTTAAGATGTTCAAAGGCCTTAGTTGCTTCAGGAGTCCATGAAAATGCATCTTTCTTCAATAATGTTGTTAGAGGTGCTGCTATTCTCCCATAATTCTTAACAAACTTGCGATAATACCCTGTTAACCCGAGAAATCCTCGTAACTGCTTTATGGTCATGGGGACTTTCCATTCCTTAATGGCTTTAATTTTTCTAGGGTCTACTTTAACACCCTCGTGAGATATAATATGACCCAGATATTCCACCTCTTGTACTCCAAAGAAACATTTGGATGTTTTTGCATATAATTGTTTCTCCTGCAATAGTTTGAGCACCTGTCAACATGTTCAACATGATCCTTCCAAGACCTGTTGTAGATTAGTATATCATCAAAAAATACTAGCACAAATTTTCTAAGGAAGGGTTTGAAAATGGAATTCATCAACCCTTGAAATGTAGAAGGTGCATTGGTAAGGCCAAAAGGCATGACAAAAAATTCATAATGACCCTCATGAGTTCGAAATCTTGTTTTTGGAATATCTTCAGGCTTCATTCTAATTTGATGATATCCTGAATGAAGATCCAACTTGGTAAAATAAATTGCTCCATGTAATTCATCCAATAATTCATCAATCAAAGGAATGGGAAATTTATCTTTAATGGTGAGCTTATTGAGCTCCCTATAATCCGGACACATTCGCCATGATCCATCCTTCTTGTGTACCAATACTACGGGAGCAGAGAAAGAACTTTGACTAGGTTGAATTATACCTGCCTCTAACATTTCTGCAATCATACGTTCAATTTCGCTCTTTTGGACGTAAGGATATCTATAAGGCCTGATGTTTGGAGGAACACTTCCTGGAATCAAATGAATAGCATGATCATGATTGCGAATAGGTGGGAGTCCTTTGGGAGTTTCAAACACCTTGGAATGATTGTCCAAGACTTGTTGGAGATCTGCAGAAATAGATGATTTTGATGTTGGAACTTCTAGTGAGCATAATAGTGCAATTACGCCTCGTTGTTCTTTCTTTAGAAGCTTTGTCATGCCATTAGAGCTTATTATCCTTCCTGGCTTCCCTTCAATACCCCGTAGTTCGACTTCCTTTCCTTATGAAAAGAATTTCAAGAAAAGTTCTTGAAAATTAAAAGCTACCGTCCCCAAAGATTGTAACCATTGTACTCCTAGTACAACATCAGCACCTCCCATAGGAATGGAAAGCATTGGACTAGTCAATACATATTCCCCCATGGTTAGCTTGATATTATGGAATTTTCCCGAGCAATTTATAGTTCCTCCATTTGCAACCATCACTTGACATTCTGGTGCTGGGTATAGGAAACAATTTAATTCCTTGGCTACCTTACAATGAATAAAATTATGGGTGCTACCTTAATCAATCAACACTATTACCTTTTTCTTCTTGATTTGTCCTTATATCTTGAGAGTTTGAGGAGTGGTAATTCCTGCCAGTGCATTACACGATATGGTCGGATTCATTTCTTCCTCTTCTAGGGCTGGTTCTAGGTGTATATCCTCTTCTTGTTCATTTTCTTCTTCCTTTTCACAATCTATGTAAAATAATTTCTTCTCAGCACACTTATGACCTTTAGTGTATTTTCTATCACAACTGTAGCAAAGCTTTTTTGCTCTTTTTTCTTCCAATTTTTGTGGTGTCAACCTTGTAGGTTGTGGAAATCTAGGCGTGGCAACACTTCCTTCTTTATAGAATTGAGTGGTAGGCTTCCTTGTCGCCGTAATTTTACATTCAACTTTTCTTGCCAACCTGAATGCCTTCTCCAATGAATCAGGTTCCAGAACGCGAACTTCATGTTGTATGTTATCCTTTAAAGTGCCTATGAAGAGATCAATCCTGTGTTCCTCTGGAATATCAGTTACCCTTATATTCAATTTTTGGAAGTCCTCAATGTGATGCCCCACGAAACCCTTTTGTTTGAGATTTATCAATTGGCTAAAGAAGGTGTTGCTCTTTGTATCCTCATAATGTGCTATCATTTCCTCCGTAAAAATTGACTAAGTGACAATTTTTTTACGGGAGCAAAGCCATCGATACCATACAAATGTATTTTGTTCTAAATGTAAAGTTGCAATGCGTACCTTTTGTGTGTTTTGCACATTATGGAGATCAAAATATTGCTCCATCTGCAGTATCCATGTTACAGGATCCTTTCCATCAAACTTCCTCATATCCATCTTTGGAATATGGTGGTTCTTCCCGCCAACATTAGAGTTTATGAAATCATGATTAACATTTATTTTGTTCTCATAATGAGGTTCTTCTACTATCTTTTCACCATTAGGAAACCTTTCTTGTATCAACTTTGTCAAACCTTCCATGTCTGCTTTTAGAAAATTCTTCATGTTTTCCATTTTCTCATCGATCTTAGCTTCCATGTCATCCATATTAGATTCCATGCCAGCCTCCATGCCATCCATCTTAACTTGCACACCATCCATCTTAGCTTGCACGCCATCCATCTTAGCTTGCACACCATCCATCTTAGCTTCCATGCCTTTCTTCAAAACTTCCATTTCATTTTTTGTTGCTCTTTGCGAGAGTGAAATTTGTTGCACTTGATCTTGTAATTTTGATAGATCATGTTGCAATTCTTCATCTTCATGAGTCATAGTAGAGCCTTCTGAAGGCTTAATGGGTGTTGAATTCTTTTTAGGGGCCATTTTAGAATCCAATATTGATATCTATTCTACAATATGCCCTTGGAATCAATTCAACTTGATTCTTCAAACAAGACTTATGCAATTCGAAAAAAAAAATACACACCTTTTACTTGCTTTGAGGAGATCGATATTGAAATTGAATTATATCTGTAATTGAAAATCTTCAATATCTGAAATTAAGACCTGTAGTAGCCCTCTGAAGCTTCTTTCAAATGCCACAGGTCTGATCTAATTTGGATTCTTCAAGACATAGTTACGTCCAATCTCCCACAATGACCCAATTTTGGACTGGTTCAGTAGAGCAAAATTGTACGACTTACCACGTGTTACTGTTTCGTCCTTCAGATCTGAAATTGATAGCCATAGAACTAAAGTCTGTGTAATTGCGACCAATTTTTACGGCACTCCAATCCGATGCTTAGAGAAAGAGTTATGATAATTTTCCCACGATCACCTCTTTGAGATGAAATTCTGGAGCCTGAAAAAGCACTACATTCCACAGATCATATCTCCGAAAATATTGTGAACCAAGATCTGAAATTTTTTGAAGCGTTTCCTCAGGATTTCGGCTTCGCACCCTAAAAAATTTAGATTCTGAACCTTCGTAGAAATAAAGTTATAGCGCAAATTCCACGATGACCTGTTTAGGAGCCTGAAAAACGACCTACCTTACATAGATAATATCTCCCAAAATATTGTGAACCAAACTCTAAAAAATTTTGACGATGTGCCTCAGGATTTCGGCTTCGCACCCTAAAAATTTTAACTTCTAAAGCTTCATAGAAAAAAAGTTATAGCGAAAATACCACGATGACCTATTTGGAGCAGTGAAACCCTAGAATCCAAAGCTCTGATACCAAATGTTGGGTAACCAACTCCAAAAATAGAAGAAAAGAGATATCAATGCCTTAGAAATAAGCCACTTCGAGGGGGAAACCTCCAATACATTACATAAATGAACAATTCTTGGATGATACAATTTACAAAACCTCCTTTCTATATATAGGATTCCATGGGGCCACAATGTAATCCTAGCCGACCTAACAATAATAATTTAAGGGCACAATAATAACAAAATGGGGGTTACAAGGGTACAATAATAACAATAAGGGGGTTACACTAACAACAATAAGGGACTATACTAGTAATATAGGGACTTAACACAGGGCCAGCTGATGACACCAACCTGTACTTGCGACCAGTCTGCTTCTAACTATGGAAGTCCATCCTAGCCCTGTCATAGGTGACACCAAAAAAGGGAATATTACAGACCTTATACCCCAATATTTCTTGCCCTCAAGAAATACAAATATGTGGGCCACCCTGTTGGCCCACTGCAACTGAGACCCAATGCCTGGATCCCGTACAAACCCATGGGTACTACTATGCACTTGTGTCAAGCCACTCGAAATTGACCCGTCAATGTCAGGATCCCTAATTGATCTCTCACTATACTAGTCAACAAACAATCCTCCCAGATTCCAACGCCACCATGGCCAAACATCGCCCCAAGTCCCACAGATAAGACTGTGCACTGCCTCTAGCTATAACTGATGCCCCATGAAGTGAAGTCTGCCAACAAGCATGAATTCTCCTTGGCTCTTGCTGTGCTATACCTCTAACTGTATAAGCTATCCCACTAGCTGTGTACCAACTCATCAACTCTCTCCAATCCATGTCCTGACTCAATCCCATGTTGATCCTGCTCTCTTGAAATCAGGATGGAGTGCTGAAGAAATGACGACCTATGCCCCACTGCCAGCTGGAATCTGTAACATCTGTTATGTCTAAGGGCCCTTGCTCTGTTGTGATCCCTACAAAGAAAATCGTACCATCAAGAGGGTACCATCTCATGATCTCCCACCAATCTATCCTGGAGGAAGAATCCAATGTAGTGTCAATCGCATACGGAACATGCTTAGAGAGTTGTCACCAACTCATAATCAACTCACGCTACTCTGCCCCATCTGCTGATGAAATTTTCCTGAAGAAGAAAGCCCCTCCCTCTATAATGGGCCAAAGTGGGCAATATATGCTGCAAGCCCCATCGATGTACCTCTAGAGAGTGCTACTCCCTGAAATTACTACAACTATGCTAACTGCATGTGCATCTATTTGTACCTCATCAGGCTGTCGGCCCAACGATGGATCCTCCACCATCTCCAATAGCTCAATCCTCTCCTGGTCGGGAATGTAATGCTCCTGTTGTCCACTAGCCCCCTGCATAACTATCTCATAAACTTCCAACATCTCTATAAGATATGGATCTGCAACTGTTGTCACTGTCCTCGATGTCTGTGCATCTGACTGCTCCTCCTTAATGGCTGACCCCTAAGTTTAGCCGCATATGCATCATAGACTTAGTGTGAGCCTCCATTTGGCTCTTCCTCAAGGGACTATCATGCATGATGTGCTTAGTATCCTCCTATGTTGTCTCAGGCTCCATCATTTGCTGCTTTGGATGAATCATTACAGGTGACTCATCACCCAGAGTATCTCCCGTAGAGTCCCCTGATAGCTCACCCTACACATTGGAATACAGCTCCGACCTACTGTCATCATATCTGCATGACTACTCTCGCTCCCCAAAACCATCCTCAGTTGATCCCATGGACTCATCTGAAGAAGAGTCCTCATCCTGGCATACCGAAGGAACGTCTACCTGCTCTACCTCTACCACCTCATCTGCATCTCTCAAACATGAGTGATCCCCTAAGTTTATTTGCAAATGAAGCAAAGTCCCTTCCTTCTCAACTCATTTCTACTGCCTGATCCACCAAACTAGAGCAGCTCCTCCTTGGTCAATTGTCTCCTAAAAATCTCAATGTTCTACTCAACTAGCCCTTGGGCTAGCTCATAAGCAGCGGTTGAGACCAACTACTCTCTCCTCCAAATGCTCAACAACCTAGTCTGTGGCTCCTGACAAATGGCATCACGGTATCCCATACATGACGAAAAGATGGACTGCATGTGAGCTATGGCTATGTCAGAATGATGTCTCCTAATGTTGAAGAAGCATTGGAACATCTGCAGAATCAAGCCATCACACTCAAGATCGATCATGACCTCATAAGTGCGGGTCATGGCCATGGCATCTAAGACCTTAAGCTTTCTCCCAAATGTAGAGCCTGCACAGTTGTATAAATCTCGAAAGGTTCCTACTATCAATATGAAAATTCTTTTCATAATATCATCATTGTAGGGAGGGAAGGGTGTTGTTATCGTCAAAATATCACTTAAACAAGAGGCATCTATAAGCTTGAATCTCTCACTTGGATGTTCCAAGAATCTAGCTTGTACTAATGAAAGCATAGATGGCTCCAAATCCCAATTTAAACTCCAATCAGATTGCTCTACCTTTGAAAGGCAGGATTCCAGTTTCTCTAACACGGGAAAGTCATTTTCTGATCTTCCACTCTTTAAGTCCATCCCAAATGCATAAAGCCAATTTCCCACTTCTTCCTCCTTTTGTAAATTCCTCGAAAGCCTTTGTTGGAGAAAATTATGTACCTTCTTGGAGAGGGGTTTGCTGTTATGTTTTGTTTTCTAGTCTTCTGATGCATGGTGGTTCAAGGAACCAACTTTCATTCTTCTCAAACTGTTTAGGAATCCCTCCATGGTTCAACCAATGAAATGATCACTATTTTTCTGAGTTTATTTGGCTTCTTAACAAAAAATTGTTTGTAAAAATGTCCTCCTTATTTTCAAGAAATTTTCTGAATCAAACCTTTCATGAGTTTGTTGTTTGATAGGACTAGTTTCATTGAGCATCCCACTGTAATATATATACCAATGCACCTCCAGAATTTGAGTAAGTGCATCAACGAAGAATATTTAATGACTTTACACTATCACAAACATGCTACAGGTTTGCATTGAATGCTGATACAATTGTGTGGAAAATCTGGTATATCTCTACCTACATAACAGATGTCAGGCCACTCAGCACTATGATGAAGGCTCCAACTGGTTTGCACCCACCATATAGACTTCAGGAATCAAGAGAACTGGGTTCCTAAGACACTGCTGGTATAATGACAATTATAGTTCTCAAGATGGATACGTTTTGACAAAAACCACCATTTAAATTTGCACAGACAATTGCCTCGAGCCTGCACGGTTGTAGGTGCACTTGTCCTAATTTTAAGTCATTTACACAGTGAATGCAATTCAATTTCCAGCAATTTACCATGCGAATGATGCAAATTGGAATAGCAGAATTAATGAGTTCTGGAAATGTACATTCCGTGGGTCAATATGCAAAAAAGGAAATAGAGGTATAGAACCTGGTTATGACACTGTGATCCCTCACGAAATTCTCGCTGTGACCGTCGCTTCTGTTTTTTTTTTTTTTTTTTGCTCTGCCCTACAGTGTTTTAAAAATAACGATCCTCAACTCTCTACAAATTCCCTTTTACGATAAAAAAAAGCATGAAGCCATAAAAATGGGCATCTAATGTTTATTAATAATGGCACCATTATTCTCGGCTACATTATACTTGGTTGTTTATAAGGTTTGTGGCCCCACTCAAACTTACCTTTGGATTTTTATTGCTAATATGACAGTTGTGAATAATTTCCATGACCCCCGCTAAAAGGAATTGACCCCTCCTGTGGCCCACCACCACGACGTCTTGTTAACATGTGACTTCTCTTGTTCAACGTCAATTTTTAAAGAAATGTCATCCTTGGGATCAATAAACACTTGACCGCAGGTTCTTATGGAATATAATAATTAGTCTTCGATAATAATCTGGGCATTCTATTAATTCCTCCAGGATCACTAACCTTTGATAAAGAGATATTTGGTGGATTCAACCACTGCTTTTTCCATCCCTAAGCCTTCAAATGGTGATCACGCTAAGTTTTCCAGAGGCAACTCGGTCTCAGAAACTTTGAAGGTAATCCACAAATATGCGTTCAAAAATAAACCCTCAGGCTGGCAAGATCACTAGCTCTGATACCACTGTAATATCCCGGATGGGATATTTTAATTAAAAATGCAGAAAAATAACTAAACTCCACAATATGTCGTAAAATCACTATTTTCTCAACAGAAGATTGCCATTTAAAATAAACACATAAGCACTGCAATCTATCAACACATAAAATAGGAAGAATTTCAGCATTTTATTATAGATAATAACTGGGATTACAAATACATCTAACCCAAAGAAAGAGCTGAGACGGAGAACTGGCCACCAAGATGAGCTGTTGCACTGTGCTGGCCTCAAAACTGAACTGCTACACTCTCCCTCCGGCAACAGCTGTCACTAAACCCACTAAAGATGATAAAGCACAAGTTGAAGATCTGAATGATCCTCAAACCAATTCCTGAAGCTCTACAAAACTTCTGAGTGAATTCTCCTCAAGAGAGTTGGGTTTTCGTCCAACACTCACAAATCACCTGAGGGTTTCCGTCTTGGGGCTACGGTTGAAGTAGAGAACCACGTCTCACACCTCTCATACAATAAAATGATATGATCCAAAGATATCTCTCAATTTCCTCCTCCCTTTCTTTTATAGATCTCTTAGAGCCTTCTAGAGCATTATTTTATTATTATTTTATTCATGGAGCACTTTTCCCTCTTATTAAAATACTCCTTTTTAATGTAGAAAAGGGTAAATCAGCTACCACGCCTCCTCTGATCACTGAAACCCGTGTTCAACTACCCCACCATGTAGGTATCCTTGTCCCAGTTCCAATTAGATATTACACTAAGGTGTTCCATCATGCATTCCTCCCAGAATGCCACCTTGAGCGTCATCAAGTGAGTTAAGCCCATAAATAACTCAAATTTCTGAAAGTTGTTGGAATGCACTGGAACGAAAGCCAAACTGCTTAGATGTTGGAATATATCAAGCGAATACCACCCGATCACATAGAAACTCCTCAAAACTCCTCCAAAAAGCCCTGGAGCCTGCTGATGACACTAACCTGTACCCATGACCGGTCTGCTTCTAACTCTGGAAGTCCATCCTAGCCCTGTCATAGGTGACACCAAAAAAGGGAATATTACACAACATAACATAATACTTGTGCTTGGTCATGGATGTTGTTGAGAAAGGTCTACACACATCTAAGTAAACTCTTTCAAGAACTTCTTGCGCTTGATTGTCATTATCATGAAAGGTGGATTTGGTGTACTTCCCCAATGTACACCATTTTCATGTATCTCTCTACTTTAGTACACCCTTAGGAAGTCTTGTAGAAACATGTTGCATGATCTTCAAGGCTCCATGGTGCAAATGGAAAATTCGCCTATGCCATATTTCACCGATATCTCAGCTTTGCACCTTCTCTACTTTCGTACTCAAAGTAGCACATTCTTCTTCATCCAATTTGTAGAGGTTCTTCATATGAACCCCAATTTGCTTCACTTTTCTCGTGGCTATGTGACAAAGGAAGGCATTTCCTTTTCTAAATATCACATCGTAGCCCCAACATAGAAACTATAAATAAATTCTTCTTCAGACCCAGAACATACATGACATCTTTTAATGTGAGAGGAGATCCAGAATCCCTTTGAAAAGTAATAGTACTAATATCGATCATGCAATACCTTCCATCATCTCCCATATCAATGTGCATATGGAGGTCCTTCTCCTCCAAGTTGCTAAAAAATTCTTTGTTTCCCATCATATTGAATGATGCTTCACTATCTAGATACCACACACTACCCATCACTGATGTCACCATGCATGCAATGAGGGTGAAATCCAGCTCAAATTTTGAAGTTAGATCTTCTCCTACAACTCCTCCCGAGGGCTTCTTGCCAACCTTCTTGTTCATAAACTTCGTGGCATAGTGTCCCAACTCATGACAGTGAAAATGTAATATCCCAAATGGGGAAACTTCTGAAATGCTGCGAATATCTTGAGATATTCCTATTCTCCAACTCCGGGAGTATTAACAATCAACACTGAGCTATTTCAGAGATTCAATGTAGGGGAATTTACTGGATTTTTCACCTTCACAAGGAAGGATGAGATCCAGAGGCTACCTAGCCCACTAGCAAACTCTGCTAATAGAACTTGTCAAGAGCTAATAGTTCCCTTCAAGGAATTTCTGCAACAGTTGTCCATGAGGATGTTGTATAAGGAGGCCCATGTGAAAATAAGGCAATCCCGTGTGGGGATGCCTTAGAATATATCTAATACAAACTCCCTGTAGAATATAAGCTCAAAGAAATAACCTTAAGCAGGTTATTCAGATCTCCCACCAACAAGTATACTGAAATAATGCTCAATGAGAAACCCTTTAGTAGTATTAAAACTTCAATATGAAACAGCAGTGAAATAATGCCTCATGCAATGTAAGAAGAGTGAAAATCTGATATCTAATCTGCAGAAACAAATGTAATACAAATTCCTTGAGGAAAATTCCTCTCAAAGTGAGCTCAAATCAGCCTCAAAGGGAAATGTACATAAGACAAGAGAATACACTGCTACATGACCCCGCTACTTTATAACTGCACAGTCTATGAGGGAAAATGACTGCAAAATAATATACATGAGATGATATGACATTATGTGCTCTAATAAAGATGGGGGAGAAAGATCTCAACCCCAGAAAACAGTGTTACATCAATCCTCCAAGGGATTGGCTAAAATACATAAAACAGAAAAATGCCAGATTTGCAGTGTAGCTGCTGCAACTCAAATATAATACAACATAGGAGAAGGAAGTAGATGCTGCAATAAACAATGATACCTCCTCCAATGATCTCCAAGTGAAGGGGATGATCCCCTTACTGAAGATTTCACTCACTAGTGCACAAAATGAATCCCTTGTGCAAGCCACCTCTGAAGATAACACTGTAAGGGAAGGAGACTGCGCTGGGCATGAGAGAAAACATATGGCCCAATGCTAAAATCTGCAATAGAAGCTCCAGGATCTCCTTTGTTGATCTCCTAGAGAAAGAGATGGCCCCTCCTCTACAGAACAAATCCGAAAGTGAGATGATGAAGGTCCCTCACTGCAACACCAACAACTCTAGCGTTCTCTTGCTTCAAGAATAACACAGTAGCTGCAAATGAATGCTTTGGCCTCAAGCCAAGATGTGAGGAAGATGAAGAACAATCTCTCCATGGCCTCCCATGGAAGAGAAGGGCATTCCTAAACAGGAATCCCTCTTGTGCTAAGCAGCACAAAGTTGATGAGAGCTTCAACCTCCAAATTCTTTCTCCAAAGATGAAACCCCAACAATGGCTCTCCTTCATCTTTTATGCAAGGCATGCATGGACCCCACTCACATTAGGGTTTCTCTCATTTCAAATTTCCTTCCATCCAACTATGCAATCTTCTTGTGCAAGCTTCCCCTCTTGGGTACGTTGTTGACTTTGGTCAAACATGGTCTAGCTCACTTGCTTTTGGCCCTTTTCACACTTGGGCTGCTAACCTAAGCCACTTAAGTGAATTTTTTCACCATAAGAGTGTTTATTAAGTTGCTACATGGGCTCCCTCACCCATTTTATTCCTTTTATTAAAATAAAAGAAAAATTAATGTTCCAAATACTTTATTGCAAAATTTGGAACATTACAGAAAACATTTAATCTTCGACAAGTCCTTCTTCTTGTCTACCTGATCAGAATATCCTTTGGATTGGGATTTATTCCATTTCCCTTTATTTTCCTTTCCCTCCAAGGCACAATTATCCTCATCGTCATGCTTGGATGGGGTTCCATCTCTGGTGTTCCTCCTGGTCTCTTCTTTCAGCAAATTGAACCACAAACACTCCCACTTTGGTAGCTTCTCCCTCCCATTTACCAAATTCTGGTATTTTTTCTAGCTCTTGGAAAGGACTAGAAGTGCTAGGATGACCAAATCATCTTTAGCAACTGTAATACCAACACTCCCAATCTACTCCTGACAATGGGTGAACTTTTTCAAGTAATTTGGTATTGTGTCACCCTTTTCCATCTTGAGTTTCAGAAGCTTTTCCTTCAGTTCCAGCTTCCTGTGGTCACTGCTATTCTGAAACAAGTCTATCAAGGCTTGTCACATTTCATAAGGAGTCTCCTTCCCATGGAGGTTCGAGACAATATGATCTCGAACTACTTTCAATATGATCCTCCTTGCTTTTGAAACACATTTGTTCCACTCTACTAGATCCTGGGAATCAAATGTTGTAGGTTTAGGAATGTTAGTATCTATAAATTATTTCAACCCATTATCTTCCAACACAGAATCCATCCTTTCCTTCCAAGAAATATAATTTGAACTACCCTCAAGGGCATATTCGAGTCTCAATCTGTAGAAGGCCATCATGCTAGCTTTAAATATTTGATTATGAAAATTCTATACTAAAAAGACAACTTTATATTCTTCTCTTCTATAGTGATTTCAACTCTGATACCATGTAGAAATTCCTTATAGATTCAAACTACTAATAGTAATTTACTAAAATAGTAGACCTGAATATACTCTACCAACTATGAAAACAATTAAACGATTGTGAAATCATGAAGAATATAAGAGAAAGAATTCAATCAACACATTACAAAATGATTTCATGGGGAAAGCCACAACTAAAAATCCATCCTATATATATTTCTTTAGTCAGAAAAATATGAGAATATCACAATGTTTTTCTGAAGCCCAAGAACCCTTTTCACTATCTCTATCTATCTCACTACTTCCTAGACAAGCCTTGGCCAATGCTTAGCCAAATTTCTACTTTCAAAAGTCCCTATTTCCTTGCATTGTTTCCTTGGGAATTAGAGCCTATTAATTAGGGAAATTCCTCATCCATAACGTTGCAATCCATCATATGCCTTCCTCCGACTACATGCACCACTTGTAAAATTTGGATGGTTATACAACTGATAATACAATTCCCTTGAACTCCAATCTCAACTAGGTAACTTGTAGATCACACGTGCATGTGCTATTTATGGTTGATTTATCAGTTAAATGGTTGATCACAAATAGTTGGAACTAATTTAGCTAAATTTATCTCAGTTTTTCTGAATTAATTAATTACAACTCAAAATAAACTCAACCTAGGCTCCTCTAAAGTAGGAGACACTCTACATGACTCAAGTTAGGCCCTCAACTCGAATTACAAGTTGTCTTGTGATGTGGAATCACAATTTTCTCCTAATTTAATTCAAGGGAAAATTGAATTAGGATCTTTCTCGGTGCCATTTTCAACACATGCATAGGATGTTTAGGCTCAGGCATTTAGACTGGGAGAACATATGCTTGAAATACAGGTTGAGGACATATATTTCTTGATTGGTTTATCTAGTTGGAGAGGTGCCCTCGCCTCTTTCTTGGGCATGAGAAGGGGTGGAGAGACAACCAAAGTTTATGTCACCGCTCATTGCAGACCTCGATCCTAGCCGACCAAGGATGGGAATATCAACATAAAATATGTTGTCCAACTACCTTTAAGAACGATCCTATTCATTATTTCTATATTTTCTGACATCTCTACACTACACGTGGCCAAATAGTCCATATATGCAATGCACTCTAGAATGTATATAACCAACAATTTTCAATTGGAGTGAGGAAATATTGGCCAACATGAAAGAGCAATTGATTAAGGAAAAATATGGATGATTAAATAGTTTATTCTATGGTCCAATCCCTATCTCCTTTTATTTATAACGGATTCCATTTCTAAAACATCAACATATCTTACTCGAGCCTATTGATTCGAGAATCCCACGGATGAGGAGGTGGGTGGATCTCATGTCCTTACATGAAGGTTCGTCGACAATAAGCTTCACACCAGTATTCTTCAGATAGTTTCATATCCAACTCATCATGATAGAATATTATCCATACGCAGGGGTGTATTTTCATAGAGGCCCTGAGCTCGTGCTTCCTGATGGTGAGTGAGGGGGTGCTATAACTAGGACATCTTGACCATTTTTTATTTTTAAGTTTTACAATTTTTTTGTGTGTTTTTTATGTATCCGAGACTAAAATATTGATTTGTACATGTCAATATTGGACTCGTTCGACCCATGGGTTCCTCATATGTCTAGCACGTGGGAGACCCACAACAGGCACTAGCATCAACACAGGTTTTTGTAGGGTTGAGACCCTAGCATAGGTAGAGCATTATATGGAGGGTTTGAAACATGGCATAGTTGAGACTGTGGCTGAACAACTTCCTATGAGACTAGAATGACACACTATCAGAGTTCCTGGTAGCATTGGTTAGCTACTATGCAAGATAGCTCGTGTTGTGGCATGTTATCATGAGTACTATGATTAGTCTACTAGGAGGCTTATAGCCATATTTTCCTATATATTTTGGATATGATAGGTTGTGTCACCATATATGACTTTGGCACAAAATTTTCAAAACCAAACTCTTATATATATACAACTATCTTCAATGTTTCTTATTTTTTTATTATCTCTTTAAATGGATGTGATGCGAATTGAGATTTATTTACATTTGTCGCAAATGTCTATCTAAAACATAATTAGCCAATGCATTTTTCAATGTGTTTAGATTTCTATAAATGTGTTGATATTGGATGAAATAAAAGTATCTTTCTAGAAGACGAAACCTTAAGAACATACAGAGTATAGTTGGACTTCTAATTGAATAGACATTAGTTAGTTGTAGTACTACAAGCTATGAGTCAAGTTTGATGACCATATGGCATATATCATGCGAAATATCATCATACAATAGCTCTGTCATTGGGTTATACTACACGATATTATTGGTAGAGGGACCAAAACAAATCCTTCGCAGACTCACTAAATTTTCATTTGGAGCAAAGATAGCCCATGCTGCAGAGGATAGGTTCCAAGTACTACACCTAGCGCCATCAACATAACCAACATATGGTTCAAGGAATGTCGCCATCTGCAAACCAAATTTAAACGAGATTAATAGAAAATTAGGGAAACTCTAAGGGGACACACCGCAAACACACTTCACACACCTATATACAGCATGTACATATTGCACTATACAAAAATCAAGCATAATATTTCTTAAGGTACAATCCATTTCTATTCTACGCTAGTGGAACTCCATCAAAATCAACTAGCTCATAGGCCACTTTAGTAAGAACATGTTTGAAAATATATGTACCTAGCCACAAGGGCTCGAACTTTCCTGATCCTTGATGGGCCTTTAAATTAGACATAAAATAAGGCCCATCTAACCTTTCTTAAGCCCATCTACCTTCCCTATGCACATGAATATATATATTAAATCTATCCTTCTGCACTTAATAATGTTTTCTTATGCTTCAATATTTTCTTAGGAAGGTTTAAAGGTAATTGCATATTTGTGCCTAATATTGGTTATTTTTGTAGAATTTTGTGAGAATATTTGGCAGATTATGCATATTTGGAGAAGGAGATGATTTAGGGACTTGCTCCCTGCCACTAGAAGATCAAGATTGGAGAATAAATGAGCACAATATCAGGAAATTAGGGAGAAATATTGGAGAGATACAAGAGGGTTGTCCACCCTCCTTAACTCTCAAAGGAAGCCAAAGGATCCTCATGAGATCCCCTCCAGCAATTTGAATTTCATAGGTAGCCAAGTGACTCAAGACCAAGTGCACTCAAGCCATAATTCACTTGGAGTCAAGTGGACTCATTACCTATTTTTTAGGGAGCTGTTGGTAGATGCCCTTGAGGATAAATAAATCTAATCAATAGCTAATTAGGGTCGATTCTATTCCATTTCGGTCCAGCCATTTGATTTTGGCCCATTCGATACAGTCCATTCCATTCCATCCCATTCCATCCATTTTCCATTCTATTAGGCTTTTGATGTTTAAGATCTTTGGGATGTAATAAGATTTAATTTTAATGCAACGAGTATTCAGATGAATTTTCGTTGGTATAGTTCTAGAGAGATGGGCTCGTGGATTAGGGCCCAATCCATGTGCCTCAGCTTCTCTACCTATTACCATTATTTCCGTTCTGTCATTTAGCTAGTTTGTTTCTGTCCATTAGTTATTTTTTGTTTCTGTCATTTCGTTAATCTTGCTTCTGATAGTTTCAAGTTGATGTTTCGAATTGCTATTGTAGGTTTTCATTTGCTTAACAGAAGGGAGGATAAAAATCTAAAAGCTATCGATCTAGACTTCCCTTCTCATCTTTGTCAATAGAGCTCGAGGGGGGTAGGCTTTCCCACAAGCCACAAAAATTGATTTCTGTTCACTGTTTTTATCACGCATTATTTTATGTTTTCCTGTGCATGAATCCACAGGTTTGTTTGCACGAAGCAGTATTAATTTTTTAGAGAAGTTCACCCTCACCATCCCGCTTCATTTTTCATCTCTGTTGTTACACTTCTATCCCCTTCTATTTTCACTTATTTGCAGCTGCCACACCCTTTTTATTCCCCAAAACACTTCAAAATGACTAAGTATACCTTCTATTCCTCTGTTTTCACGTTCTGTGACTATCGCAGCCATTTTAACGCAAAACACTTGACAAACCCTCAAAGTTTGACCTCCGCGCTTTTCTTCTCGGTTCTCTCACTACTGTACATTGCAATCACACTTCACAACATTTACCCTTTTCTTTTAAGACTTACCACTCCGATCCACTGATTACGATATTGCGATCGCGCTCCGCCGCCAGTCCCACCACCACGTCACCCGTTGCATTTCACACTTCGCACCCTTTAATTGGTTTTCGTTAACATTTTCTACTTCTTGCGATATTGCAATATCACGTATCGCACTTCACAACATTTACGACATCGCAAATTGGAATGTTTACCCCATCGCACTTCACACTTCACAGATTTCACCTTTTCACAAATCACACTTTTCTCACACTCCCAAACTGTACTCCCGCTTCTACGCCATCGCACTTTTCAAAACATTTTTCTCCAAAGACATTTCTGCGCTATAATAAGGTTTTATAAGGTTTAACCCCACTCTTTCCACTTCTAAGCCTTGTTTCATGCGTTAAGCCCCCCATTAGCCTCTTTAGCCCTTTTTCCTCCAAATTGCAAGCACACTTCTTCAAATTAGAATTAGGTCATGAATAACTGCATAGATAGGAGCATGATAGATAGAGTAGGGTGTGTTTAGCTGATTGGCCAAGTTAAGTGTGGTATAAATTAGTTTCCTTTCTGCAATTTAAATTAGTTTCATTTCTGCCATTTCCTTTCTGCAAAATGAATTAGTTTCTTTTCTATCATTTCCTTTCTATAATTTATTTTAGTTTCATTGAAGTGTGACAGACTTCACTGAGAACCCCTAGAATTAGAACCCTTTCGTAGAGCGGAAGAGGATGACATAAAAAAAATGCATCTGCTGTGTATATAGCACTATCACCTTCAAGTTTGTACGAACCTCGGGTTGATAAAGTAAAGTAGGGCAATCCCTGGGAGTTGCAGCACTCTTGGTGCAATGCCAGGGCTCACCACTTTTTGGTGTCGTTTCCAGGGAGGTGTCTACTAGATGCTTTGATTTTGTTTTTAGCATTCTTTTCTAATTTCCTTTCTTTTCATTCCATTTCAGAAATATTAAGAAGAAATACAAAAAGATCTGATTTTCATGCCTCATAGGAGTAGGGATACTTAGATTTTTTGTTTTTTTAAATACTTCTCCAATACCAACCCCCCCACTTGACCACGTTGTGCAGTAAGAACCACATCACCATCCACTTTTGAAGGTAGAAGAGATGGATGGATATGATGACAATGAAGAAGATCTTATTGGGCTTCCCATTCAAGATATGGACATCAGTGTACATATGAAGAGCATTCCTCCATATTTTCCTTCCCAACTTCCATGGTATGAGGATAGAGGATCCAGAAAAATTTCTCTTTGAATTTAAGATACTTTGTAGGTCTTGTGGCTACTTATCACACACTCAAAAACATATATTTTTTCCTGCAACATTCAAGGATAGAGCTCTGTTGTACTGTACAACAACCCCCCCCCCCCCCCATTTCTAATTTTTTATATTAATTTTTAGAAGAAATGGGTCCCCTTTTCTTTTTCTTTTAGATTCAATAATTTTTCCTATCTTCGCTTATTGCAAAAATTAAAGAAATACCTTTGTATATATGTAAATATTAAAAGGAAATCAAATAAATCATAAAATAAAACAAAGCCTAAACATGTGTCTTTATCGCATTTCACAAAATATAAAGGAAAATATCAATATGTCATTGCTCAAAAAAGTTCTGATGCGATAAAGTTAATCGCTAAAACACATGTCACATAGGAAAAATTCAAAAGCCTTCTCTATCATTCCGATGTGATAAATTTCATTGCAAAAGCGCATATCGCAATAAACATACGACTAATTCTTCCCTTCAAAAAGCCCCGATGCGATGAAGTCGTATCGAAATTGCAAATCGACAATCATATCACAAAGCGGTCTCATTGCAAAGCTCCGATGCGATAAGTCTAATCGCAATCGCGAATCGGAAAAAAACTTAATAAATCCTTATATGTTCCTTTAAAATGTTGCGATGCGATAACTCATCGCCGATTTCTCATGGCTATCACTCTTTGCTCATTACCATAACCATCGCTCATCGCTCTTCGTTTATCATCGATTGCTCATCGCTCATCGTTCTTCGCTAATCGCTCATCGCACATGTTCTTAAACCACCCCTATTCTAATTCATTGGAAAATCGCAATCGGAAGCTTCAAACGACCTATGGAATAACTATCCCACTTACTTGAAAACTTGTAAAAACGCTACCAGTTGAAGAAATGTCGAAGAAAATGAAGAAAGCAAAGGTTATCACTGTCCCAAAGGAAAAGCCAACTAAAGTAAAGTTAATAACTGACACTACATGCATTGGTCTCAGAAAGATGTCTTGGGAATAAGTTTATAATCTACTCGAAGCTGAAAATCCCACTGTGACAGAAGAAAAAGCAACAGTGCCAGATGAGGACTTAGAAACAGAAGATAATCCTCTTAAAGAACTCGCAGACTCTTATCTTCATAGAGTAGTGGCTCGAGAAAATGTATTTTCGTACTATGATTTAGTACGATGGGTAGCAGAGGACATAAACATCATAGACAAAGCATTTTTCACAACTGAAGGGAAGATGTTCAGATCTTTTAAATCAGAGGATATCAGGGCAATGTATCATCTACCAAATCCTCAGAAGGTCTACAACAAAGAATTTCTAGAGGATTTCACTTCAAAAAACGAAATAGAGTCAGACCCTATTAGAGACTAGAGACAAGCTCCAGAGAAAAACAAGCATGAATTCTCAGGTATGTATTATGTAGAATCTCTAGCACCTCCCTATTGCTACGCTACTACCATGATATGCAGACTATTTGGGTTTGCCAATTCTGTAAGGTTTTATATTGAAATGGTACCCCTGATTGATTCCGCCATGAATTCTTATATTATGGATTGGTCGGTCATCCTATATGATAAGATAGCAAATAAAATTCTTGATTATAGAAGAAATAGGCATAACTCTACCGTAACGACACCCCCATTTCATCTTTGTGCTTTCATTTTAGATGCCATATGCTTCAATTTCGAATTTCCCATTTTTGGATGGAAATGGACTCCTCAGGACCCCACTCCTATCCATATCTATCATAAATATTTGTGGAAATACCATTACAAAAACCATCTATATAAGATTTGTCATGGATTTATGATGCCCATTCACCGAGCCATTTTTAACAAACCCTCTCCGCGTCTATCAGATAAGGGAAACCTTGACTTAACCCTAATTAGAAACTGGTTTGGAGAAGATAATTTCACTTACATCTGAATATTCGGAACTGTAACCAACCCTCATGTTTTTCCTCTGTACATTCCTGATAAATTACTAGCTCAGGAAATTTCCTATCAGATTACAAAGAACTGTTTGTCCAGGAATCTTAAGACCTCCAAGAAACAAATGTGGCCTACATTTCCTCTCAAAAGTGTATCTTACATTCTCAATGATTTCAAGCATGCAGAGAAAGAGGCTTTGAAAATTAAACAACTCAAACTAGCATTCATCGCCCCAAGGCAATATGACCTGAAGAAAATAGCCCTTAATGTTACATCTACGATACAAATTGCCAAGTTTGAACTTGAAGATCATAGTTTTGATGACCTATTTGTCTCATTTGAAGGTTTTTCACAGGTTAAGCAACAAGCAAGTTCAAAACTGGAAAAAGGAAATATGGAGAAATTCATGTTTTACAGGAATAAGAGGTTACTGACAATTCCTCTTGACCAACTACAAACGACTCATCTGATATCCCAAGAAGAACAAAAAGAAGAAAAGGGAAAAAAGAGTGATACTCAAACTGAACAAGTAAACACAGGGAAAAAAGCTGACAACTCCTCTGATATTGATATACATGTTAATTCAAAAGAAGGTGAACAGTTCAATCAACAGATCCAAGGTCAGGATGATTTTCAGAAACTGAATACAACACAAACATCTATCATCACAGTTAAAGAGACAGTCAGTAATACCATCACTCCAGAAGTTTAAATTATTCCTGAGAATCCATCTGAGGAGATTGTGTTAAAAATTGAAGATATTCCACCCTTGGAAATTTTATACAGTCCAAAGCATAGAGCTGTGGTTAAGAGGAAAAGAAAGAAAAGAAAACTAAACCACAATCTATTATCATCTTCCCAGGCTGAATTGATGGATGTTGTTTGGAAAAACTCCAAGATTGATCCTTTAGAGGACTTAACAAAACTATCTTAGTATGCAGGAGCCTATACAGCAACAACCATAGATAAAGCTTCCGAGGTAAATTTGTTAATAAGATAAAAAGACCAAAGAATAGTACAGCTGGAGCAACAATTAGTTGAAGAAATACAACAGAATGAAGAACTTAGAGAATAGTTAATTTTTGAAAGAAAAAAGCTTGACCAGCAAGCTATACAAAAACAACAACAACTGATCCAAGAGGTAAATAAATTACAGACATTGCTTCAAAGAGAAAAAGTGGCCAAGGAGGAACAAAATGCAATTTTGCAAGCAAAATTGCAAAGATTTAAAATATCCCGAGGTAGATCAATTCAAGAAGGAAGCCCTTGAATCAAATAAAATGTTATCATTACAACTTGATATTTTATCTCAAAAGATAACAATGGTTCATCCTTTATGTGAAATAACCATATCACTTGCATAGAAAACTACAAACTCAAGACTTGAATTTGAGGATGCCGATGATAAAATCTCAGGATTTCTCACATGGAAAGAAACAGATCAAGGAATGGCAGCTATTTTGCCTAAAATTCAAGAAGCACATAGAGAAATTATGTTTGCAGAGTGGGAAGCACAGTTGATTAAAACAGAGAGAGCCATTTCCAGGGCAAGAATTTTAATGGACAATGTGGTAAAGTTAATCAATGATAACCTATATACTGCTAACTTAATCTCTGATCACATTCCACAACAACTTTCGAAGGTCAAAGAGTTAGAAAAATAATGGGAACAGGAATTGAAAAGTAGGTACCAACGAATTGATTCAATACAAGAGCTAACATGGGATACATTCTGGTCATATCTATTCAAACCACGCAGCCAACAATTGACAATGAAATTCCTCTCCCATGCTATTGCTAATATGATCCCATAATTTTCTGATGCCACCTACACCGGGCAACTACATTCTCATCTGAGTCATCCGCCAGGGGTCAAAGATATGTTATCGATATGCCAACTGCACACATCAAATACATGAGTAATATCTTAGATCTATTCTAATGGGAACCGCCAATCTATTTTTGTAAAATATCATCCCCAGCTTTCATGATTTTTTATTCACAACAGCATCTAAGCGATGTTTAGGATAGTTTGTTAAAATTTTTAGTACTATTTAAACCCCTTTCATGTATTTAGAAAGGGTCTTGAATTTGTAATAATTTTTGACTTGGAAGATACACTTCTGTACTTCTGAATACATTATTTTTATTAATGGTGGATCACATTTTGTGGTTTTATGAGGAATCATTTTTAAGAGTATGCACTTTTGCGTCTTGGAGATAGTTCTAAGTGAAAGAACATGATCAGAGTATCAATTGCATCATAGAATTTTAAATGTATTTGGTATTTTATCATTTCTGTTTCAGTTTTTTTATGCGATGAAATATTCCTATTAAAATTTTCTATTGTTTATATATATATATATATATATATATATATATATATATATATATATATATATATATATATATTTATATATATATATATATATATATATATATAAATGTTTCTAAAACATTTCTTTGTTATATCATTTATGAAAATATAGAAATGTTATCTTTCATAACATGTATAGACAATATAGAAATATAGATCTGTGAATAAGATACGTTATTATAACTTTGTTTAACTTCTTAAACAAAGTTCCATCATATGAAATTTCATCTTTCTTTTAAATAAATTAGTCATCTTTATGATTGTTTGTTTAATTGAAATTATTCTTAAAATCGTGTTCATATTTAAATACCCGGGTTAGTTTAGAGTTATTTGTATTTATTAAGCAATATATTAAATATCAAATTTCACCATCCATTATACGCACACCTCACCATAAAATAATCTCATTTATTATTGGGAAACAGGTCCCATATTATCCAGTCAGATCCACTACTATAAACGGAAAAGGAGATGTACTAAGGTCCGGACCGGGTGGTTTCCCCAATGTTTGAAGCTAGGATTTCAGGGGCTTCAACATTTTTGGCAGTAGAAGGAGGGCCTAAGCTGTGAATGGAAAGTAAATCCAAATCCACAGGCCATTCCGAGAGCAATTCACCCTCGTCACCTTCTTCAACTTCTCCTTCATCTCAAATCTCAAGGGAAGAAGTTGAAAAGATAAGTACTACACCCACTGTCAAAACCTTAGACAAATCAAGAGAGTCATCTATTGAATCTCCTTAAGTACAATAGTTAATTCATAAACTTCAAGGATTTTCATTATCTCAAGAGGAATCCGGGTTATCCCAAGGCAGTGTGACTTCACAATACATTCCTTCTTAGCCTCTTATTAGACTACAGAGTGAAAATCTTGGTATTGCACCAACTGAACTTCCTCTACAAAGTCAAAAAAGAGCTAGAAAAACACCCTCTGAGTCAGATAGTGAGACTCCTTCATCAATATCATCCACATCTTCCATATGACTTCCATCTACTTCCCAACTTCAAATCACAATCTAGAAAGGTACAGTTGTTTCAACAACACCTGCTCAAACAATTTCAACTGTTCCTTCAACTTCTTCTACCGTTAGTACAACGATGGCACAGAGACCACGGACCAATCCAGGAGCAGTTGAAATGCCTGCACCTTTGAGTCAATTACCAGTTAATCCTGAAAAATGGTTAGCAAAGTTTAGTCCTGACCTTGGCATACTAGCTGAAGAAAACATTAACAACTTCATGTTGTTTGTAACTTTAAATGGAGTAACACAAGAAGATGTTGTGGTCAGACTATTCCCATACACTTTGCAAGGAGCAGCGGGATCTTGGTATTTTTCATTACCATCAAGATCCATTACTAGCTGGGATATTTTTCAAAAACAATTCCTAACCAAGTTCGGAGATGATAGGTCAATAGCAACTTTGATTAATGATCTTTCCAATTTGAAGGCAGAATCCAAAGAACTCATCAAAGACTTCAAATCTCTATTTAACAAGTTGTTGAATAAAATTCCTATAACATCAAAAGCTAGTGAATAAGTCCGAAGTGAATGGTATATATCTGCTTTGCCTTCAAACATAGCCATCTTTGTAGATAGAGCTGCTAAACCTACACTAGCCGAAAACATGAAGGAAGCAATTGCAGTAGAAAAACGTATCATCGCTTTAGATAAAAAGAATGCTAATGAGGAGAGAAAATCCAAAAAGGTTAGTTTCAAAGATGATTCGAAGAAGAAAATACCTAAAGATCCATATGATATGGAAGGATTAAAAAAATTCTTGAAGACTATGTCCAATGAAATGGTTGAAATTAAGAAACAGGTAGCTGAAACTTCCACTAAAAGGCCCTTTAGGAATTTTAAAAGAAATCAGACAACTGAATCTAGACCACCTAATGCAATATCTAACACAGAGTCATATTTAGAGGAGGAAGAAGAAGAAGATACACTCCTATCATCAGAAGAAAACGAAGAAGAAGAATTAGTTGAATGCCATGGGATGTGGCATTTCATTTTGCCTAACTCAAATAACAAAAATGAACAAGAATCTCTCCCAGTGAGTACAAGAAGTAAGAGTGTAGCAGAACCTATTCAAACATCTGCCAAGAAGAAAAATTCAACTTCGATTACTAAAGATAAAACTCCTATGAAGAAAGCTTCCCCTTTGCCTACCCAAAATCAGACATCATCTTCTAATCCTCCCTCAACATCTAAAACACTAGTAGTGTCTGATTCTATGGATTATAACATTATTGAAGATATGAAGAAGACCAGAGAAAATATTTTTTTACATGAACTCAGCAAACTCAAGCATCAACATAAGCTGTTGTTAAAAGAACTAAATGCAGTACCTGCGTCTTCTCTCCCAAATGGTGTAATATCCAAAGTAGCCAAAGGATCAGGTAAGCCACCTAATAAAGTAGATGCTACTGATACTATCTATATTGAAGATAGATCTAATTCACACAAACCTCCTTTCTTCTTAACTTACGATATCTGTAATAGAAATTTACATAACTGCTTGATAGATTCAGGGGCATCATCAAACATAATTCCAGCCTCAGTATGCTCTAAATTAAACATTGAACCCCGGAAATCTGCAGTTCATATTGTCCAATTAGATCGAACTAAAGTGCAAGTTGTAGGATAGATTAATTCAGTCACTATTAGGCTAGCAACTGATCCAACAATAGTTCAGAGAATTGATATATTGATTGCTGACATCCCTGAGTTTTATGGTTTGATCTTAAGCAGGGATTGATCTGAAAAACTCCATGGATACATTTCTACCGATTGGTCTCACATGTGGCTTCCCTATAAAGGGAAACCTAATCAAATTAAAGTTGAGCAGGAGAAACACATGACTCATATAGTAACAGAGTTTGAATAGGAAAATCAACTTGTAGCTTTCAATAACAACATTCTTGGAAATTACTCAGTCGAATCATTCTTCGGAAATTTTAATTCCCAGCAATCACCTTTCTCTATAAATAGTTTCACTTCACAAGTTGAAAATTTTTCACATACTAATACTTCAAGATGTATTAATATTGCTGATCAAACTGTAAATAAATATGTAGATAAGTCTTTATTATGGTCTTTATATTTTGATGGATCAAAGTCCAATGATGGTGTAGGATCAAGATGTATTTTGTTTAATCCAGAAGGGGAGAAAATTATGTTATCATGCAGATTAGAATTTGAGTGTACAAATAATATTGCAGAATATGAAGCCTCGATTCAAGGACTTTATAAAGCAATATGGTTGAATGTTAAATATCTGAAGGTATATGGTGATTCTAAAATTTTCATCAGGCAAGTAAGAAATACTATTCATTGTCTTTCAGGTCATCTTAAACATTACAAAACTTGTGTTCAAGATCTTACAACTCATTTTCCAGCATTCAATATTTACCCTATTCCTAGATCACAGAATTCAATAGCTGATTTATTAGCTAATGTTGTTTCTAAACTCCTTTCAGCTGAGGATTATAGTCCAGATAGGTTTTCAGTTGAATTAATATTTCAACCATCTGTTCCTGACAATTTTACCAACTGGCAAGTGTTTAATCATGATGAAGATATCTTGAACTTATTAACCTCGGAGAAATCTTATGATGATCAAATAATTGATGAAAGTGATCATGATCTTCAAATAAAATCAAAAAATAATAAAAATTCCATTCCGAAATCAGTGTTAAAACTTGAATATCTCTATGATATCAAATATAGATTCAAAAATGTTACTAATGCCAAACTTCAGAGTTCAACTTTAAAGTTTGAGATAATAAATCTTGGTACTGAATCTAAGCCACAAAATGTCAATCTAGGACTTGGGCTAACACAAGAAGAAATGTTTGCTTTCATCAAACTTCTAAACAAATACAAGAGTGTTTTTTCTTGGAATTACGAATATTTGAGAAGTTATGATACTTCTATCATTAAGCATACAATTCCAATGATCTCCGATGTAAACCCAGTTCAACAAAAGCTAAGGAAGATTCATCCCAACGTGGAAATTCAAATTAAAATAGAGTTGAATAAACTCTTGAAAGCCAAAATTATTTTCCCTATTAGACATTCAAATTGGGTTTCCAATTTAGTACCTATTAGAAAGAAGAATGGAGATATTAGGATTTGTATGGAT
Source organism: Pinus albicaulis (assembly GCA_034641835.2). NCBI lineage: Eukaryota > Viridiplantae > Streptophyta > Pinopsida > Pinales > Pinaceae > Pinus > Pinus albicaulis. The sequence goes on along the minus strand of MU968411.1, from coordinate 64,360,204 downwards.
TTTAGAAATCTCAACAAGGCTTGTCAAAAGGATAATTTCCCATTACCTACAATGGAACAAATACTTCAATCAGTAGCTGGTTTTGAATTAATGTCTTTTCTTGATGGTTTTTCAGGATATAATCAGATACTAGTGCATCCCGATGATAGACTGAAAACCACATTCATAAACAAATGGGGAACATATGCCTACCAAAAAATGCCTTTTGGTTTAATAAATGTTGGAGCTACCTTCCAAAGAGCCATGGATATAGCTTTCAAAGATTTGATTAATAGGTCAGTTGTTGTATACCTAGATGAAATAACTTTCTATTCAAAGAAAAGAACTAACCATCTACATGATTTAAAACAAATCTTTGAACGATGTAAAAGGTATGGCATTTTTTTGAATCCAAAAAAATCATTCTTTTCTCTTAATGAAGGGAAACTCTTAGGATTTATTGTATCTAAAGATGGCATATATATTGACCCTGACAGAATAAAGGACATTTCTGATATCCCTTTGCCACATAACAAGAAATCCATGCAGTCATTTTTAGGATAGATAAATTTTGTAAAGAAATTTGTTCCTGATTCTTCTCATATAGTTTTACCTTTACAGATAATGATTAGGAAGAATTAAATTTTCAAATGGGGAAATAAAGAAAAGGAAGCCTTTAATTCAATCAAATAGGCAATCATTAATGCTCCAGCCTTGATTACTCCTAATTTTTCTAATCATTTTATTTTGTATACTTTAGCCACTGAAACATCTTATGCAGCTGTTTTGACATAACTCAATGATCAGTAGATTGAAGCACATATTTCCTTCTTTAGTTCAAATCTGCACAGAGTTGAACTTAACTATTCAAAAGTAGAAAAAAAAGCTTTTGCTATGTTTAAGTCTATCAAACATTTTAGGCCATTTTTCTTAAAAACGCATACAAAAGTCATTGTCCCATTTTCTGCAGTGAGACAATTGCTAATACAAAGAGAAGTAGGAGAAAAAAGGGCTAATTGGGTAATAGCATTACAGGAATACGATATTGAAATTAAACCAACTAAAATTGTTAGAGGACAAGGTTTTTGCATGTTATTAGCAGGAGCTTCCAATATTCCAGAACATTAAGATCAAGATAATATTGTTCAAGTAGATGAGATAAGTATCATAAATTCTGAATCTCAATATGCTGATATGATCTTTTACTTAAAAAATGGGTATGATCCTCCTAATATCAACTAAAAAAGTAAGTGTGCTTTAAGATTAAAAGCTAAAAACTTTGAAATCATTGATGATGTGTTATTCAGAAGAAATTATGATTCCATTTCTCTAAGATGTCTAGAGAAAATTGAAGCACACAAGGTTTTGTAGGAATTACATGATGGACCAGCAAGTGGACATTTTGGAGGAGACACTACAGCTCACAAGATAATTCATGCTAGATATCATTGGCCTACTTTGTTCAAATATGCCCATGAATATGTAAGGAAATTTAAGACTTGTTAAACTGCCAGTGGAAGACAAAGGAAACCAACTTTTCCTTTACAACCAGTAAGCATTGAACAATCATTTGAACAATGGGGACTTGAAATTATTGGAGAAATTGTTCCACATTCTTCCAAGCAACACAGATACATCCTTACAGCAACAGATTACTTTACAAAATGGGTAGAAGCAATTCCTTTAAAGGTAGCCAATTTTGATGCAATCATTGAATTCATTGATCAATTCATTATCACCAAGTTTGGTGTACCTAATGCCCTTGTTTTTGATAATGCATCTTATTTTTCTAGAAATATTTTAATGGAATTTTCTCTCAAAAGAGGTTTCAATTTAAAATATTCTGCAAATTATTACCCACAAGTTAATGGTTTGGCAGAATCAACTAATAAAAATATCATTAAAATCATCAAAAGAACGGTAGATAAAAATTAAAAGAATTGGCATAAGTCTTTGATTTTTTCACTTTGGGTTGATCGTATAACTCGGAAATCCTCAATCAGTACTTCACCTTTCAATCTTGTGTATGGGAAAGAAGCCATAATACCTTCAAACTTAGCACTCCCATCTCTAGCCCTAGTACAATTTATTGAAGAAAATCCTTCATCTTCTGTTCAACTAAGATTTGATCAAATCCTCAAATTAGATGAAGAAAGAGAAAAAGATAAAATCACCATGCTAAACATCAACAACTCATAAAATCTTCTTTTGATGAAAATTATACTGGATCTAAAACATTACAAATCAGTGGTATTGTTTTAAAATGGGACAAAGCACACAAAGATAAAGGAAAACATACTAAATTTCAAAAGATGTGGCTTGGACAATTCCAAATCATTGAAAAGATAGGCTCATCAACATTCATATTACAAGATCTAACAGAAAGGAGAGATTCTCTTCCTGTGAATGGGCTTATTTTGAAAAAAGTATTTTCCTAAGAAGGCAATCCCTTCTTACCTGTACATATTCATTATGCAAATTTTTTTGTTTTACAAATAATGTTGTTAATAGTCTTCCATTGACCTTTTAATATTGAAAAGATATTTGAGAAAATAATGTGAATACTTGTTTATACAGATAGAAATTTTTAAGGAAGTGATTACAGTTTTGGAAAGTTATAATAAAATTTGAAACTCTGAAAATTTATTTTTATATTTTCAAGATCTTCTGAAACCTTAGAAATATTTTAAATCATTCGAAAGTTTATAAATAGAGAGATGTTATTTATAAAAAGTAAGAATTTTTCTAAAAGGTCATCCATTAACTCTTAAGGAGAGAATCATTCACCCCATCCACTAAGGTTATGATTTTTTAGAGTGTAATTCTAAAAATTGTGTCTAAGATAAAAGATAAGAGGTCTCATCACGAGCCTGTTTACCATGATCATAGGGAAGTAATCAAACTGACATTACCATTACTGCATACCAAAACAGGTAATGGCTTATAATTATAAGACAAGGGGTCTCATCACGAGCCAACTTGTTCTGTTTAGTTACAACTAGTGAATGGCATTGTTATCAACTGGCTCCCAAACCAAGACAATGGCTTTTAAGTTAAAAGAATAAAATAAACAAAAGATATAATATCTTTATGAATTTATATTTTAAAAAGTTATACTCTTAGATGGATGGGATAATGGATGATTAATGGTTAAAAGGTAACCATGTCGAGACTATAGACGTTTGCAGGCAACAGAGGCACTACCTATGACAAAAGAGTAAATTACAAAGCTAAATTGGAGAAGTCTCCTACTTTATCTTTATCAACTAATCAAAGCTTGATGAAACCAAAAATGTTTTTATTTCAAGGGATTAAAAATAAATTGTAAATAATTTCTAATTTCATTCAGAGTTATATTTTATATAAATTTTTCTAAGATAGTTTTCTTTGTCTTTAAAAACTTTTACCTACAAGAGATGTAGTGTTCGCTTTATTTTTTCAGAGATAACTATTTCTCCCAGTGAATCTCCAATTGTAGTACTATACAACAACCCTCCCCATTTCTAAATTTTTATATTAATTTTTAGAAGAAATGGTTCCCCTTTTCTTTTTCTTTTAGATTCAATAATTTTTCCTAGCTTCGCTTATTGCAAAAATTAAAGAAAGAACTTTGTATATATCTAAATATTAAAAGGAAATCAAATAAATCATTAAAAAAAACAAAGCCTAAACATAAGTTTTTATCGCATTTCACAAAATATAAAGGAAAAGCTCAATATGTCATTGCTCAAAAAAGTTCTGATGCGATAAAGTTAATCGCTAAAATGCATATCACATAGGAAAAATTCAAAAGCCTTCTCTATCATTCTGATGTGATAAATCGCATCGCAAAAGCGCATATCGTAATAAACATACGGCTAATTCTTCCGTTCGAAAAGCCCCGATGCAATGAAGTCTTATCGCAATCGCAAATCGGCAATCATATCACAAAGCGGTCTCATTGCAAAGCTTCGATGCGATAAGTCTAATCACAATCGCGAATCGACAGAAAACTTAATACATCCTTATATGTTCCTTTCAAAATTTGCGATGCGATAACTCATCGCTGATTGCTCATCGCTATCGCTCTTCTCTCATTACCATAACCATCGCTCATCGCTCTTCACTGATCATCGATTGCTCATCGCTCTTCGCTAATTGCTCATCGCTCATCACACATGTTCTTAAACCACACCCCTATTCCAACTCATCGGAAATTGCAATCGGAAGCTTCAAACGACCTGTGGAATAGCTATCCCGCTTACTTGCAGACTTGTCAAAATGCTACTAGTTGAAGAAATGTTGAAGAAAATGAAGAAAGCAAAGGTTATCATTGTCCCAAAGGAAAAGCCAGCTAAATTAAAGTTAATAACCGATACTACATGCATTGGTCTTGAAAAGATGTCTTGGGAAGAAGTTTATAATCTGCTCGAAGCTGACAATCCCACTGTGAGAGAAGAAAAAGCAACAGTGCTAGACGAGGACTCAGAAACAGAAGATAATCCCCTCAAAGAACTGGAAGACTCTTATCTTCATAGAGTAGAAGCTCGAGAAAATGTATTTCCATACTATGATTTAGTACGATGGGTAAAAGAGGGCATAAACATCATAGACAGAGAATTTTTCACAGCTGAAGGGAAGATGTTCGGATCGTTTAAATCAGAGGATATCAGGGCAATGTATCATCTACCAGAGCCTCAGAAGGTCTACAAAAAAGAATTTCTAGAGGATTTTGTTTCAAAAAATGAAATAGAGTCAGACCCTATTAGATACTGGAGACAAGCTTCAGAGAAACACAAGCATGAATCCTCAGGTATGTATTCTATAGAATCTCTAGCACCTCCCTATTGCTACGCTGCTGCCATGATATGCAGACTATTTGGGTTTGCCAATTCTGCAAGGTTTTCTATTGAAATGGTACCCCTGATTGATTTCGCCGTGAATTCTTATTTTATGGATTGGTCAGTCATCCTATCTAATAATATAGAAAATAAAATTCTTGATTATAGAAGAAGTAGGCATAAATCTACTGTAACGACACCCCCATTTCATCTGTGTGCTTTCATTTTAGATGCCATATGCTTCAATTCCGAATTTACCATTTTTGGATGGAAATGGACTCCTCAGGACCCCACTCCTATCCACATCTATCATAAATATTTGTGGAAATCCCATTACAGAAACCATCTGTATAAGATTTGTCATGGATTTATGATGCCATTCATCAAGCCATTTTTAACAAACCCTCTCCGCGTCTATCAGATAAGGCCAACCTTGACTTAACCCTAATTGGAAACTGGTTTGGAGAAGAGAATTTCACTTACATTTGAATATTCAGAAGTGACCCTCATGTTTTGCCTCTGTACATTCCTGATAAATTACTAGCTCAGGAAATTTCATATCATATTACAGAGAATGGTTTGTCCAGGAATCTTAAGACCTCCAAGAAACAAATGTGGCCTACATTTCCTCTCAAAAGTGGATCTTACACTCTCAATTATTTCAAGCATGCAGAGAAAGAGGCTTTGAAAATTAAGCAACTCAAACTAGCATTCATCGCCCCAAGGCAATATGACCCGAAGAAAGTAGCCCTTAATGTTACATCTACGGTACAAATTGCCAAGTTTGAACATGAAGACGATAGTTTTGACGACCTATTTGTCTCAGCTGAAGTTTTTTCATAGATTAAACAACAAGCAAGTTCAAAAATGGAAAAAGGCGATATGGAGAAATTCATGCTTTACAAGAATAAGAGGTTACTGACAATTCCTCTTGACCAGCTACAAATGACTCATTTGCTATCCCAAGAAGAACAAAAAGAAGAAAAGGGAAACAAGAGTGATACTCACACTGAACAAGTAAACACAAGGAAAAAAGCTAACAGCTCCTCTGATATTGATATACATGTTAATTCAAAAGAAGGTGAACAGTTCAATCAGCAGATCCAAGGACAAGATGATTTTCAGAAACTGAATACAACACAGACATCTATCATCACAGTTAAAGAGACAGTCAGTAATACCAACACTCCAGACATTGAAATTATTCCTGAGAATCCATCTGAGGAGATTGTGTTAAAAATTAAATATATTCCACCCTTGTACATTTTCTACAGTCCAAAGCATAGAGTTGTGGTTAAGAGGCAAAGAAAGAAAAGAAAACTAGACCACAATCTATTATCATCTTCCTAGGCCGAATTGATGGATGTTGTTTGGAAAAACTCTAAGATTGATCCTTTAGAGGACTTAACCAGACTATCTCAGTATGCAGGAGCCTATACAACAGCAACCATAGATAAAAGCTTCCGAGGTAAATTTTTTAATACAAGAAAAAGACCAAAGAATAGTACAGCTGGAGCGGCAATTAGTTGAAGAAAGACAGTAGAATGAAGAACTTAGAGAACAGTTAAATTCTGAAAGACAAAATCTTGACCAACAAGCTATACAAAAACAACAACAACTAACCCAAGAGGTAAATAAATTATAGACATTGCTTCAAAAATAAAAAGTGGCCAAGGAGGAACAAAATGCAATTTTGCAACAAAAATTGCAAAGATTTAAAAATTATCCTGAGGTAGATCAATTCAAGAAGGAAGCCCTTGAATCGAATAAAATGTTATCATTACAGCTTGATATTTTATCTCAGAAGATAACAATGGTTCATCCTTTATGTGAAATAACCATATCACTTACAGAGAAAAAAACAAACTCAAGACTTGAATTTGAGGATGTCGATCAGAAAATCTCATGATTTCTCACATGGCAAGAAACAGATCAAGGAATTGCAGCTAATTTTCCTAAAATTCAAGAAGCACATAAATAAATTCTATTTGCAGAGTGGGAAGCACAGTTGATTAAAACATAGAGAGCCATTTCCAGGGCAAGAGTTTTAATGGACAATGTGGTAAAGTTAATCAATGATAACCTACATACTGCTAACTTAATCTCCGATCAAATTCCAGGACAACTTCCGAAGGTCAAAGAGTTATAAAAACAATGGGAACAGGAATTGAAAAGTAGGTACCAACGAATTAATGCAATACAAGAGCTAACATGGGATACATTCTGGTCATATATAGTCAAACCACACAACCAGCAACTGACAATGAAATGCCTCTCCCATGCTATTGCTAATATGCTCCCAGAATTTTCTGATGCCACCTACACCGGGCAACTACATTCTCGTCTGAGTCATCCACCAGAGGTCAAAGATATGTTATTGATATGCCAGCTGCACACATCAGATACATGAGAAGTATCTTAGATCTATTCTGATGGGAACCACCAATCTATTTTTGTAAAATCTCATCCCCAACTTTCATGATTTTTTATTCACAACAATATCTAAGCGATGTTTAGGATAGTTTGTTAAATTTTTTAGTACTATTTAAAACCCTTTCATGTATTTAGAAAGGGTCCTAAATTTGTAATAATTTTTGACTTGGAAGATACACTTTTTTACTTTTGAATACATTATTTTTATTAATGGTGGATCACATTCTGTGATTTTATGAGGAATCATTTTTAAGAGTCTGCAATTTTGCGTCTTGGAGATAGTTCTAAGTGAAAGAACAAGATCGGATTATCAATTGCATTAGAGAATTTTAAATGTATCTGGTATTTTTATCATTTTTGTTTCAGTTTTCTTATGCGATGAAATATTCCTATTAAAATTTGCTATTGTTTATAGATATATGTTTCTAAAACATTTCTCTGTTATATCATTTATGAAAATATAGAAATTTTGTCTTTCATAATATGTATAGACAATATAGAAATATAGATCTATGAATACGATACATTATTATAACTCTGTTTAACTTCTTAAACAGAGTTACCATCATATGAAATTTCATCTTTCTTTTAAATAAATTAGTCATCTTTATGATTGTTTGTTTAATTGAAATTATTCTTAAAATCGTGTTCATCTTTAAATACCTATGTTAGTTTAGATTTATTTGTATTTATTAAGCAATAGATTAAATATCAAATTTCACCATCCATTATACACACACCTCACCATAAACTCATCTCATTTATTATTGGGAAACTGGTCCCATATTATCCAATTAGAGCCACTACTATAAACGGAAAAGGAGTTGTACTAAGGTCGGGACCGGGTGGTTTCCCCAATGTTTGAAGCTAGGATTTCAGGGGCTTCAAAAATCTCTTAAATGGTTCATGAGTCTAGGTACTAATTCAATAATATCATGGAATGATATGAAAAAGATATTTCTATAAAAATACAAAGATCATGATCTTAGAGAAGAAATTTTTAGAATGAACCAAGAAGAAGATGAGAGCCTTGAGGATCTAATAGAGAGGTTCATGTATAATGTTAAGAGGGAAAAATTGCATCATTTAGGATTTGACACCGTTAAAAACCCTCTTACTTAGAGCAATTAGGGATGAGTGGATTGATCTCCATAATGTCATGAGTAAAGGAGATGTATATCAATTGTCATTTGAAGAAATTTGTGAAAAATGAAAGTGCATATCAAGAGGAAGGGAAAGAGTAAGTAAGTCAGCATCAACATTGGTAAGGCAAGATGAACTTGGAAATTTTCTTAACAACTTTAAAATAGAAATTCTTAGCAATCTAAGTGAATAAGTAAAAATTTTAAGAATGAAAAATGAGAAAAAAGAAGATGCTGATATTTTTTTTATCCATGCAGAATCATATGCTACTAAATGTTGTTCATCATTCCCCAGGTTTAAATAATTTTACCAGGAAGACAATGGAGCAAGACAATCACCAAAGAAGCAATGTTATGTAGCTCCAAGGAGACCCTGGCAACCTAGTCAACTTGATATGATACAAGGACTCACTTCAAAATTTCAAGCTTATTCACATCCATCTCAAACTAATTGGGACACACTCCCTCCTTGGAAACCTTGGCCATCTCAACCCCAAAACCAATATTGGCAACATGGTTGGCAAGATCCTTACCGGGAAAATCCTCAACATCCTAAATATTTCCCTCAATATCCTCCATACCTGACTCCATGTTATCCCTACCATCCACCTCCACCACAACCACAACCTCAACCACATCCATGTCATATATCCACCCCCACTCAATTATCTGTACCAAAATTTCCAAACCCATACAATGAAGTATCTCAGCTCACTTACAATGCTGAGGTGCAATACTACCAAACATATCCTGTTGATCTAAATGGTCTGCATTTTAGTTCAAGAAAGGTGTTGCAAAGAAGAGATTTTATTAGTGTCATTTAAGGACAACATCAAGAAGAATAAGATCCAAATGAGGAGATCAAAAGATCGAGGGTTGCACTTGATAAAAAGCAGAAATCAGAATCAGATGTTGAGAAAGTTCCCTCATGTTTACCAACATTTACTGCATGTGTTCAAGAGAACAATTAGCAAACAAAGGAAGATTTGGCTGCCATAATAGAAGAGGACATCCAAGGTGATCCAACTCAGCAAGTGAACTAGGGGCATCACAACTATATTGACATATGGTTCCAAACATTCATTAAGTTGCAGCAACACACTCTTCTCCAATAATACTTGATACAATTCTAGTCAAATAAATTCATCTCTCATATTCAGGTACATGTCAATTATTAGGGGAATTTTGAGGTCTAAAATGGGCCTCCGAAGAAAAATGTACAACCAAAATAAAATTTATAAGAACCAATACGATTCAAGAGGATGACGTCAATCATGGGGGATGATTCACCATTTTTTAATTAAAAGGGTAAAAATATTAAAAAATAATAAAATAATAAAACTATTTTTTCAACTCGTATTTTAAACTTATCTCCCAAAGCTTTTACTCAAATTTCTAGCAGGAGTACTCGTTGGGTGAAAAATTTAATTCCTCATCTTAGGAGTACCCTTGTTGCATACTTTTGATAGACCCTGCTATGCGAAAAATGAGAAATACATGAAAAAATGTGATTGCATTCACGTTTTTCATGTATTTCTCATTTTTCGTTTAGTAGGGTCCATCGAAAGTATGCAACATGGGTACTCCTTAGATGAGGAATTAAATTTTGCATCCAAAAATTACTCCTACTCGAAATCTGAGTAAAAAAATTGGGAGATAAGTTGAAAATATGGGTTGAAAAGTAGTTTTTTCTTTTTTCCCTCTAAAATTTGATGATGTCATCAAATATTATTTTATTATTTCCACTATTATTTAATAATTTCCTTAGGAGGCCCATTTTAGACCTCAAAATTCCCCTAATGATCATGTATTCCAACTGTGCACATGATTTTATCTGTCATCTTGATGTGTACATTACTCCATTGGAAGTATTCCTATACTTAAAAAAAGTTTTTTTTTTCAAGTAGAGTAGGAAAGTGAAAAAAAGAAAAAAAGAAAAAAGGGGAAAGAATAAAATCTCAGGTGAAAACCTATTTTGAGGCATCTGAGATTGGCCCACTGATTGAAAACCTCCATGAGGCGGTCATTGGGTTGGGAAAAAAAAGAGAAAAATAAAAGATCCTAGGTGAAACCTCCTTTGAGGCGCCTAGGCAGACCTACTAGTGGAAAACCTCATTGAGGCAGCTAGTAGGCCTTATATAAAAAAAATTGTATTTCTCCATGTATCTCTCTCTAATGAATGCAGGTGCTCTCCAACCTTTGCAAATCGGAAAACAACAAGTTGGCACAAAAATAAAATACGGTCAACACCCTGATTATAGGTAGTCAAACTTGGACTTCCTCCTCATGTGCTATAATATTCCTAATTAGTCCTACGCTAATTGGAATATCCACTTTTGTTTTTATTTCTTTGCTTAAAGAATAAATGTGTAAAGGAGGCTCATCAAACTCCTAATAAATAATAAACCAAGGCCAAATGTGAAAAAGGCTAAATCTTGGCTATGTAAGCAAGCACCCTTAGGTGTGAAAGGGGCTGGATATTTTGACTAGGTCAACCTTGACCAAATCTACAACGTTGTCTAGAAGAAGTGGCCATCAATGAGGCACAACGCAGTTCTAGAAGGATATGGATTGTGTGAAAGAGAATATTTCATTGAAGGTGGTTTAGGGTTTACAAGCTCTTAATCTATATAAGGAAGGGGATGGAAGCATGAAGAGGTTGTTGAAGATATCATATTTTGATATATTGTCTGTTTAGACCATATAGCTTTCTTTCGTTGTTTAGCCTAGGTTTCAAATTCTATTTAGCATTGGGATTTCTTGTTTAGGAATTCCACCTCTTCCCATTGAGTAGCTCTTAGGAGAGTCTTGTATTGCATAGTCCACTATCTGGCTTGAGGCCAAGCTTCTCCTTTCAACTACAACTCAGATCCTGTTCAGGGTTTGGTTGTCTTTGCAAGCTGCAACAAGTGGAGGCTAGATCTATTCAGATCTAGGACATTTCAGTGCCCTTTTTTAGTGGAGGAGTCTTCTTCTCTATTGGGAGGAGAGTATTGGAGTGCTTGAGCATCATTTTCTGATATTTCCATGTGGCCAACTATTATCTATACCCTACAGCGCAGTTTCTCTTCTAGGTCTGCATTATTCCTGTAGGTGTTGTTGCAAGGAGTTTGGGAGCACCATTTGGAGAGCTGGTTTCTGAGTGTTGGGAATCTACCCTTCACTTTGAGATCCATTGGAGGAGATCTACATATTATATATTTCAGATCTGATCTGCATATTTCTGAATACTTCTAAATCACTGAATATTTCCGCAGATCTGCACTCTTAGATATCAGATCTACTGCTTATACTTGGTGTAATGCTCAAAACAACAAGGGGATCTAAAAGAGGAGCCTTTCTAGTGTATGTATCTGTTATAGATATGAATTTTCATACATAGTTTTAGCCACCTATAAAATTTTGTCAAGCAAACAGGTGGCTAAATATGTTTCTGAGCCTTCAAGAGAAACATTTCCTTCGAAAATCTATCATTCTTGAAGCCTCCATGATGTCCTTATCCTTCAAAAATGTCCTTCACTGCTGTTTCCAGTAAAGAACCCTGCTATTTTGTGAAAGAAACTGCTTTCAAAAGGCCTCCATTTTCCCTTTTTCACTCCCACAAAATTCCCATTTTCATCTTTGTTTCCTTCAAAGGATCCCTCAGAAAAATCCTCATTTAACCTCTAAACCATCCCAAATCCCATTTTAAACCACATATTTCCCTTTATCTGGTTTAAAAGTCCCTTTTTTTGCCTACCGGAACCCCTCATTTGGCTTAAAAACACTAAATTTAGGCCTAAAACAACCATTTTTACCTTAAGGCCTTAAGCCCCTTTTGGCTTAACCCTTAGCCCCTTTTCTGCACGTGACCCACGCTATGACCAAGCACTAAGGCCTATTCGCAAATCGCAATCGGAGCTTTCCTGTTGGCCTTTTTCCTTTGTTCTTCAAATATTTCCGATTGCGATGAGTTTTACTCTGCCGATTTCCGATTCAATCTGGACCGTTGATCTCACTCGATCCAACGGCCAAGATCACATCGCGCTCCATTTGTTATTCACCCGATCCTTCATATGATCCCACTGAAAGATCTCCACCGTTGACTATTCTAATCTAATGGCCCACATTATATCTCAGTTATTCCTTCCTCCATTCATCTAACCCCTCCAAAGACTTCATCGGACGATCTCCACCGTAGATCATCCTGATCTAACGGTCCCAGTTCAACCTCACACCCAAACTTCCAAACAACTGGTTAGCTGCTCTGCCAGTGTTTTTTCCCCATTTTTCCACTGTGCCCACTAGTTTCATTATCGTTCCTCCATCCCCGCTGTTAGTATGAATCCTTTGTCGAAGTGTACGAAAAAGGACCACTTTAGCTACGCATAACTAATAGCCCTAACAACAAAATTGGCTGCCAATATCTTCAGATCTGCGGTTAGTTATACAAGAAAAGAGCTGCAAAATACCAGATCTATGCATGGAAAGACATTAAGCAGTAAAAAACAAGGGTTTGCTCCATATACAAATAGACAAGACAAGAACAATTTTTGAAAGAATTTTTGTATTAATGGGGTACCTGTGAGGAAAACTAGAAGGAGTATCCAATTCCCCTCAGTGGGATGGGTTCTTGGAAGTCCTCAGCACTTCAGATCTAAGATTTCTCTCTTTAGTTGATGTAGAAAACCCAATGCAAAGATTAGAGCTCAATGGGAGCAAATGATGGAGATATGTGACCAAGTGTATAGATCCAGAGTAATCTAATAGGCAACAAAAGGTGAAGAATGGTAGGAAAAACCCTCCTATTTATAACAAAATATTAGGTCATTCTAGATCTTGGTGCATGGGTTAACCAGATCTAGATCCACTTTTTATGGAATATTTTATTATATTTGTTGGAGGGAAAAGGTATTTGACTTAGGTCAAATCCCTTAATTTGTTAAAAATAAATAAATAAATGATTTATTTATCTTTTTAATGAAGTGGTTAGAAGATAATCAAATAAATAATGATTTATTTAATTATTTAAGGAGGTGGTTGAAAGATAATTAAATAAATAGTGATTTATTTAATTATTTGTGGTTGATTTGGTCATATTTAACAAGGAATATCATCTAAATAAGGTTTAAATGATTATTCCTAGAAAATAATAAGATAAATAAAGGTTTATCTAATTAATTTCTTTGATTTTGGGTTAAACATGACTGGGAATAATAATTAAATTATGGTTTAATTAATTATTCCATGAGAAAAATCAAACAAATATGGGTTTGTTTAATATTTCCTTTTGGGGTTTCCTGTTTTAACATAGTGAAAGCAGTTTTACTTAGGGTAAAACTGGTCTTACATGGTGTACTTGGGTCCATCTAATGATAATAGGTTAGATGACCAAAAAATGGTGTAACAGATTGCCCCCCAGCGTGCGAGTGTCAGGAGCAAATCGTATGACTGAAGTACGTTGTAAGAACACAATCACTAGACAACAAAAGGGGTGTCAGAGAGAGAAATGTGAGGTAGATAGTGTGCTAAAGGACTAGACCCTGAGGAGACGAGACTCGCAGGTGCAACAAGTCTCTTTTTATGAGAGGGTACCTGTGCTGAAGGCGACGGGGGAGGCATACCTATGCCCGCCGAGACAAAGTACAAAAGAATAGTGTGTCCAGTAAACAAGGGACTGAACCATAAAATACAGCTGGCAGAATCATGAGCCAGATAAAAATACAATGAGGAATCCCACATACATGCTGTGCCTGGGATAACAGCCAGGACTTGTACAATAATGTCTGAGTACATGAGATACAAATACAACCCAAATGCCCCCTGCAAATGGGGAAGGGCTCACAAAATTTGATTGATACATACAAATCGAAGAGGCGCTGCAAGTGGCTATGGCCAACATCATCAAATATCTGGAGCTGCATCGAAGGCTGCAAAGAAGAGGTCATCCGGGCATGTGGGGGGCTACCTGCAGGGCCACCCCCTTATGAGGGTTGAAACATCTCACACACACCCGGGAATCATCAAGAGCTGCTGCTGGATCACTGGACCATCAAGTATACGAATCTCGATCATGCTGAAGAAGCTGGAGAAACAATCAAGCCAAAGGGAAAGGAGATATCCCTTTGCCTGATCCGAGGCCCCGAACAGGAGTGAAAGTTGGAACCAAGGTACACCACCCTCTAGACCTGGCTTCTGGAATAAATGAGCTGATGTCGACAGAAGGAGGTCCGCCATAGTTGAGGCAATGAGAGACCCTCAACTAAGGCACAAGAGAAAAGAGTAGAGCGACGGACAGACTGACACTAATGATGATAGTGAAGTGGAAAGGACTGAGTAGCTAATGGACGGCTTCCCTTGCTAGAGCATAAAGGGCATGAATGACATGGCAGCGACTGACACAACATCATCAGGGATGGGGGACAGTGGGACTGAAGGTCATAATGTGCGACACAAGAGAGAGACCAATCAATGACGGATGGAGGGCTATAATGGGGTACAAAGGGACTCGGTATAGACTCCATGGAGGGAATGATGACTCAACTTGGATGCTCTAAACAAGGGCGACTCGATGGTGCTGCCACACAGTAAAGGCCCTAATGGGGGACCGTGGAAACATGAGTACATGATGGGAACTCATGACGAAAATCAACACGAACGAAGACAAGTAAGGAGGCAAGATGGTGCCCCAAGTACAAGTGTCGTAAGTGAGGAAATTCGATTTTAAGGAGAGGTGAAGTGACCCTTCTTGGACAAAATGTGTCCTGGTGAAGTATTAGATCACGAAAAACTAACAGATACCCATTTGAGAGTTTGGTGAGAGCTTTCCAACGGTGCAGACTGTTCGTCAAACGGGGCTACGGTGTGGTCGCAGCAGTCGAAAGAAGAAACAAGGGTTCTCTTTTAATAAGGCAGTTTTCCCTCCAAAATCACTCATTTGCTATTGTTGCTGTGGTGAATGTGGAGAGGAGAGAAGGCCCTAAAGCTTGCGGCGAACGTAGCGGACAAACCGACCGTTGGAATTGCGATCCATCAGTTGCAGGTGAGAGGTCTAACCTGTCTCTTGCATTTTGATGGATTACATTTTCAGTTTAGGGCCCAGAATCCCAGAAACAACCCCTCCTTCATCTCTACGGCCGAGTCGCACTTTTTGGGGCAAAAAGTGCGACCTAGGACGCAGGTATCAGGGAAAAAAATGTGACCTGGTCCAGAAAAGAGCAGAAAACTGCGACCTGGGAGATGAGGGGGTTTTGGTGCTGTTTTATGGCTGGAAGTTGGGTTTTGGTGTTTGGTGATGGTTTTCCCGATCTGTACGCTGACAAAAATGATGTGTTTGTGTAGGTATGGCAGAGTTACGGGTCAACTGGAGAGAGAGAGATCTGGGGACACTACGGACAGAGATCCAGGCGAATCAGGGCGTCCGCCGTGTATTGGCCAGATTTGGGGTTCTCAAGTTTTTGGAGAACCCTTTGATGAGAGCAGGGGAACCGTTACTGGCCCGGATTATCAGTTACTGGGATCCAGATCAGGAGATCTTTGTAGTGCAGGGGCACAGGATCGAGCTGACAGTCTAGGACGTGTACTTCCTGACTGGTCTCCCGCCACTGGGGATGGTGGGAAACACACAGCCAGTGTTGCCGCGGGGGCGACATATCATGGAGTTCGTGGAACGCCATTGTCGACCGGGTCTCCAAGTCAAGGGGACTCGAATACCGATCGGGGATCTAGAGAGGCTAGAAACCCGTGCAGTGGCCGCAACTGTGCTGCGAATCCTGCGCATCCAGTCGTTCCATCACATCACTGGGGAGCAGATGATGATAGTGGAAAGTGTGCTAGGTGGGACCTACTATGGTTTGGCCCAAATGATGTTGGTGTCGCTAAAGCGACAATTGTCACTATGCAGGCGGCAGGTGAACCATGACTGCTCATATGGGACTTTGTTGTGCACCTTCTTCTTTGAGAAGATCCCGACCTTGAGGCCTCGTGTACAGCTTCCAGATGGGGGGACGAGAGAGCCCAGGATGTGCCGTTGGGGACGGCTACTGTGCAGGGGAGGAGGAGGGGCGGTCGGGTGAGTGTTTCGACCGGAGTTTTTTGCCCATTGGGATCAGATGCCATTGTACATAGACGACTATCCCTATAGTGGGATGAGCTACTGTGGAGATGCGGATCTTCCACTTCCGCCTGGTCGAGTCTGGGGACCCGATGGTAAGTGACAGATTGCTATTCTTGGGTGGGCATGTTAAAGTGTTTGAATAGTAATTAATGGTACTGATTCATGTACTTTTGGTATGCAGATATAGCACCGGTAAAACCGGCTGGATATATGGGACGACCGGCAGCGTCTGGAGCTACAGGTCCAAGTGGGTCGAGAGCGGCACAGAATGAGGATGCAGCCGCCCTGCTGGAGGACATCCGCCGTAGATGCGAAAGGTTGTTGACCAGAGTATCATAGCGCGGATGGCAGGTCTTAGACGACCAGTTCATAGAGCCATGTGTTGGTCTCCCCTCGGAGTGGCGAGGTGTCATGCGGCGCATGGCGGTGGCCGGTCAGGCTATGCGCGATCTACATGCTACAGGGGCAGAGCCATTGGCCCGGGAGCCTCCAGATAGTGATTAGGGGTGGGGCATGTGGTGCCCCCTATGATGTATGTAGGGGCAGGTGGTGCCCCCAGTTTTGGGTTTGTTTTTGTAACATGCTATGGGCATGTCGTATGTATCAGAGTAGATGGACTCTAAACACATGTTTTTGCGACACATATTATGGATATGCATCGTTTTTTAATGATTATGAATGTTATTGTCTTGTATGAAATGCATGTGATAAATGCCAATCTAGAACATGGTTTGCAATACTATCTACATAGTGATTCTGTTCTCGAGGTACATGGTTGAAAGTTATGGTTTCAAATGCACGTATCAAGAGTTTCACTCGTAAATAGCGTCTAAACAACACAGGGTTATGCACACAATAAACACCATTTAGTTGCATTACAAGAAGTAGGGAATCCAAACGAACGTGCAGATGGAGGATGCGATGAAAGAGGGCATCGGCTAAGAGACCACGCACTGCATCATATTCGGCCTGATTATTGGTGGCAGAACCAATGCAGACCTTGTTAGAGAGAACAAGGGCATGCAAGGGGGTGAAAATGGCCCAACCTGCCGAGGCTAGATTCCGAGAGTAACAACTTGCACCATCGGCGTAACCGATAAAGGGTGTGGACGGGGGGTCTTGCGGAATGGTGTTACAAGACAACAAATGAGGGGAAGAGAGGTAATGACGGCAGCATGAGTGCACAGAAGACATCAGGCGGAAACTGCGGGAGGGAGTGTAAGGAGCATGATGACTGTGACTCATATACAAACTGGAGGGTGGTATATGAGGGCTATTAGAAGTATGGAGGGGACTCGGGCTGTGGAGGTCAACAGAGACACGGGTGGAGTGATCTCGTGTATGGGTGGAAAAGGGGTGGTCAGGTGACACAACAGGGGAGGGTGCAGGGGGGCTAGGCTCCAAGTGTCTCGCAGAGGAGGATAGGTAAAGAATGGTGACAGTAGACTCCGTCATCTGAACATCCAGGGGGGGAATGTTGATGGTAGCGGGGGGATCCTCAGGCTGACCTGAAGCATACTACGCGAGGATGGGAGAGGCGGATTGATTTTGTTCAACCTCATACTCTCGGATCACCTCTAAAGAGGCATGATAATGCGTCAGGTGGGGAAAATGGTGGGAGTAATGGCCATGAACGCCGCACAAAGCACAGGGTTTGTTGGTGTGGAGAGTCTTGGGGTTCTTGGTTACGGACGAAGAAGGAATGGAGGCTTCAGGGACCGTAGACTCGGGGAACGCGACTTTAACCATGGGTTGAATACGGGGTAACTCGGGACAAGCATGGGTGGCATGACCGGTGACATCACATAAGGCACAAGGCTTCGCAAGCGGGGGAGGGGCCAGGTCAGTTGTGGTGGTCTTGTCTTTAGGTGCCCCCTTGCGGGCTTTACCTTTCTTCCCAGGAGCCGTCACGACAGGAGAAGGGTCCTGTGGAGGTGCTGGGGGCACAGTGGCAACGGAGGAAGCGAGGGGGACCAGTTGAACCGGTGTCAAAGCCATGTATGGTTTGGGGTGACCGGGAGGGGTGGCGGCTGGGGGATCAAGGTACCAGACCGGTATGCCCAAGGTCAGGTTGGAGAGAGAGAGGGTGGCCATGACAGGGACAGAATATACTCCAGGAGGTGGAGCTAGGAAAGGGATCTGCCCAGCAGCGTAATGACCAGGAGGGACGGCTTCGAGATGGTTAAGGCCAGGAGGAACCGATCCAGGGGGATAAAGGGGTTCAGGGATACCAGCTGTAGGGGGAGGGCTAGAAGGAGGAGGTCCGGCTGGCTGAGATGAATGACTAGGAGCGGGTTGCGGAGGGCGGGGGGGAGGTTGCTGACTAGCCGAGGTAGGCCGCTTACGGGCAGCCTGGGACGATTGCATCATGCAAACATTTGATAAGCTGGGATCAGTGATAGGAGGAGGGGGAAGGTTAGGGAAAGTTCCAAGGAGGGAGGAATCTTTGTAAACGACGGGGGAGAAACTGGTCAAAGAATCGACGGTTTGCTTATTGGCTACAGAAGAGATGGTCGTCTCAGGTGAGATCTGAGATGGCGGCTCATGATAAGATAGCTGTTCAATAGTGACTATCTTTCCATTGTGCGGGAAAGACATCTTGCGAAAAACCGCGGATGGGACAGCAGACATGGCATAGGTGTAGCTGCGCCCCAATAGAATGTTGTAGTCTAGAGGGGCGTCAATGACTTCAACGTCAACGCAAACGGTCTTACCGACGAGGGTAATAGGGTAGTTACGAAACAGGCCAATGGGCTGGGAGGCATGACCATCCCACGCTCGGAGGGTGATCGTGGAAGGGGCCAGCTCAGGAGATCCGAGTTGCTTCCAAACCGAAGCGGACATCACGCATGTGGATGCCCCCTCATCAATTATACACCGGGACACGTTGGCGTTCCGGATTTTGACTGGGATTTGGAAGGCGACGGAAGGAGGGAGGGGAGGATAGTCTGATTGAGTGGCGTTGAAAACAATCATTTGGTCATCAGCAAGATCTATAGCGCCCACGACAGATAATAGAGCCTTCTTTTGGGAAGGGCATGACTGGAGGAGTTCCAGTGTGGAAATGGCAGCAGGAGACTGCGCTAGATCATCTACTATGCTATACGAATGAGCAGCTCGACCAGAAGCAGCATTTCGATGTAATGGTCCCTTAGGAATTTTGGTATGGACTTCAACTTTGGGTTGAGGGATATGTAAGGGACCACTAGATGTCGAAAGAGGCTCTGTAGAACCTGAAGAGGGAGGCTCGGGGGAAGACTGAGTAGGAGGCTTAGGGTACTGACGAGATCGAGTTTGAAGGTGAAGGTCGACGGATGGGGTAGGATCGGAGTGCATCATAAGGATCTGGTAATCAGAGGAACCAGAAATGGAAGGGGGGGGGCTACCTGGCTGTCGGGCAGTTGGGTAGCCACGAATCCTTGTTGAGGGAAAGGGTCAGTAAACACAGCTGGCTGGGTAGTGGCCACATTAGGAGGAGCATGAGGGGAGGCGTGTTGTCCGCGCAATGTGGCTTGAGACTCCCACATCTGTCGCATCTGGGGTAAGAGGGGACAATCGTGGGTGTAATGACCATAAACACCACAACACGAACAAGGCTTACTTGTGCGAAGCGGCCTGTCCGGCTTGGGCTGAGTGCCCTGTTGCTGGTTGGCAGTGTTAGGGTCCACACCAGGATTGGGTCCACGGGTACCAGGGGCATATTGGTTTGGGTTGCCTCTCCACCTTCTTTGAGAAGAAGGGGGATTAGTCGCGCCCTGCTGTGCAAATACTTTCCCTGGAGGAGGCTTTAAGTGCTGTTGCGGGTTTTGAGGAGGCAAGGGAGGAGGAAGCGCATATGCTGGAGGAGCTGGCGCACCAGGCTGCGGATAAGGGTAATGAGTAGGTTGGGCAACATTGAGGTAAGCAGGAGGTTGGGCAAAAGGAGGAGGCATGCCGTATCCTGGATACATGCTACCGGGAGGGGGGAGAGTGCTGGAGGAGCTGGCCCCTCCCTGAGGGAGACCATAGCCCATAGGAGGTTGAGCGTATGGATGGGAAAGGGCTCCAACGATACCGTCGGCGGAATGAGATGCCCCCGGGGTGTTAGCGCCACCGGGCCTGGGGAGGTCAGGAAGAACGGTATAAACATAACCAGATTGAGCGTAGATCAGGTCATATTTCAAGGCTATTTGGAGGGCGGCTTCTTTAGTTTGAGGAAAGTGAGAGGCGACATCTTTGCCGATGGGAGCGGGAAGGGTGCGAAGGAACCAGTCCATGTAAACCCGATCTTCGAAGGGAGGGGCTCGACATAAGCTCTGTCTTCTTCGCCATTCCTGAACATGGGCGGAAAGGCGTGTTGAAGAGGATTGCTTGAAGGAAGTCAAGAGCTCCATGCCAGTATCGTATCGGAGAGGGAGCTGGAAGTACGACAAAAAGGCTTGGGCAAGAGTCTCAAAGGTGGTATGGGTAGAGGTGGCTTGTTCGACATACCATTTAGAAGCTTCGTCGGTGAGCGTGCGTTGGAACAAACGAAGACGGATGGAGTCATCGGTAATGGAATTGGAGGAACACCACATGTGGAAATATCGGACATGATTGGTTGGATCTTCTCCATTAAGGCCCTCAAACTTAGGGATGTCGGAGGGGAGCTTGGTTGGCATAGTGGGCCAGTTAGCATTGTGGTGAATGGGGTCATTGATCAACTGATGGAAATCGGGGAGGCTGAGGCCTGCAATGTACGGCAGCATAGGGGTGGCCGGGGTAGTTCCTGTGGCGGTTCCGCTAGTAGTAGGGCCGGCATTAGGGCTGGGAGAACCGCTAGCGTTAGGCCCTGGACCAGACATAGTGAAGGTGACAAGGGGAGAACCAGGAGGAGAAGGAGGACCCGATGAATCAGGAGAGGAGTCGGAGTGCGGACTCGAAGGTGGACTGGCTCGACGACGGCGGTGCGGAGCAGGTCGATCAACCGGAAACTGAGGGTGAAGGCCAAGAAGTCTCCGGGAAAGGCGCCTTGGGGGCGCAATGATGACAGGAAGAAGGAAATCGACAAGGGCAGAAAGGGACAGAATCAAGCAATGTCAAGGGCAGATAAGGTGCAGTGATAATTGATTTTAGAGTCTTTGCCAGGCGGTGTTAACCAGGCGCTTCTTCACTTAGGGTCAGTGTGTGGTGTGCGTTAATTTTAATTTTTAAACCCTTTTCGTTTTGAGAGCAAGAAAAAGTGTGCTGCGTAACTGAAAATAAATCTGCGTAGAACAATATAGATTGCTGAAAGGACAGAACATTTAACAGCTAACTATGCATCAATCTAACCCAAAAAGGCGGGTCTCTCAAAACTACTCTAAAAGAGGGAAAAAATCTAGTCAAAACACACATAAAAAGAGGTCAATAGATCTAGGGTTGAAAGGGACAGGGATCTAGAGGATAAAGCTACTGAAAAGAGGTGCATATCACAGCCAAGAGACAGAGGCAAGGTGGCTGGAAAAAGGAAGGAAATCAGAAAAAAACGGAGGGGGCAAGGGGGAGGCCCAGAAAGTAGGTCCAAATAAAACGACAGGAGGTGATTTGAAAGGAAGAAAGGCTGATTTCAAAGGATCTGAAAGGGAGGTAACAGATCTGGAAAAAAGGAGGCTGAAGCTCTGAAAAACAGACGGCTGAAACAGCTTAAAACTCTTCCACAAAAATTCGAGGGCACTAAAGCCCTAAGGGGCTAGGTTCCCACTTAGATGAGTAAAAACAGATCAGAACTTGGTCAAAACAGGCTGAGACAGAGGCTGGAGGATCCTGGCAGAAGCTGCAGCAAAACCCAGAAAAATTGCAGAAAAATTGCTGAAAAAATGGCAGGTCGCAGTTTCTGACCTGATTTGAGTGCAGGTCGCAGAAAAGGGGCAGAAAAGTGCGACCTGGAGGTCCAGGTTGCAGTTTTTGGGCCAAAAAGTGCGACCCCCCGTTTCGGTTGTCTCGGCGGCAGATTTTCAGAAAAGTTGCTGTCTCAGTTGCGGCTGGTGTCGCTTACCTGCGCAATAGGGCCAGAAACACACGGAAGTTAGAAATTTTGATGTTTTAGGGTTTTATGTGAGAAAAACAACATGAAACTAGGAAAAATAAACAGCTGAAAAGAAACCCTAGGGTCTGAAGTAGCTGGATATGTAGGAATATGAAAAACGACAGCGGTCGTAATTTAAAACCCGTGTGGAGTCGCCATTTGTTAGTATGAATCCTTTGTCGAAGTGTATGAAAAAGGACCACTTTAGCTACGCATAACTAATAGCCCTAACAACAAAAGTGGCTACCAATATCTTTAGATCTGCGATTAGTTAGACAAGAAAATAGCTGCAAAATACCAGATCTATGTATGGAAAGACATTAAGCAGTAAAAACAAGGGTTTGCTCCATATACCAATAGACAAGACAAGAACAATTTTTTGAAAGAATTTTTGTATTAATGGGGCATCTGTGAGGAAAACTAGAAGGAGTATCCAATTCCCCTCAGTGGGATGGGTTCTTGGAAGTCCTCAGCACTTCAGATCTAAGATTTCTCTCTTTAGTTGATGTAGAAAACCCAATGCAAAGAGTAGAGCTCAATGGGAGCAAATGATGGAGATATGTGACCAAGTGTATAGATCCAGAGTGATCTAATAGGCAACAAAAGGTGAAGAATGGTAGGGAAAAACCTCCTATTTATAACAAAATATTGGGTCATTCTAGATCTTGGTGCATGATTAAAATAATGTTAACCAAATCTAGATCCACCTTTTATGGAATATTTTATTATATTTGTTGGAGGAAAAAGGTATTTGACTTGGGTCAAATCCCTTAATTTGTCAAAAATAAATAAATAAATGATTTATTTATCTTTTTAAGGAAGCGGTTAGAAGATAATCAAATAAATAATGATTTATTTAATTATTTAAGGAGGTGGTTGAAAGATAATTAAATAAATAGCGATTTATTTAATTATTTGTGGGTGATTTGGTCATATTTAACAAGGAATATCATCTAAATAAAGTTTAAATGATTATTCCTAGAAAATAATAAGATAAATAAAGGTTTATCTAATTAATTCCTTTGATTTTGGGTTAAACATGACTGGGAATAATAATTAAATTATGGTTTAATTAATTATTCCATGAGGAAAATCAAACAAATATGGGTTTGTTTAATATTTCCTTTTGGGGTTTCCTGTTTTAACATAGTGAAAGCAGTTTCACTTAGGGTAAAACTAGTCTTACATGGTGTACTTGGGTCCATCTGATGATAATAAGTTAGATGACCAAAAAATGGTGTAACACCCGCGAGCCTCTGAAGCAGTCCTTCCCCACTTCCGCTGGTTTTTATAACATGTTTATCGTTTTTTGCAGGTTTCAAAGGTGGTGTATTCACTCTATTTTCTCAGTTGCAGTCATGGTAAAAGACCATCACAGAGCCGAAGATCACTGAGGAAGAGATCAAAGATATCAAAGGATTAAAGCATAATATTGAATATTAAGAGCATAATCCATGGTCTACATAGATTAAATACAATCATTGATCACAGCAGTGCAGAGGAAATATCAGCAGGACAGTCCTTTTATTGAAGAAAGGACCAATATCACTACTGCCCATTCTATATTCTACATCGAGCCCCAATACAGTTATTATTCTAGCAGAAAGTCCTAAAGAACTGACAATGCATTAGTTACAAAGCATGAAAGACCTAAAAGGCTAGCCTTCATCCTTTCTTGTCTCACAGTACAAACAAAGTACCTCCAGCCGAAAGGTACTTCATGGAACATACCCATGGAGTTATTATCAAACTGACGAAGACCCCAATTCATCTGAAAAGTACCTAAAGTCAATGTAAAACTTTAAGACAGAATGGGCTTCGAAAGACCTTTCTCCCTCTGTTTTAAATGAATCATTTATGTTCTATCCGCTTCTACTATCACTCTTCACCTATAAGAACTCATAAAAAATACATTGTAAATGTTGGTCGATTATTGAAAAAACACTGATTGTAAGCAGTTCCACTGAGATCGAGTTCTGTGAGTAGTAGTTGTGAATAGGCTGGGAGATGATTTCTGAATGATATCAAGCTGTTGGACAAGGACATATTTGATTGGTTTTTATCTTCTAATATGACAAGCATTTTCATCGGATCCTGATCTAAATCAATGGTGATGTGTTCTTTATTCGTTATTGTTTTCTCTCTTTTTTACATCTTGTTTCACTTTCTCTGATAAGAAAACAGTAAATTTAGCTTAGGACATACTGTTGCAAGTACCCTAATGCTCGCTGTATTTTCTTATCTTTATGTTTTTTGTTGATTGTGTATCTAAAGACAAATTCAATATAATTTAACCAGTTAAAGACGTTAGCCTTCCCATGCTTACTGATGTATGAATTTCGAATTTTTTTCTTAGATGTTCTTGTTCGGTTTAGCTGAAAGAATTAGGAAACTGGGAGATTAGAGTTAACCCTGTCTCACTAGGTGCCCTTTCCGACAGTTTACCTTTCTAAGATCCCTTTGAGTTGGGTGTCAAAAGCAGAGAAGGTTAAAATTCTTTCTCTGATCTTAGACTCCACTCTGTGTCCAACCTTATATGTTTTCTATTGTCTGAAAGTAGTCAGGAGGACTACTGGATTGTTTTCTTTCAGAGTTAGCCTCATTAGGAGTTCAGATCATAGAGGTTAAGGCATGCCCTGTCCCTAGATTTACTCCGAAGTGGTCACCTTGGAAGGTTTTCCTTGTTATTCCCATTCACTTCCTTATTGCTCCATTCCACACTATCATCTTAAGAGATCCTCTATTTTAGATGACTAGCCCTTTGAATGCCTTGGATATTTGAATTGCAAGTAAACCCTTTTATGACCCCATTTCCCAATGGACTTGTGTTCTCTTTGAAATTTCTTCCTATTGCCCAAACATCCGTCTCTCCCTATTCCTTTACCTTACATTGAACCCTTCTTTCATGTTTTCCCAACCAAACAAACAAAACAACAACCCTTGTGCCCGATAACTAGCCTAATACCTTAAATTGAACTTCAAAGATATATATTTATTTACCTTTATAGAGAGATCCCTCTCTGGATCCAGGAGGGCTAGATCTTGAGATCCCAAAGTGGTTTGATGTTGTCTTAACATTTGGTATTGCCAAATCTGCCAAATCATAGGAACCACAACATAATGGCGACTCCACTGGGGATGAAGACCAAAATAGCCTTGATTTGGTAGTTAATCACTGTGGTGGACAGTAAACCTTCTTGAAACACTTTAAACCCTCCACCTGGTGACTCCACAGTTCCTGAATGACCAAAAGACTCCACTGGTGATCAGTAGGCCTATTGATTATCTTTGTTTTCACAAGACTCCACTGGGAGACCAGTTGCATTACAACATCATCCATATTAAAAGAAACACATAGGATTAAGCTTCTGTGTTTAAATATAGTTTTCCTCTTAAGGACTGTCATACCTGGATAATTTTCGTCGTGGAGACTTAACATACTGGCTTCAAGAAAAATCCATACTAGAGCTTATCCTAATCCAAATCCCCCTGAAATAGTTGACAATCCAGAGAGAATTCTTAGGAAGTCTCACACCTCTAGGGATCCAACTATTATCAAATCCATTCATAGAGCTAACTCAACACCTGAAAACTTTGCATCTCTATCAGACACTCAAGTTGACTTACACTTACCAAGTAATTTACCAAGAACTAAGTCATTTAGTGGTATAGATCAGAAAGACTTTGAGCCTCCAAGTTCACCACCACATAGTGGTCAACATATTAGTGACACAGAAACCCCTCCATCAACACCTCCTGATATTCATTTCATTCATAACTTGGGTCTCTCTCACCCCAAATATGCTCAACAGTTTGTTGCTGGTCCAAGCAGTTCTTCCATCCATATACCTACTGCTCAAGCTAATCATTTACCTCCACAAAACACTACCATGGCAGCATGGTATACCCCCCTAGTTTTGCCTCAGCCTCTGGTTCCTTTACCAAATGACTATCAAGCTAAAATTCCCCATTTCACTAGAGAAGAATATACCACAGCTCAACAACATGTCACCAGGATAGGAGATGCATTTTATTACATGGAGATAGATGATGAGACCGTTAAAATGAGATTATTTGCTCAAAGTTTAGGAGGAGAAGTAAAGAAGTGGTTTAAGGGCTTAACTCCAAACAACATCCATGACCTTCCTACTTTACAAAAAGCATTCATAAAAAAATGGGAAGTCAAAAGCAACCCTCTCCAGATATTAGCAGAGTATCAGAGTCTTAAAAGAAACCAGGGAGAGAGTGTTCATGATTACTCTTCCAGGTTTAATAGGGTCTACAACGCTCTCCCACCACATATGAAACCTCCCAAAGGCATGGCCTTAGTAAGATATCCTGAGGGTTTTGACGCTGATATGGCCTATTAGCTAAGGGAGAGGGACTATGCAACTCTAGAAGACATGCAGCAGGGAGCCGTGAGCATAGAAGCAAACTTAAATGAGAAAAGAGCTAGGCTAAGATCGGAGAAGAAGGGAACTTATAAAGAAGACCCCACACCCTCTGCATCTAGCTCAAAAGTGGAAAGGATGTTGGAAGAGATGATGAAAAAGATGATCTTACTTGAGAAAGCGTAACCAAGAGACAATCAGAACCACTCCCAAAACAGAAACAAGAACCAGAATTATAGAAGGGAGAACAATCAAGATAAGCAAAGGGATTCTGACCAACAAATCATACCTCCATTCCAAGAGAAATTCCTTGATGAGGATGAGGGAATAATAGAAGAATCATAGGGAGCTACCATAAACATGGTGGAAGTGTATAACCAAGATCACACATTTCCCCCAGAAGACAACCAGACCTCATACACACATTGGGAAGAGGAATGGATAGAGTCTGAAGACTATAGGTTAGGATTCAATAATGCCATCATGCAGGTCCGAGAACAATATGATCTCAGAAGTAAAAAGAAACCAAAAGTTCCCAAAGCCAAAACCTCTGAAATCACTATCAAGAAAAGACCTGAAAAGACGCCTAAAGGGACTGTTGAAAGCAACAAAACAGCAGCTAAGAATTCTGGCAAGAACAAGGAAAAAGACATCCAAACCACTGATAAACCAAGTCAAGAAACTAGCAGCACTAGCACTACAGCTAATGCTCCTAAAAAAACAGCTTCAACCAATGTACATAATGAAGATCAGCAAGCTAATATTGCCAATAAAACAGTGGCCAACAAAATAGAAATGATCATTTCAAAGAGTCAGTCTTCTTTCAATCTGGAAAGTGAGATTGCCAAAATCAAAATTTCTATCCCTCTCACTAAGTTGGCCAACTAGAATGTATATAAATGTCAAATCTTGAAAGCTTTAAACTTAGGAGAATAGTGACTTTGTCAACCTAAATGATGATCAACTAGCTCTCTTGTTTGGCCCAAAAATTGAAGGGAAATTTCAGGAAGGAGTATTGCCTCCTTTCTAAGTCAGTCTAAACATCCACGAAAAGATCCTACATAATGCTATGCACGAATCAGGAACCTCACACAATCTCATGCCTAGGGTGATTATGGAAAAATTAGGCCTAGAGATAACCAGACCTTATAAGGATTTGTATTCCTTTGACTCTAGCAGAGTTAAGTGTTTGGGCCTGATCAAAGATCTCTGTGTAAATCTGACCCAAATCCCAGCCAAGTGCATGGTAATGGATGTAGTAGTGGTAGATGTACCTCCTAAGTATGGCATGTTGTTGTCAAGATCATGGGGTGCCAAGCTACAAGGTACAATGCAGATGGACATGACATATGCCACCATCCCTGTTTTGAGCTAGCTTAGAAGACTATACAAGGAAACACACATGAAGTTCATGGTAAGTAGTCCAGAAAAACCAGAAAATTCCCCTCTTTACTTTGTCCATACAGACCTAGACTCTTTTATCCTTTTCAATGACGAGTTTATAGATGAGTAAGAGCTAGAGAATAAACATTCAAACAACAGAGTAGAGGACACAACTCTAAACATAATGGCAGCTCCGGATACAGAGGAAAACAAGGGAGAAACATTTGAACAATTCACAGAGTTAGAAAATATGAACCAAGACTGTAGAGAGTAGATTACCCATTATCCTGCTAACCTCAGGAAACAAGATGATAGTAGGGATGAAACAGATAAAAAACCTGCAAACAATCCCTTATGGTGCATAAGTTTTGATGGGTCTTGAACTAGAAGGAGTGCAGGAGCTGGGGTATGGTTGCACAATACTCAAAACAATTATACTGAGAGTCACGCCTTCAAGCTAAATTTCAAATGTACAAACAACATAGATGAATATGAAGCTCTCCTCTTAGGTTTGCATCTATTGAAAAAACGAGGGGCTGAGAGGATAGTTGTCCATGGGGATTCTGAACTGGTCATCAAACAAATAAATGGATAGTACACTGCAAAATATCCTACATTAAGGGCATACAGAAATGATTCTATGGACCTTTTGCAAAAATTTGTAGAATATGAGCTTGTGTTTGTCCCTAGAAGCCAAAACATAATGGCAAATGGATTGGCATGTGCTGCTAGTTCATATTAGAGATCACTTAGTGACAAACAACTCATTGTTCAAACGAAACATAGACCAACAGTACCAGATAATGAGAAATATTGGCAGGTCTTTGAGGGTGATAAACAGATAGAGGATTTATTTCTTTCTAGGAATGAGTTTGAATTACCAGATTCAAACTCTAAGTCCAAAGAAAACTATCTGGATAAAGAGCCCCCTGATGAAAATCAAACATCCCCTAGTGCAGAAATAAACATGTTGTCCAGAGAATTTGAAAACCAAACAGAAGAATACCAAAACACAGATGAAGAAGACATAGAGGTAGTGCAGTCCAAAGACAGAAACATACCCAGAGGACTAGCACCCCTTGAGGACCTCTTCAATTTTAATGATGTGGAAAAGAAGCCTACTATAGAGCCCACTGAATCCGACATTGAAGAATGCAATATAGGCAGCAAAGACAAGCCTAAAATGATCAAAGTATCTAAGTATTTTCCCACGCATATCAAACAGAAATACATTGATTTATTTAAAGAGTTTGTGGATTTTTTCGCTTGGAGTTATGAATATTTGAAAGGCTATGAAACAAAAATCATCCAGCATAAGATTCCATTGAAAGAAAACCAGAAATATTTTAGGCAAAAGATGCATAGAATAAACCCTACACAACTACCTCTGGTAGAAAAGGAGATTAAGAAAATGTACAAGGCCAGAATCAGAGTGCCTGTGAGGTTTTCAGATTGGGTATCCAACCTTGTGGCTGTAAGGAAAAAGACTGGAGAAATAAGGTTGTGCATTGATTTCAGAAACTTAAACAGAGCCTGCTTAAAAGACAATTACCCCTTGCCCAAAATGAAACACATCCTACAAAGGGTAGTTGGTTCTAGGAGGATATCTCTGTTAGATGGCTTTTCAGGGTATAAACAGGTCTTAGTACTCCCAGCAAATCAACTTAAGACAACTTTCACCACTCCTTGGGGCACTTTCATGTATGTGAAAATTCCTTTTGGATTAATGAATGTTGGGGCCACTTTTCAAAGGGCCATGAACATTGCATTCTCTGAGGAAATAGGCCACTTCATCGTAATTTACCTTGATGACATAACAGTTAATTCCAAAACCGATGAAGAGCACCTTGAACATCTGAGAAGAGTTTTTGAGAAACGCGGAAGGTTTGGGCTATCTTTAAATCCCAAAAGACAGTGTTTGGCCTCCAAGAAGGTAAACTTATTGGCCATATAATATCTGAAAAGGGGATTAAGATAGACCCAAAAAGGGTTGAGGGAATATTGAAAATTAGCCACCCAAGAAGAATCAAGGAGTTGCAGTCCTTTATTGGGAAAATTAACTTCTTAAGGAGGTTTATTCCCAACCTAGCAGAGCTCCTTAGAAATATGACAAAAATGCTGAAAAAATAAGTGGGATTCAAATGGACTCTAGAGGCCAAAAAATCTTTTGAATTAGTTAAACTTGCACTCACCCGGACACCAGTCCTAATCAGCCCTGATTTTTCTAAAGATTTCCTTATTTTCTCCTTTGCTTCAGAGCATACTGTGGCCGCTATTCTCTTGCAGAAAAATCCAGAGGGACAAGAACAACCAATAGCCTTTTTTAGCAAAGCATTGAGAGATGCACCGCTGAAATATAACATCATGGAAAAACAGGCCTACGCTCTGGTAAAGGACTTAAAATATTTCAGGGTGTATATTTTTCATTCTCACATTATTGCCTTTGTGCCAAACATAGTGGTGAAAGAAATTCTGTCACAAGACCCAGATGGAAAAAGAGGCAAATGGATTGCAGTAATACTAGAGTATGATTTGGAGATCAAACCCACAAAGCTCATCAAGGGTCAAGACTTGGCACAATTAATGGCTGAATCTAACTTACAATCCCTTGACATTAATATGGTAGATGCTTTGGATGAACAGGAAGAATTACCAGCTCCCACTGTAGAAGAACAATTCCAAAACTCATCGTGGTACATTGATATCTTATATGTGCTTGTAAATATTAATGCTCCTCGTGATTTATCTAAGACAAAGGCCAGGTTTTTAAAGTTAAGAGCTAGAAATTATTGCATTTTGAATGAATTTTTATACTAGAAAAATGCAAATGGTTTGTTGCTTAAATGTTTGCCTGAAGTGGATGCAGAGAGAATCAAACATGAGTTCCACGAAGGAGAGTGTGGAGGTCATCTCTACTGGAAAACCACTGCTAGCAAAATACTTAGAGTTGGCTATTACTGGCCCACCCTTTTCCATGATGTCCACAAAATGATAGTTTCCTACCACAAATGCCAAATCTTTGATGGAAAAATAAAACTCCTCCCTTTACCATTACAACCAATCACTGTTGAAGCTCCCTTTCAACAGTGGGGCCTAGATTTCATAGGGGAAATCCATCCTGCTTCATCTGCCCAACACAAATGGATTCTCACAGCCACTGACTATTTCACAAAATGGATAGAGACCATCCCTTCTAGGAATGCCACAGATTCTGTTATCATTAAATTCCTTGAAGACCATATCCTATCTAGATTTGGCAGCCCTAGGAAGATTATCACTGACAATGCAGCTACATTTGGCTCCAAAAAGACGATTGATTTTTTTCACAGCTATTAGATTTCACTTGGTCATTCTACTGCTTATTATCCTCAGGGTAATGGGCTAGCAAAATCATCAACCAAGAGTTTGGTGACCATCATCAAAAAGCTACTAGAAGAGAACAAAAAATAATGACATAATAAGTTAGTGCATATTTTGTGGGCAGACAGGTTGACAACAAAGAAGTCCATCAGAATATCTCCATATAAAATTGTCTATGGGGTAGGTGCAGTATTCCCTACCAGCTTTGGGGTACCAGTGATAAAATTGGTCCAATAAATACAGTCAAAAGAAGACAACATGGTGAGGAGGATCAATCAAACTATACATCTCCAGCAGATAAGGGAAGAAGTCTATAACAGAGCTCAAAAAGTGCAAGAGAACATCAAAAATTTGTTTGATAAGAGAACAAAGGCTTGTGACTTCAAAATTGGAGACAAGGTGCTCAAGTGGGACTCTAGAAGAGAGGATAAGGGTAAGCATGGCAAATTTGACAATTTGTGGCAAGGCCCTTACATTATTTAGTATACAATTTGTCCCAATGCATTCTTTCTGCAAGAATTGGATGGTACAAATCTGTTTGGGGGTCCTGTCAATGGCAGGATGCTCAAACATTACTACTATTGAAGTTCAGTTTAAATTTTTCACTTCCATTGTAAATACCATTGCTCTGTTTTGTTTAGGAAAAAAAAAAATAGAAGAAATGTTCAGACATGCTCAAATATTGAACCTATGAAGTTTCAAAGAGTGGCTCAAATCAGATCAAAACCTGAGCTAGAGAAAATGAAAGGCTGTCTCTAACATGCTCAAAAATTGAACCAGCAAAGAAAGGAAGAAGGAACAGCTCTAACAAGGTCAAAATCAGAGCTGACGTGAAGAAAGAAAAGTGACTCTAATAAGCTCAAAACCTTAGTCACAAGAAAAAGGAAGGATGCTCCTTAATTTCAGAATTTCAAGCCTTCAAATTTTTTGTTTAACTTCTGCGAAGTTCAGCCCAAGTACAACTTGTCTTTATGCATTGGACCCACAGCAAATTAGACAGTCTAACCCTGGTTTGACTGTGTTTCAATTTTTGTTGTAGAATATAGAGAATGAAATCTGCCAAACAGTTTAATCCTGGTAGATATTAGTTAGGTAGAGAAACTACGAGTCCAACTGTTTAATATGGTCTCATGGAGAAATAAGGGTAGAATTAGATTAGTTTTTCCTGTTTTCAATAGAAAAAAATGATAAAGAAGGTCTGCAAGTCTAAATGCACATTGAAGAAAAAATTTTAGGACAGTAGGACGGGTAGGTAGATTGTTTGGGGAAGTATTGCTGCTGATATGATGCTTTCATGTTTGTAGTAGCTGATCAAAGAAGAAAAATATGTGTCAAGTACTAAGCATCTGGCCTATTTCCAAAGATTATTTTCTGAGGTTCTTGACCCCTTCAAGAAGATGCCATTCCCATGTGGAGCCACTGTTAGCCACCTATAAAAAAATTTCAAGCAAACAGGTGGCTAAATATGTTTCTAAGCCTTCAAGAGAAACATTTCCTTCGAAAATCTATCATTCTTGAAGCCTCCATGATGTCCTTATCCTTCAAAAATTTCCTTCACTGCTGTTTCCAGTAAAGAAACCTGTTGTCTTGTGAAAGAAACTGCTTTCAAAAGGCCTCCATTTTCCCTTTTTCACTCCCACAAAATTCCCATTTTCATCTTTGTTTCCTTCAAAGGATCCCTCAGAAAAATCCTCGTTTAACCTCTAAACCATCCCAAATCACCTTTTAAACCACATATTTCCCTTTATCTAGTTTAAAAATCCTTTTTTCTACCTACAGGAACCCCTCATTTGGCTTAACAACACTAAATTTATGCCTAAAACAACCATTTTTACCTTAAGGCCTTAAGCCCCTTTCGGCTTAACCCTTAGCCCCTTTTCCGCATGTGACCCGCGCTATTACCAAGTGCTAAGGCCTATTCGCAAAACAAAATCGGAGCTTTCCTGTTGGCCTTTTTCCTATATTCTTCAAATATTTCCGATTGCGATGAGTTTTATCTGTCGATTTCCGATTCAATCTAGACTGTTGATCTCACCCGATCTAATGGCCAGGATCGCATCGCGCTCCATCACAAGCCTTTTGCCTTTCCCCTTCCGACTTAATCCTGACCGTCGATCCTTTCCAGATCCGACGGCCAGCGCTCAATTGCATCACGCTATACCAACATTCCCTCTTTTTTGTTTCCTCGATGGCCGATCTTTCGATTTAATCTTGGCCGTTGAATCCACAAGAACCAATGGCTGAGATTTGATCGCGCTCCGCCTATGGGTCCGTCACCCGCACCCCTTGGAGTTAATCCTGACTGTCGATCATCCTATCGATCCGACGGCCAGCGCTGCATCGCACATCGCAGATTCAAAAGTCTTGTTCGCTTGCCTCCTCTGATGCCAATCATGCGATTTAATCTCCGTTGTTTAATCCACAAGAACCAACGGTCGGGATTCAATTGTGCGTTGTTAACAGCTCCCCATCATCGCATCCACCGATTAGATCTAAACCGTTGAATCCACAAGAACCAATGGCCAGGATCTCATCGCGCTCCGCTCATAGCTTTCCACCATCCCGGCCTCTGATTGAATCTTCGCCGTTGATCAAGTCTGATCGGATGGTCCACATCGCTTCTGATCATCAAACCCCACCCACTCATTTCTTCCCCATTGACAGATCTTGACCATCCATCTCCAAGATACGACAGTCAAGATTTAACCCACCATTGACCCTACCCATATGTTCCGCTCATGCATCTTCCCTCCTATCACACTTCTTTCGTGCCGTTGGATCTGAGGTCCCAGATCTAACAGCCACCATTGCATATCACGTAATTTTTGTGCCTGAAGGTTAATGTTTCAAATTTACATGATACAGGCGGTTTTTGAAAGGACAGGTGTCGTTCAATGTATGGTATTGCGTTTTTTAGCCAAAATCTTGAAACCACTCGAATGTTGCGCGAAAACCATTCTGGTTTTCCACCTACTACCCTCCGCCGTGTATCTCCTTATTTAATCCTGACCGTCGATCTTCGAGATCGGAAGGTCATGACTTAATTTCAACCCGGTCCATTTTTTATTCACCCGATCCTTCATATGATCCCACCGAAAGATCTCCACCGTTGACTATTCTAATCCAAAGGCCCACATTATATCTCAGTTCATTCCTTCCTCCATTCATATAACCCCTCCAAATACTTCATCAAACGATCTCCACCGTAGATCATCCTGATCTAACGGTCCCAATTCATCCTCACACCCAAACTTCCAAACAACTGGTTAGCTACTCTGCCAGTGTTTTTTCCCCATTTTTCCACTGCGTCCACTAGTTTCATTATCGCTCCTCCATCCCCGCGAGCCTTTGAAGCAGTCCTTCCCCACTTCAGCTGGTTTTTATAACATGTTTTATCGTGTTTTGCAGGTTTCAAAGGCAGTGTATTCACTCTGTTTTCTCAGTTGCAGTCATGGTAAAATACCATCACAGAGCCGAAGATCCCTGAGGAAGAGATCAAAGATATCAAAGGATTCAAACATAATATTGAAGATTAAGAGCATAATTCATGGTCTGCACAGATTAAATACAATCATTGATCACAACATCACAGAGGACATATCAGCAAGACAGTCCTTTTACTGAACAAAAGACCAAGATCACTACTTCCCATTCTCTATTCTACATCGAGCCCCAATACAGTTATTATTCTGGTAGAAAATCCTAAAGAACTGATAGTGCATTAGTTACAAAGCATGGAAGACCTGAAAGGCCAGCCTTCATCCTTTCTTGTCTCACAGTACAAACAGAGTACCTCCAGCCGAAAGGTACTTCATGGAACATACCCCTGGAGTTATTATCAAACTGACGAAGACCCCATTTCATCTGAAAAGTACCTAAATTCAATGTAAAACTTTAAGACAGAATGGGTTTCGAAAGACCTTTCTCCCTCTGTTTTAAATGAATCATTTATGTTCTATCCGCTTCTACTATCACTCTTCACCTATAAGAACTCATAAAAAATACATTGTAAATGTTGGTCAATTATTGAAAAAACACTAATTGTAAGTAGTTCCACTAAGATAGAGTTCTGTGAGCAGTAGTTGTGAATAGGCTGGGAGATGATTTTTGAACGATATCAAGCTGTTGGAAAAGGATGTATGTGATTGGTTTTGCTCTTCTAATATGACAAGCATGTTCATCGGATCCTGATCTAAATCGGTGGTGATGTGTTCTTTCTTTGTTATTGTTTTCTCTCTGTTTTACATCTTGTTTCACTTTCTCTGATAAGAAAACAATAAATTTAGCTTAGGACATACTGTTGCAAGTACCCTAATTCTCGCTGTATTTTCTTATCTTTATGTTTTATGTTGATTGTGTATCTAAAGAAAAATTCAATATAATTTAACCAGTTAAAGACGTTGGCCTACCCATGCTTACTGATGTATGAATTTCGAATTTGTTTCTTAGATGTTCTTGTTCGGTTTAGCTGAAAGAATTAGGAAACTGGAAGATTAGAGTTAACCCTATCTCACTGTGTGCCCTTTCCGAAAGTTTACCTTTCTAAGATCCCTTTGAGTTGGGTGTCAAAAGAAGAGAAGGTTAAAAGTCTTTCTCTGATCTTAGACTCCACTATATGTCCAACCTTATATGTTTTCTATTGTCTAAAAGTAGTCAGGAGGACTGCTGGATTGTTGTCTTTTAGAGTTAGCCTCATTAGGAGTTCAGATCATAGAGGTTAAGGCATGCCCTGTCCCTAGATTTACTCTGAAGTGGTCACCTTGGAAGGTTTTACTTATTATTCCCATTCACTTCCTTATTGTTCCATTCCACACTATCATCTTAAGAGATCCTCTGTTTTAGATGACTAGCCCTTTGAACGCCTTGGATATTTGAATTGCAAGTAAACCCTTTTATGACCCCATTTCCCAATGGACTTGTGTTCTCTTTGAAATGTCTCCCCATTTCCCAAACATCCTTCTCTCCTCATTCCTTTACCTTACATTGAACCCTTATTTCATGTTTTCCCAACCAAACAAACAAAACAACAACCCGTGTTCCCTATAACTAGCCTAATACCGTAAATTGAACTTCAAAGATATATATTTCTTTACCTTTATAGAGATATCCCTCTCTGGAGCTAGGAGGGCTAGATCTTGAGATCCCAAAGTGGTTTGATGTTTTCTTATCATTTGTTATTGCCAAATCCGCCAAATCATAGGAACCACAACACATAGATCTGCTCTAGATCTGACATGTAATCAACAACAATTTGCAACCCAACAAAATAACGTTGTCAAGGCAGTTTCTGTTCATATACATGGTTGCATCACCTCTTTCGAGGGATTTTCTTCTATTTATATCTTGTATTTTCAGTTATGCACCTTATGGGCCTCATTATACATCTATATTGCTGATGTAAATACTTTTGAGGAGCCTTTTATTGGCCTCCCGCTTTGCTTTAGATGAACTGCGTAATTTTAATGCATAACTATATAGTATTTTTGAGTTTCCCATTTGGGGATATTACAGTGGTATCAGAGCATCATCTTGGCACAGACTATGCTTATTGAGAAGCCAATATGTCTTTTCAAGAGAAGAAAAGACAGAAGAAGAAGATTGATTACAATGAAGACAAACAAGACAAGGGTAAAACCCCTCTATCTGGAAGAATGAAAGGGGAAGAGTTCTCAAAAACTTTGTTCCAAACTCTATATGAGCTCAAAGGAGAAATCAAAGAAATGAAGAGGGAAAGACATGAAGGTCCCTCAAGAATATATTTACATGAAGAAAGCCCCAATTCTTCATCGTATATGTGCAAGCACTCAGCAACACAATCAGATCTACAATGTTATTCTATGCCCAGATTTACTGCAAGAGAACTGAAGCAAGAAGATGCACCAAAGGAGGATACTTTGAGTGATTATATTCAGGAGTGTGAATCTAAATCCTGGAAAATCAAGGAGAACTTGAGCTTCCAAGAGTTCTACCAGCTCAAGGAGGAAAGGAGATCCAACAAGTACAATAAAAGAAGAAGAGGTGGATTCTTTCTCCCAATTTTTTATGGATCCTCCACTTGCACAGCCAGGGATTGGATAGATCAGCTAGACTCATATTTGGATCTACATCAAGTTTAAGACAAGGAAGCCCTTAAAGTAGTAGCACTGCATCTTAAACGTAAAGCTTATGCTTGGTGGTTATTTGAATCCTTTTCATTGAAGAATGAAAATATATCTACTTATGCAAGATTCACTAGGAGATTAGTGAAGAGATTTGATGTAAAACAAACTGAAACATATTTAATTAAGCTAGCAAAGAATTAACATGCAAAACCCTTACATGAGTTGGAAAGATCTATTATGCCAACTCCACTTCAGATTTATTTTTAAGGGGATAAAAACTTGTGTGATACTTTTCCAAAGGCAAGATCCCCATCGCATGAAGAGATTTCTTCTCAAAAGGAAGTCATGGAGATTCCTCTTTCAAGGGAAGTCCAAGATCTAAGGCCTCTCATTGATAATGAGGTATTCTCAAATGTTGATGAGGAGAAAGAACAAAAGGGCAGTAACAACGTTGTCACTTCAGAAGAAGCATCACCACATGGGGATGGACATGAAGTTGTTGCTTCAAGGGAAGGAGCTTTTTCATCTTTGCAAATGGTTCCCAAGGAGCATCATGTGACAGTCTTATTGGGCAATAACACCTTGCTCCAAGGAGGAGGAGGAGGGATGGATCAACATCCAATGATGAGTATCATGCACCTTTTTTTATTTCAAGGGGTTTCTATTCATGAGAAAGAGACTGATATATGCAGCAAGAAGAGGGAAAAATCAGTCCACTCATTCATACAGTCTATTTAAAATCTTGATGTCTATTTACATGGAGGCATTCCACCAAGGAGACCCCCTGATGAGGAGGTAAATAAATTTTTCTCTCAACTTGATGCAGCAATGACATATTTGGCTAAGGAAGGAGCCTTGGGAAAAGCTAGCATAGTGTTGAGAACCATTGATGGGTTCCAAGGAGAGATGATCAAATTTTTGAGTTGGACATTGCCATATCCTACTCAGTTACTTGCACTGGAAAATGATTCAAAGATCTATGATGATATGGTCATGGTATCAAATCACCACGGGGCATCAAATAATATCTCTACACACAAGGAAGATTTATGAATATGACAAGAGGGTATCGACACTCTTGTATGCATGGGCCAAACTATGGAAGTTTTGAAAGAAAGGGACCTTTCAAAAGGAGGTTGACTTCCATGAACTTCAATCTTGTCTTGAGCAAGATCAGCTGCAAGAGAGGCAACAAAGGTGGAGCTACAACACTCCAACATTTGTCTTTGGCATTAAACATGTCAAAGAGGAGAACGATGAGGTGAAAACTACTTCATTTCATAATTTTACAGTGTTTTCATTGTTGGGAAGCCTCGATCCATATTAGGAGTCCCAACTCTTGGTAGAATATTCCAAGAACCTCTTCACATGTAAGGTTCTTGATGGGAAAATGGAAGATAGGAGGTACAGAGTGGTTTATGGAATCATTTAATTTCATGATCAGATCTATTTGACTAAAGAATCAAGGCTCAAAGGTAAACTACTATATGCAGCCTATGAGATCTTTCTTTCAACCCCCACTGATTTCATTAGAACACACCATATTATCTTGAATGGATTCATGTGGGAAGGCTTTTGAAGAAGATTTATATCAGAATTATCAAAGATGTATGTACCATATGGATATGGAGCAACAACATAACTCTATCGAAGAGTTAATTCAGCCCTCACTTTCTCTTTTTGAGGAAGGGGATAAAACTATGCACCACTCCATTTGTTTGAGGAGAACTATTGGTGAAGAACATACTTATGTAAATCACATTTTATTTTCTGATTGTATGCATTCTTTCACTATGTATATGCAAGCCATGACTCCAAAAAGGAGTGTTATACCTTATAAAATTCATGGCCAAATTTGGGCCAAAACTATTTCTGAACATGGCCACTCCCTTGGTAGACAAAGGGAGATTTTGTAGCATGATGGGTGCTTTCCAAAGGCACCAAATATATCTCCCACTTTCGGAAATGGTGAGATGTTATGGGCAGAAATTAATTGGTGGGAAAACCCCTTACCACATCTAGATCTGAGGCAGGAAGGAGATGCATTGCGCTGGTTCCACATGTGGGACTATGATCCACTTCTATCATTGCCCTTGATTGATTATGTATCACTAGTTTTGATCCCTCATGATGATGAATTTTTTATCTTTGTTAAGGACATGATAGGAGGGATGACACATTGGATGGGTGTGTCCATGGGGAATGGGACTTCCCATATTTACTCATACTTCAAGAGGAGGATGGAACATTATATGGTTGCTACATTGTATCTTTTGTTTCCTTATGCAAAGGGCCATATGTGTGACCTATGTCTTTGGGAGAAGCCTCTCACATGGGAGAATTTGTGGCAAGACATGTGCTGCTTGAATCATATTAAGCTAACACCTCTCATCCTCTACTATTTTCAAGCTTTGGAGAAGCTTATGGAAGCAAAAAGGTGGTTGGGTGGCCACTTTTTGTATCATTTTTTGAGGCAACAAGAAGAAGAACAACGCTGGTTTCAATGGAGGGACTATTGTCACCATCCAATATATCTTATTACAATAAGTCCATGTTTCTTTTGGAGCACATAGGTGGTGATACTCTATTCACTACATGCATGGAAGATTAGGCAAGAAGACTCCCTAGAATCAATGAAGGGAATCATGAGGTTCCAAGTATCCTTTGGCTTCATGAGGACTATATTATTGCAGCCCAGGATCAACAACTCCACATTTATCATAAATGGAGGGAGAGGCAGCGTAATTTGAACAATCTTACCTCTCATTTCCAGCTATGCAACCCCTATACATTGCATATGGATGGGATTGGTGATTGTTTCTATGAGCTACCAAGGATGGCTCACTTTGTTTGGATGATAGCATGGAGATTGGAGTTTCTCATGGGGGTTGAAGCACCCAACATTTATCATCTCTAATGCCTTAAGAAGGCTAATGGATAGCATATGATTCCTTCTATGTATCTCCCACTTCTTCACGATGACAACTATTTGGGTTATTCACCAAAGGCACACACTTGTATTCTTGGGAGGAGACAAATCCATTGGATATTTTTCAAAGTCCTTGTGAGTTGCTTGAGGACAAGAAAAATTTTGGAGGGGAGGACTGTAATATTCCTAATTAGTCCTAGGCTAATTGGAATATCCACTTTTGTTTTTATTTCTTTGCTTAAAGAATAAATGTGTAAAGGAGGCTCATCAAACTCCTAATAAAGAATAAATCAAGGCCAAATGTGAAAAAGGCTAAATCTTGGCTATGTAAGCAAGCACCCTTAGGTATGAAAGGGGCTAGATATTTTGACTAGGTCAACCTTGACCAAATCTACAGTGCTATCTAGAAGAAGTGGCCATCAATGAGGCACAACGCAGTTCTAGAAGGAGATGGATTGTGTGAAAGAGAAGATTTCATTGAAGGTGGTTTAGGGTTTAAAAGCTCTTAATCTATATAAGGAAGGGGATGGCAGCATGAAGAGGTTGTTGAAGATATGATATTTTGATATATTGTCTGTTTAGACCATATAGCTTTCTTTGGTTGTTTAGCCTAGATTGAAAATACTGTTTAGCATTGGGATTTCCTGTTTAGGAATTCCACTTCTTCCCATTAAGTAGCTCTTGGGAGAGTCTTGTATTGCATAGTCCACTATCTGGCCTGAGACCAAGCTTCTCCTTTCAACTACAACTCAGATCCTGTTTAGGGTTTGGTTTCCTTTGCAAGCTGCAACAAGTGGAGGCTAGATCTATTCAGGTCTAGGAAATTTCAGTGCCGTTTTTCAATGGAGGAGTCTTCTGCTCTATTGGGAGGAGAGTATTGGAGTGCTTGAGCATCATTTTCTGATCTTGGCATGTGGCCAACTATTATCTATACCCTACAACGCATTTTCTCTTCCAGGTCTACGTTATTGCTGTAGGTGTTGTTGCAGGAAGTTTGGGAGCACCATTTTGAGAGTTGGTTTCTGAGTGTTGGGGACCTACCCTTCACTTTGAGATCCATTGGAGGAGAGCTACATATTGTATAATTCAGATCTGATCTGCATATTTCTGAATACTTTTGAATCAATTAATATTTCTGCAGATCTCAGATCTACTACTTATACTTGGTGTAATGATCGAAACCCCAAGGGGATCTGAAAGAGGAGCCTTTCTAGTGTATGGATTTGTTATAGATATGAATTCTCATACACAGATCTGCTCTAGATCTGACATGTAATAAACAACAGTTTGCAACCCAATAAATAACACTGTCAAGGTAGTTTCTATTCATATACATGGTTGCAGCACCTCTTTTAAGGGATTTTCTTCTATTAATGTCTTGTATTTTCAGATATGCACCTTATGGGCCTCATTATACATCCATATTGCTACTATAAATACTTTTTAAGAGCCTTTTATTGGCCTCCTTCTTTGCTTTAGATGAGCTACGTTATTTTAATGCATAACTGTTTAGTATTACTGAGTTTCCCATTTGGGGATATTACAGTGGTATCAGAGCATCATCTTGGCACAACCTGTGCTTATTAAGAAGCCAATATGTCTTTTCAAGAGAAGAAAAGACAGAAGAAGAAAATTGATTACAAGGAATACAAAGAGGAGAAGGGTAAAAAAAAATTATCTGGAAGAATGAAAGGGGAATAGTTCTCAAAAACTTTGTTCCAAACTCTACATGAGGTCAAAGGAGAAATCAAAGAAATGAAGAGGGAAAGACATGAAGGTCCCTCAACAAGATCTTTAAATGAATAAAGCCCTAGTTCTTCATCGTATATGTGCAAGCACTCAGCTACACAATCAGATCTGCAATGTTATTTTATGCCCAGATTTATTGCAAGAGAAATGAAGGAAGAAGATGCACCAAAGGAGGAGACTTTGAGTGATTATCTTCAGGAGTATGAATCTAAATCCTAGAAAATCAAGGATCACTTGAAATTCCAAGGGTTCTGCCAGCTCAAGGAGGAAAGGAGATCCAACAAGTAAAATAGAAGAAGAAGAGGTAGATTCTTTTTGCCAAATTTTGATGGATCCTCCACCTGCACAGCTAGGGATTGGATATATCAGCTAGACTCATATTTGGATCTACATCAAGTTTAAGAAAAGGAAGCCATTAAAGTAGTAGTGTTGCATCTTAAATTTAAAGCTTATGCTTGGTGGTTATTTGAATCCTTTTTATTGAAGAATGAAAATATATCTACTTACGCAAGATTCACTAGGATATTAGTGAAGAGATTTTATGTAAAACAAACTTAAACATATTTGATTAAGCTAGAAAGGCATGAACATGCAAAACCATTTCATGAGTTGGAAAGATCTGTTATGCCAACTCCACTTCAGATTTATGTTAAAGGGGATAAAAAATTGTGTGATACTTTGCCAAAGGCAAGATCCCCATTGCATGAAGAGATTTCTTCTCAAAAGGAAGTCATGGAGATTCCTCTTTCAAGGGAAGACCAAGATCTAAGGTGTCTCATTGATAATGAGGTATTCTCAAATGTTTATGAAGAGAAAGAAAAAAAGGGCAGTAACAACACTGTCACTTCAGAAGAACCATCACCACATGGGGATGGACATGAATTTGTTGCTTCAAGGGAAGGAGATTTTGCATCTTTGAAATGGTTCCCAAGGAGCATCATGTGACAGTATTATTGCGAAATAACACCTTGCTAAAAGGAGGAGGAGGAGGGATGGATCAACATCCAATGATGAGGAGCATGCACCCTTGTTTATTTCAAGGGGTTTTTATTCGTGAGAAAGAGACTGATATATACAGCAAGGAGAGGGAAAAATCAGTCCACTAATTCATACAGTCTATTTCATATCTTGATGTCTCTTTACATGGAGGAATTCCACTAGGGAGACCCCCTGATGAGGAGGTGAATAAAGTGTTCTCTCAACTTGATGCAGCAGTGACATATTTGGTTAAGGAAGGAGCCTTGGGAGAAGCTAGCATAGCGCTAAGAAGCATTGATGGGTTCCAAGGAGAGATGATCAAATTTTTGAGTTGGAAATTGCCATATCCCACTCAGTTATCTGCGCTGGAAAATGATTCAGATATCTATGATGATATGGGCATGGTATCAAATGGCCACTCCATAGTTTTGGGGCAGCAAATGATATCTCTATGTTGAGCCCCAAAGATGTCATTTTCTTTCACCAAATTTCACTTCATTTCCTTTGTCCTTTATCAGTTATA
This sequence comes from Pinus albicaulis, assembly GCA_034641835.2. NCBI lineage: Eukaryota > Viridiplantae > Streptophyta > Pinopsida > Pinales > Pinaceae > Pinus > Pinus albicaulis. Next base: position 64,316,296 of record MU968411.1, on the reverse strand, counting down.
GGCTTAAAAGATCAATAGTATTGATTAAAGTTACTTTAAGAATGCATACAAAGACTGAATTGCTATAATTTTATGGTTATGTTGTTATAGTGATTTTTTATCAGACTTAGCTACAGAATGCAGCCATTCTGTAGCTAGTCACCTATTCCGCAGCTATCTTCATGTTCACACAGGTTACTTGTGTCACTTAAAGGAAAAATGCATATGGTTGAATTCCACAACACTCCTACATCATTTCTTGCCCTCTACGAAGTCTGAGAAAAAATCTACATATGGTTATGCACGTAGAGGAAACCAAAACTAAGAAGTGGATTCCTACCAGGACAAGGACTCTACAGATGTCTTCAGCAAAGTACGAGGCCTCCACAAGAGTTCTAATTTGATTTTAATTGAAAAAGACACTTATCCCTACTTCTTCTCCAGGACAGTTATGTATTTATCTTATAAGAATAACTCGGGAAACCAAGAGAAAGTTAGCTAGATTGATGTTTTATTGTTAAGATTGTCCAAGACCGTAATACTCTGTTTTTGAAGAATTTTCCTTTAATGAAAGAAGAGCAACTTTAATACATGATCTGAAGAAATATTGAGGAGATTCGTGTGCTAATATGGTGGTAGAGGGCCCCTACTGCCCGAGAGGCTCTGTGCATATTGTTTAGATAAGTAATTTTAGCTCTGTTTTGTTCCTAATTTAGGCAGTTTTCTGAACTTTATGTTTTATGCTCACTTACCTTGATTGGTACAACCAGTCTTGTTCTTATGAATTGTTCCAAAATATCACTAACACTGAATGAGATAGAGTTGTAGTATTTCAGAGATTAATTGCATTTTAGTTCAGTTGTAGTATTTCGGAGATTAATTGCATTTTAGTTCAGTTGTAGTATTTCGGAGGTTAATTGCATAATTAGTTTGGTTCTGTTTAATGTATTTTAAGTTTTATTAGCTAGTTGTAATCTAGTTCTATTACATTAGACTTAAGGCCTTCATTATTTACAAACTGCTCTTGTTCTTAATCTCTGCTAATACATCATTGTCATAGGAACAAGAATTGGTAATGTTATTTTGAAGTCTTGACTGTTCTGCAATTTCTCATAATTTTACAAACTTTCCTTTTTCCAAAACTATTTCAAAAGATTTCTAACCCTTGAATGAGGCTTAATAGTGACATTTTGAGTTGCAGAATGGATTAATTTTAGTGTCATAAGTTAATTTAGAGTAGGGTTCCTTACTAGGTTACAGATAATCTTTTCCAAATGTGTTCCAACAAATTTCTAACCATGGATGAGATTTTCTCTGTGATAATTGTAAGTTGTTGTTTACTTAGAAGAACCTCATTGCATTAAACTTATCCTTTTCTCAAGTTGTTCCAACATACTTCTAGTGAAATGAATTGGACTGAGTTCATGTTATGAGTTATTTTTCTTGTCAAGTTTTGAAATCTGTGAATTATCATTTTCTGTTTCTTAGGTGCCATACCTAGTTTAGAATAGATTTTGCTTTGTTTTAGTGTGACCAATAACTTCTCTTTGTCAAACACTTAGTTCTTTTCCTCTTAGCATAAGAACACAAAACCAAAAACATTAGAAAAACACTAAACACAACGAAGTAGGAAGCAGATACCTAGGCACATATAGTGCACTTCACTTCAACAGTTTACTAGCCCTGGTTGACAATTTATGACATCAATTTAGGAACACTAAGTTGAGCAGACATTTTTGGCGCCGTTGTCGGGGAAGTGTAACTAGGTAGCCTTGTTTCTTACCTCCCAAAAACAATGATATGCATAGAGAAATAGACTCAAGGGGTAGATTCATAAAAAGAAAAAGCTTGATTCCTAGAACACCACTTGTGCCACCAAGACCAAGAGGCAGCACACCTCCAACTCAAACCCACATCCTATACTCCACTGATCATAGACTTCCAGAGGACTTAAGATCAGACATTCCATCAGAAGAACCTTCCACTTCATCCACTGAACCTGTCTTAGAAGAAGATTCAAGGACCCCTGCTAGAGACCTAAACTTTTCCACTTCCACAGGAGAATCAACCATGGCAGTAGAAGGGGGAGGAGGAGTCTTTAATGGAGAACATACACTATTTGGAGGGGGTAGAGGTAGAGGAGAAGGAGGTAGAGGTGCAGAAGGAGAAGGAGGTAGAGGTGAAGAAGGAGGCAGAGGAAGAGGTAGAAGGGAAATGGGAAGCTCTTTTGGGTTTCCTATAGTAGATGAAGAAACCAATGCAACTATGAAGAACATTTCACCCTCTGTCCTTCGAAACTTTTATGGACTAAAAATTGAAGATCCTGAAACCTTCCTATTTGAATTTGAAGTCCTATGTAGAACCTATGACTACTTACAAGATGCTTAAAAACTTAAACTATTCCCTTCAACATTGAAAGGAGCAGCATTACAATGGTTTATGAGTTTGATCAACAGTTCTATTAGGACATGGGAAGACATGAAACATGCATTTCTAGAGAGGTATTTGGATTATTGTATGCCAGTCAACCATAGGAAGTGTTTAAAATGCTACAAAAAGAGGATGAAAACCTAGAAGATTTGTTGGAGAGGTTTAACTACAACATTAAAAGAGCAAAAATGGAAAACTTAGACCAAGATACTTTGAAAGCTCTCTTGTTGAAGACAATCAGGGATGAATGGTTAGATATCCTTAACATGATGGGAAAAGGGGATATATCACAGTGCACATTACCTGAAATAGCTGAATTATGTATCAACCTTTCAAGAGGGAAATCTAAAACTGTAAAAGGACCAAGAGACCCTGCTCTTGCAAGGGCAAGTAAGCCTGCTTCTGGGACAGTAAGTAGGGCAGAAATATGACATATGCTTGATGAATTCAAATCTGATTTTTTAGGGAGTCTTAGTGAAAAAATAGACACCCTTAAATTACAAAACAAGAAAAAAAATTGAATCTGATGCCTTAGGAATCTTTTGTCCCAAATGTAGAAAAAAGCATGCCTTGAGAGAGTGCCCTTTGGATGAAAAATTAGTAGAAACTTGTGTAATTTGTTCAGAAAAACATGAGACCAAGATTTTTCCTTCACTTCTTGCTCTTAAAGTTGTCTTTCAAGAAGAAACCCCTACAAATTCCACAGAATATCTCAATTTTGTCTCCAGGAGACCTTTGCAAGGACCTCAAACACAAGGATTCCATGATCATCTGTATAATCAACCCCCACCAAATTGGAATTCTTGGCAGCAACCTTGGCCCCAATTCCAAAATCAATCTCAAACTTGGGCACAAGGAGCATAAAATCCCTATGGAAGATACTCTCAGTACTATCAATATCCACCATATCCACATTTCCCTCCTCAACAAAATCTTCAACAAAACCCTCAACAGAATCCTCAAAATCCACAACATCAAAATTCACCACTTCCATTACCATTTCCTCAGAAAACAAATCAGTTGCCTGCCCAACCCATACCAAACCCCAACAATAAGAATCCTCAGAACACATAAATGATAGAAGGCCAACAGTTTCCAACCTATTTGATCACTTCTTTAGACCTTAATGATGTTCAAATTAGGTCTAGAAGAATACTTGAAAAGAAGAAACCTTTTGTAATCATACAAGAACAAAAAAAATCTGAGGAAGATTCCCTACGGGTAAATAAAATTCTTGAAGAAGACACATCTTTTCAAGACCTGAATATTGAAAAATCAAAACAAAAAGAGCCAATAATTTCAACTCCTATATTAGAGCAGCCATCAACATCTACCTCCACACCTCCCTTTCCAGAAAGATTACAAATTGATAGAGGTGTAGAAAAACAAATTATGGTGCCTAATTATGATTTCCTAGATGAGCTGAGAAATGTTTGTATTAAGATCCCATTATTACAAGCTATCAAGGAAATTCCAATTCTAGCAAAAACAATAAATGAGTTGAGCATGAAAAAAACAGGAAAAAGAATCAAAGAGACAAAGAAAATTCAACTGGCAGGAAAAATAGCAGATATCATGATGGGTAAGATTGCCATTCCAAAGTATCAAGACCCAGGAAATCCAGTTGTTAGAATACACATCAATGGAACTGAGATCCAAAACACACTTATTGATTTAGGAGCAGCAATCAATATCATGAGTAGACAAATCATGGATAAATTGAAACTTCCTAATCTTCTTTTTACACCCATACTATTACAATTAGCAGACAGATCTGTGATCAAACCTGATGGGGTAATAGAAGACATTCCAGTGTCCCTAGATTCTTGGGAGTATCCTATGGATTTTATGATCCTAACTCCTAAGAATAATCTAGGAGGGAATCCTATTATATTAGGAAGACCTTGGTTAGCTACAGCTGATGCTTTCATTAGTTGTAGATCCGGTGATATGTACATCTCTGATGGTAGTTCAACCAAGAAATTTACCTTGTATCCTCCAACAAAGACAATTACAGAATTAGATGATACTCAATGGATTGAGGATGAAGAAGACATACAACCTCTCTTCATAATTTCAGAAATTAGTGAAGACAGCCAGATTCTGAATACCTTGGAAAATTTTGAATCTTCTTCGGAATACAAACATGAACAATTTCAAGAAGAATCCAACATTGAGTTTTTATCATCAAGACATATGTCTCTTTACTCCATGGATAAATTTGGCAGCTCTACAATCGAGATATTTCCAGGCAAAACTTTAAATATAAACAAGAACCTAGAGAAATCTCAACAAGAAAAGCTAGTCAAGGTATTACAGAGACATTCTTCTGCATATGCATGGGAGTACACTGATATGAAAGGGATAAGCCCTAATACTTGCACTCATCACATCTACATAGAGGAAAATTGTAAACCAATCAGACAACCTCAGAGACGGATGAATCCAAATCTTAGGGAGATTGTTAAAGAAGAATTGCATAAATTGTTAAATGTCAACTTTATCTATCCCATTTCAGATAGTCAGTGGGTTTCTCCTTTGGTAATTGTGCAAAAGAAAAATGGTAAATGGAGGGTATGTATTGACTACCGGGAATTAAACAAAGCTACTCTTAAAGATCATTTTCCCCTACCTTTCATAGATCAGGTGTTAGATGCATTAGCTGGCAAAAAGTACTTCTCATTTTTAGATGGGTTTAGTGGTTATAATCAAATTCAAGTGGCACTTGAAGATCAAGACAAAACCACATTTACCTGTCCTTGGGGTACCTATGCTTACCGAGTATTGCCATTTGGACTATGCAATGCACCCGCAACATTTCAAAGGGCAGTACTAGGAATATTTTCAGATCTAATACATGATTGTGTAGAGGTATATATGGATGATTTCACAGTTTATGGAAACACATTTGAAGAAGCCTTAACAAACTTGGAAAAAGTTTTAAAGAGATGTAAAGAAACAAATCTTTCACTTAGTCATGAGAAGTGTTTTATGATGTTTACTGAAGGAATTGTTTTAGGACATCACATTTCAGGGGATGGGATTAGAGTTGATGAGTCAAAAGTTGAAGTCATCTCTAACTTATCTATTCCAAGTTGTCAAAAAGATGTTAGGAGTTTTCTAGGATTTACAAGATATTATCGAAGGTTTATAGAAAACTTCACCAAGATAGCATCTCCACTTTTCAAATTACTTACCAAGGACTGTGAATTCAAGTGGAATCTTGATTGCTAGTTAGCCTTTGAGACCCTGAAAACAAAAATCTCTGAAGCACCTATTTTAAGGGGACCTAATTGGAAGTTACCTTTTCATATTTCAACAGATGCCTCAGATACAGCTTTAGGAGCAGTATTGGGAAAAAAATACCTGATTCATTATGCCATCTACTATATCAGTAAAAATTTGACTCCTTCAGAGTTAAACTATACTGTAACTGAAAAAGAGTTCTTATTTTTTGTTCATGCCATAAATAAATTCAGACACTATATAATATGCTATGAAACTTTTGTTCACACAAATCGCTCTGCAACTAAATATCTAATGAACAAATAAATTACTAATGGCAGAGTCATAAGATGGTTATTGATTTTACAAGAATTCAACATTACCATTCTAGATAGGCCTGGGAAACAAAACACAGTAGCTGATTTCCTATCTAGACTCCAAAACATCAAAGACAATACTCCAGTTGAAGATCAATTCCCTGATAAATATCTTTTTGCAATTTCTACTCAAACTCCTTGGTTTGCTGACATTGCTAATTATTTAGTTTCAGGGAAATTTCCTTCAATAATGAATGTAAGAGACAAAATAAAGATCATTTATGACAGTGCAAAATATTCATGGGTTGCTAATGAGTTATACAAAACAGGTCCATATTTTATCATTAGGAGATGTGTTCGGGAAGATGAGATGCCTGAGATCCTCAAGGCATGTCATGATGAACCTTGTAGCGGACACTTTGCTGATAAAAGGACAACTTATAAGGTCCTTCATTTAGGATACTATTGGCTATCCCTTTTTAAAGATGCTAAAGAGTATGTCCAAAGGTGTGACAGTTGCCAAAGGGTAGGGAAACCTTCTCTTTCAGGTGAGATGCCATTGCAGCCTCAGGTACATATTGAACCTTTTGAGAAATGGGCTTTAGATTTTGTAGGACCTATTAGTCCTCCATCAAGACAAAAGAAATATATATTATTTTTCACTGATTATGTTACCAAATGGGTAGAGGCCAAGCCATTACTTTCTGCTACTGAAGCATCTGTAGTTAATTTTCTTTTTGAGGATATTTTTACTCGTTTTGGTGTCCCAAGGGAAATTGTTACAGATCAAGGAGCTCAACTCACATCAAGGCTAGTGGAACAAATGATGGAGAGGTACAGAATCAGACACAGAAAATCTACTCCTTATCATCCACAAGCAAATGGTCAAGTGGAATCTACTAATAAGGTCATTGAAGGGATCCTAACAAAGATTGTTCATTTACATAGAAGAGATTGGGTAGATAGGCTTCCTGAAGCCTTGTGGGCCTATAGAACTACATGGAGAAGCACAACAGGCCATACTCCTTATGAAATTTTTTATGGAAAGCAAGTTTTGTTTCCCATAGAGTTCCAGATTCAAACTTTCAAAATGGCAATTCAGCTAGGACTTGATCTATCAGAGGCACAAAAGCACAGATTGGAGCAGATTAATGAATTGGATGAGATCAGACAAGATGCAGTTCAGAAAACAAGTATATTCCAACATCAAAGGACTAGATGGCATGATAAGTACATCAAGGAAAATAAATTCAAAGAAGGTGACTGGGCCCTCTTGTTTGATTCAAATTTCAAACATTTTCAAGGTAAATTCCAAGCACATTGGCTGGGGCCATATGAAATTATGAAAATTTTTGACAATGGAGCAATAAAAATCAAGACAATAGATGAAGAGAAAGTCAATTTTCTTGTAAATGGTCATAGACTAAAGCTGTATCATAAGCCACTTTCAAGAGAAGAATTTGTCAAGATATTCCAGGAAAACAGTGATGTGAAGTTAATGAAGAAGAATTCTTCTTCTTCATCAACTTAATTGAATTTTCTGAATTCAAAAGCATGAAATAAATAAATAAAGTATAAACATGAAAACTAATCACTGATTAGCATGTTTATACAGAAAGATAAAGTGAAAATCAGAATCCTTCTGACACTTTAGCTTTTCAAATTTGTTCTTTTCCTGCAAGCAGCTATCACAAAATCATAATTGCAAACCCATTTTATATATCATATTCCACTTATGATCCATTTCACTCCATCATGTCTCACTTCATTCATATTTCATTCACTCCATTCATCCATACTTCATTCACTCCATTCCATGGTCCACTTCATTTTCATTTCAGACTTTTAAATTTGATCTCTTCCTGCAATTGAGTATTACAAATCATAAGTTGCAGGTCACTTTTCATATTTCATTCCACCTTACACCTATGATCCATTTCATTCCATTTTTCACTTCACTCATGCTCCATTCCACCATATTTCATGATCCAGTTTATTTCATTTCATACTACACTCCATCCATGTTTCAAATCATTTCATTTCATTTTTCAAAGCTCCTACAGGTATATTCTGCAGCCAGATACCCTGCAGGCAACTATTCAGCAACCATTTTTTCAGCAGCAAATTGACCCTGCACACCTATGTCAACAAGAAAAATAAAAAGGATTATGAAGACTGAAGGATCAATGATTTTCAAAAGAAGACAAAGCATATTAAAACCATAAAAATCAAAGGAAAGGCTAAGGTAAAGTTGTGAAATTATTATGATAACAGATTATGAAAGTTATAGTATGCTGGAGAGCTTACCGGATTATCCACAGTCTTACGAAACACTTGTCGACGTTTCGAATCCCAACGGGGATCCATATTCATTCCAAAGTCCTGAAGATGGATCCCCATTGGGACTCAAAACTTCTACAAGTGTTTCGTAAGACTGGGGATAATCCGGCAAGCTCTCCAGTAAACAATAACCACAGTAACTTGAAAACCAAAGTTATAGTATGGTTAAGTTATATGTGTGTTTCATAAAGTCATTTTAATTATTCATATTGATCGAGCTTACCATAAAATCCTTGGATGAAATCCATTCCATTCCGCCATACCAAATAATCATTTATTAAAAATTAACGGTTAGTACTGAAGTGACCTATTAGGTCACGTCACTAATCCGAAGTATTCAGTGATGATTTTGAAATTCACACGAGATTTTTCCGCGGTCTTTTCCTCCATGACAGCTCTCAAACTCATTAATTCGTGTGAACCACCCTCACCCTATTTCACTCATCCCATAACCACTTCATGTCATCTTTCCGTAGCCAATTCCTGCTGCATAAATAGAGAAGTCATATTTTGGGTGAAAACAACTCTCTACAGCCATTTTTATCGTGAATAAAAGAGTAGTAATGGAGCAGTAAATTGAAGATTGAGAAAATAAGCCATGGGTCTCATTATAAGGTCCGAACCAGTCGGAACCAAATACTTAGAGGGTTACCCACAGATTAGAGAAATGCTACAGCAGGTTGGGTGGTTACAGTTTTTGGAAAAATTCAGTGGTTTTCATAAGGAGGTAACTAAGACATTTGCACAGTCCTTCAACAGATCAGAAGTTGAAATAGGAGATGACAATTTCACTATTATAGAATCCTTCATTGCAGAAGCAGCAGAATTACCAAGGCAAGGTGAACGATGGTTCAAAAACAAGGAATTTCACAATGAGGCATGGAGGCAGATGCTCAAAACACCAGGTATGGATATTTCAGTTTTCAAGAAGGTCATTCCTAGCTCAGCACTAAATAATAAATGGTGAAATATGTTGCTCATTTTGCAAAAATTTATAGCTTGTGAGGGAAGGTTTGGTACCCTATATGTTTATCACATTCGGCTTATGATGCATTTCCTAGATGAAGAAATCAATTTACCATTTTTCTTACTTCATAGCCTAAAGAGAATGGCTTCTAATGTCCAAAAGAGGATTCAATTCTTGGAAACCACCTTGTATCACCATGGCCTAGTTAAAATCCTAATTGAGCATCATTTGAGAAAGGTGGGAGACAATTGGGATAAGTTCCTCTTGAGGAATCACTTTGAAGAACCCAAGGAATCTCCATCTGAAGGCAAACTTGCAAGAAGAAGTAGGACATGGAAAATTTCCAAATCTGTTGAACTTAAAATTGGTAAGTCCATACAAGAGGACAGTGAGGAGATTATCTCTGAGAAATTGGCTGAAATAAAGAAACAGCTTAAAAAGGAGAAGATAATAAGAAAGTATGCTAAGGAGATAGGTGAGGGACCATCTAAACTAAGACGAAGCCATAGGCTTAGAGGCATATTGAAGAAGACAACATTTAAGCAAACAGGCGTCATAGACATTGAAGATGAAGAGACACCAACTGATAGATCTCCTAAGTACCAATACGAAGAGGATCTTGATGAAGAAGCTCCGGAGATAGACCCAGCACAACAACAAATCTATAATTATGTTGAGTCATTAGAAAAGAGAGCCTTGGAAAGCAGAGGAAGAACTCCTAGTCCACCAGGATCTGCAATTGAAGTACTAAGAGGAGAAAAATATGAATTAGAAGTACTCAATAGGCATATAAAGAATGAAAATGAAATTTTAAAGGAACAAGTCAAACTAAAGAGTAACATGAACACAACTCTCTCTCTCTCTGCAAATGGAAAAATTGTACAAGGCTAGTGAAAAGCTGAAGAAGAAAAACAAAAAGTTGAGCAGGGCACTTGTAAATTTGAGATTCAAGTTGGTCATAAGGAAACCTAGGATGCCATTGAACACCAAGAAAAGTAGAAAAAGGAGGCTAGATGTCCTAGCAGAAGTTTCAAAATACATGGATTAATTGCATGAGGACATGCAAAAGTTTTGCAGTGGGGGTATGTTGAGCCCCAAAGATGTCCTTTTCTTTCACCAAATTTCACTTCATTTCCTTTGTCCTTTATCAGTTATAGGCTTAAAATATCAATAGGATTGATTAAAGTTACTTTAAGAATGCATACAAAGACTGACTTGCTATACTTTTATGGTTATGTTGTTATAGTGATTTTTTATCAGACTTAGCTACAGAATGCAGCCATTCTGTAGCTAGTCGCCTATTCCGCAACTATCTTCATGTTCACACAGGTTACTGGTGTCACTTAAAGGAAAAACACATATGGTTGAATTCCACAACACTCCTACATCATTTCTTGCCCTCTACGAAGTCTGAGCAAAAATCTATAGGTGGTTATGCACGTGGAGGAAACCGAAACTAAGAAGTGGATTCCTACCAGGACAAGGACTCTACAGATGTCTTCAGCAAAGTACGAGGCCTCCACAAGAGTTCTAATTTGATTTTAATTGAAAAATACACTTATCCATACTTCTTCTCCAGGACAGTTATGTATTTCTCTTATAAGAATAACTCGGGAAACCGAGAGATAGTTAGCTAGATTGATGTTTTATTGTTAAGATTGTCCAAGACCGTAATACTCTGTTTTTGAAGCATTTTCCTTTAATGAAAGAAGAGAAACTTGAATACATGATCTGAAGAAATATTGAGGAGATTCGTGTGCTAATATGGTGGTAAAGGGCCCCTACTACCCGAGAGGCTCTGTGCATATTGTTTAGATAAGTAAATTTAGCTCTGTTTTGTTCCTAATTTAGGCAATTTTCTGAACTTTATATTTTATGCTCACTTACCTTGAATGGTGTTAGAGTCAGCCCTTGCTGCCCTCCGTCAGTGATCATTTCGTCTTTTGCATATTCATTATTAGGTGTCTCACTTGTTTCACTTCTTTGCATATCACTAGGATCATGCCACGAACTGACGAAGGGTTGTGTCATCTTGTGTTTCCTCATACTATACCTGCAGCGCTATTTTAAAAAATTTCCTCAAAAAATTATTTATAGTCATTGTCATTATGTATGAGGTCATTAAAATGTCAATAAGTGTCCTAGGTCTTGGTGTCTAGGGTTTTTGAGTCATTTATACACTAGTCATAAAGCCTGCAAGGTGAGGAAAGTCCAGTACTTGGATTTCTATTTTTATTATCATCAGCATTTTCTTAAAAAAAAAATACATTTCTAGTCCAAAACTCTGTTTTGGAACTAGAAATTTGTCATTATCATTTTGTAATAAATTTGTAATTGTTCCGCCATGAAGACATTGTAAAAGCAGACCCCTGGTCTTTTCTCTAGCCAAGATAGCCATATCCCTGCAAGAAGACAATAAAATCATTAGTATCGACCTCAAAAAAGCCAAAGGAAGTTTTTATTTGAAAAAGCCAAAGTGAAAATTACAAAAACATTTGTAATATGGGTTTTGAAATTAGATTTGAAATAAAATCTGATTGTGAAGATATTTGTGACATTATAAAAGCCAAGCAAGTTTATTTGAACCAAATTCATACCTCCCAAATCGTATTTGCAAAGTTGAAGGCCGATTTCAAACTTCTGAAGGGCGTAGACAGAGTTTTAGGGCTGCGCGACCCACCTTGAGGCAGAGCGACCCACCTGGGCTGCGCGACCCACGCAGACTCAATTCAGCACTGTGGGTTTGCAGGTGCGCGACCCACCTGGGCTGCGCGACCCAAACAGAGCCTGCGCGACCCACGCAGATACAGAGTTTTGGAATTGAGTTTGAGCGCCCAGATTGGCTCGGAATCGACTCCAGTTGCCTTCAAAACAGGTTTTCATCAATCACTTGGGGTTTTCAAACATACTTGTGTCATCATGGGTGGTTTCTAATATGCAAATGAAGGATTTAAAACCCCACTGTTATAAGATTATTGTTTTCAGGGTTTGAAATGAAAATGAATGGTGTAAAGAGTGTGTTTGCTATCTTAAACGGTGATATGGCCAGCCTTCTATATAACATCAAAATCAATTTGTTATCATACCCATAATACCACTGCTACCATTGTTAGTGTTATGCCATGTTTAAACCCTTTGAGTCACATTCCTCATGTTTGTAATGAGTCACATTGCCCAATGTTAGCATATGCTCATGTCTTTGTTTCGAATGGCCCATTGAAACCTTTATGCTCATAACTCGTAGACAAACATATCACTGTTAATACCATGCTCTCCTTTAACTAGATGTGTTCAAACTTTTGAAGGTTGCCTGCTCCTATTTGGTCAAAATTTCATTTGCATTCAAAACAGAGATGGTGCCTTTTCAGTCCATTTGAAGCAGAGATTTTATCCATAATTTGATTCCTTGATAGTGCTTTGGCGGTGGGATATTGGTTGAGTGTTAAACATACATCCTAATTTTGCTTTCACTGCATTCATATCAGCATACACATTGCCAAAAGTTTAATCAGAGATATGTCAGAGACAGAGTCAGAATATGAGCCAGGGTCAGGCAGTGATTCGGTGGCTGGAGGTAATGTGCCACGGAGTTCCCGCAAAGAAAACAGAAGTGGTGATCATCGCAGAGAGGAACCTACTTCTTTGGCTCGGTTGCAGGCATGTCCATTAGCTATGGATTGTTTTCGATTCTTGTCATGTTTCAGATTTTGTGAGATGGTTGTACAAACCCGACCTCATCGTGAATTAGCACGTCTGTTTGTTCTTCATTTGCGGGGTGATCGGGTAAGCCTTGCTGGGGTTGATTTCATTGTATCACCTTTGACTATTGCTCAAGCCACTGGCATACCGAACATAGGCGAGGAATGGAGCAAGGGTAAGCAGTTAGAGAAATTTCACTATGAGCCATACATTAAAACTGGATATGTGGCTTACTTGAGCAGAGTTTTTCCATTCGGATTCTTGAGAGATGAGTATGCACCACTCATGAGGCTCATCATTCAGTATTTTAGTTGTGAGGGCAGGTATGCTCGTCTTTTCTCATATCATGTTCGTTTGCTGATGCACTTCACAAGGGTGCGTATGATGAATATTCCTTATTTCATATACCGCAACATAGAGAAGATGGTTACATTTGTGCAGAAGAAGACGAGCCCAGTGGAGCAGTACGGGAGTATATATCATTTCGCTTTGATCAAAATCTTGGTGTCACATCAGTTGGCAGAACAGGGCATCACTTGGGAGGATTTCATTTCTAGAGACTTTTTCAGAGTGCCACAGCAGCCTCCCGAGGCAGTTTATGATGCGGGAGAGCCCTCACACCAGCCGGACATGTTTGAGGTTGGGCATATCATTACTCCTTTGGTTCAGACATATCAGCGAGGCCACAGGGCCTTATTTGCAGCGACACGGCGGGTACTATCTCCACGTGAGGTGGAAGGGGTCCTGCCGACTTCATCGACACGGCGGGTACTATCTCCACGTGAGGTGGAAGGGGTCCTGCCGACTTCATCGACACGGCGAGTATTATCTCCACGTGATGTGGAAAGGGTCTCGCTTTCTTCTCCAGTGCAGGTACAGGTACAAGACAGGGGCAAGAGGCCCATGCATGATGAGGGCCCATCAAGAGGCCGGGATACCGATATGACAGTCATTGATGTTGATACGGGCTCTCCTAGCTCGAAGCTGAGGGAAGTCATCCAGGAGCAAAGGGCCGAGAATGACCAGCTGAAAGACCAATTGCAGAAGGCTCGGTGGGTGATTAACTATTTGGAGCAGCGCAACAAACAGCTCGAGGATGAGCTCACATTTTATGAGGTGCGCCAAATCCGTGAGGACAGACAGTGGAATCGAAAAAGACCCGGTGACATGACACCAGCTGACAGAGATACTGTACTCACGCGGGTAAATATACATCTGGAGAAGTTGTTGGCGAAGGCCAATCGAGACAAAGACATGCTTCGCCACATGAAAGGCCATTACTAGGCTCGCATGCATGTTTGCAAGGCGAGGATGAAGATCATGAAGAGGAGGTTGCGCAAAGCACTTCGACGGCGGAAAAGGCCTAATCCACTTCGGATTTTGGCCGAGGCTTCATTGACTGGGTAGGACACATGATGGAGGACCTCCGCTCCGAATTTGGGCAAATTCGGAGAAAATTTTGTCAATTTCAAATTTTTGGTCTTAAAACAGGTTTTGCAGCTACGTGGGTCGCGCGCTCATGCGCTCGCATTTTTTGAGACACTTGCTGGAGGAGATTTTTACATTTTTGGATTTTTCATGGTTAATTATGCATCCTCTGAAGTCAACTTAGCATTTCAACAAAATCTGGATGGTCAAACAACTCAAAAACACCATGAAAACCACCTTGCTGCCACCTTTTGCACCAGCAGGAAGTACCTCTGGGAGAATGAGGTTTTGGAGGGTCAAATCAACTCCAAATTCAGAAATTCTACTTGGGTTGGAAAGTAGACATCCAGGGCTTTCCAACGAGCTATCATGAGCTCAATTTTGATGTCGGGAGCTACCTCAAAATCAGCCTGGAACATGAGCGACCCACGCAGTTCAGGAGCGACCCACCTAGAGATTTTTTGAGTTTTCAGCTGCCAGCTCAGTATTTCGCCTATTTTGGACCAGTTTTGCCTATGGATAGAATTCTTGGGTTTTTATGATGTAAATTCATGTTTGGCATGTAGCTTTGGCTTGTTTTTATCTCTTCTAGAAGATTCACTCTCAAATGAGTAAAAAATCATGTAATGGATCAGTTTCCACTCTTTTAGAGGCAAGTTGTTAGCTGCCTAAATTGTAGTTCCATGATTAGAATTGGTTGAAACTGATCCCTGAAGAGGGAATTCGACCGCTAGAGGTGGGGAAAGGGGTTAGAGTGATCTATATATTGTAATTTCTGAGGCATTCTACAGGTTGGACTCTTGGGATACTTTTGATACCATTGTACATATTTTTCATATTTTGGCTAAGGAAAGATCGGGGGTTTTGCGGCACTTGTTGGGATCCTTGTGGTGTTCTGTTCTTGATGATGTTTCTCCTTTGTTTACTGTAAGTTTCTTCATGTTTAATGTTGCCATCGTTTCATTATGCTTCTGAACTAAGTTGAATGAGTGATTAAGGTTGAATCCATTGTTTACAGTGCTTAGCCTTTGAATTCAGTTAGTTCTATATGTTTTTAGCTGTTTGGAGAGGATCCAAGTTCTTCTTTGCCCTCTTCAGCTCCTCGTCAGTCTAATCTATCCATAAAATCCAATTCGAAGCATCAAGATCATCACCTACCTCGCCCCAACTTGATCTCTGCAAAGGTCTGACCTTATCCCCGGACCCAAAATTTTGTTTTCCCATTACTCCAGCGAAAACCCAAAAAACCAAAAATCAAACATACCTATCTCTTTACTAGCCTAAAATCAGTTCTTATTGTAAGTCATCTCGCATCCTATTGCTCATTTTTTCGAGATTGACGGAGAGAGCCCTCTCCTGTCCTCGTAGGGCTAGCTACGAGGCTGAGCGTGGTTTGATGTAGCCTTGAGTTTTACTTCATTTCAGCCTGAGGTAGATTTGAGTGCTAACAAATGGTACAGCCAGTCTTGTTCTTATGAATTTTTCCAAAAAATCACTAACACTGAATGAGATAGAGTTGTAGTATTTCATAGATTAATTTCATTTTAGTTCAGCTGTAGTATTTCAGAGATTAATTGCATTTTAGTTCAGCTGTAGTATTTCGAAGGTTAATTGCATAATTAGTTCGGTTCTGTTTAATGTATTTTAAGTTTTATTATCTAGTTTTATTCTAGTTCTGTTACATTAGACTTAAGGCCTTCATTATTTACAAACTGCTCTTGTTCTTAATCTCTGCTAATACATCATTGTCATAGGAACAAGAATTGGTAATGTTATTTTGAAGTCTTGACTGTTCTGCAATTTCTCAAAATTTTACAAACTTGCCTTTTTCCAAAACTATTTAAAAAGATTTCTAACCCTTGAATGAGGCTTAATAGTGACATTTTGAGTTGCAGAATGGATTAATTTTAGTGTCATAGTTTAATTTAGAGTAGGGTTCCTTACTAGGTTACAGATAATCTTTTACAAATGTGTTCCAACAAATTTCTAACCATGGATGAGATTTTCTCTGTGATAATTGTAAGTTGTTGTTTACTTAGAAGAACCTCATTGCATTAAACTTATCATTTTCTCAAGTTGTTCCAACATACTTCTAGTGAAATGAATTGGACTGAGTTCATGTTATGAGTTATTTTTCTTGTCAAGTTTTGAAGTCTGTGAATTATCATTTTCTGTTTCTTAGGTGCCATACCTAGTTTAGAATAGATTTTGCTTTGTTTTAGTGTGACCAATAACTTCTCTTTGTCAAACACTTAGTTATTTTCCTCTTATCATAAGAACACAAAACCAAAAAAATTAGAAAAACACTAAACACAACGAAGTAGGAAGCAGATACCTAGGCACATATAGTGCACTTCACTTCAACAATTTACTAGCCCTGGTTGAAAATTTATGACATCAATTTAGGAACACTAAGTTGAGCAGACACTCTACACAAAAGGAATATTTCTGAAGATGACAAGAGGGTATCAACACTCTTGTATGCATGGGCCAATCTATGGAAGATTTGGAAGAAAGAGACCTTTCAAAAAGAGGTTGACTTCCATGAACTTCAATCTTGTCTTGAGCAATATCAGCTGCAAGAGAGGTAGCAAAGGTGGAGCTACAACACTCCAACATGTGACTTTGGCATTGAACATGTCAAAGAGGAGAATGATGAGGTGACAACTACTTCATTTCATAATTTTACAGTGTTGTCATTGTTGGGAATCCTAGATCCATATTGGGAGTCCCAACTCTTGGTAGAATATTCCAAGAACATCTTCACATGTAAGGTTCTTGATGGAAAAATGGGAGATAAAAGGTACGGAGTGGTTGATGGAGTCATTTACTTTCATGATCAGATATATTTGACTAAAGAATAAAGGCTCAAAGATAAACTACTATCTGTAGCCTATGAGACCTTGCTTTCTACCCCCACTAATTTCATTAGAACACACCATATTATCTTGAATGGATTCATGTGGGAAGGCTTTGAAGAAGATTTATATCAACATTATCAAAGATGCATGTACCATATGGAGATGGAGTAGCAACATAACTCTATCAAATAGTTAATTCAGCCCTCACTTTCTCTTTTTGATGAAGGGGATATAACTATGCACCACTCTATTTGTTTGAGGAGAAATATTGGTGAAGAACATACTTATGTAAATAACATTTTATTTTCTGATTGATGCATTCTTTCACTATGTATATGCAGGCCATGACTCCAAAAAGGAGTGTTAAACCTTATAAAATTCATGGCCAACTTTGGGGCAAAACTATTTCTGAACATGGCCACTCCCTTGGTAGACAAAGGGATATTTTGCAGCATGATGGGTGCTTTCCTAAGGCACCAAATATATCTCCCACTTTCAGCCATGGTGAGATGTATGGGAAGCAAGTAAGTGGTGGGAAAACCCCTTACCACATCTAGATCTGAGGCAAGAATGAGATGCACTGCGCTGGTTCCACATGTGGGACTATAATCCACTTCTATCATTGCACTTGATTGATTATGTATTACTAGTTTTGATCCCTCATGATGATGATGTTCTAATCTTTGTTAGGGACATGATAGGAGGGATGAAACATTGGATGGGTGTGTCCATGGGGAATGGGACTTCCGATATTTACTCATACTTCAAGAGGAGGATGGAACATTATATGGTGGTTACATTGTATCTTTTGTTTCCTTATGCAAAAGGCCATATGTGTGACCTATGCATTTGGAAGAAGCCTCTCACATGGGAGAATTTGTGGCAAGAAATGTGTCGCTTGAATCATATTCAGCTAACACCTCTTATCCTCTACTATTTTCAAGATTTGGAGAAGCTTATGTCAGTAAGAAGGTGGTTGGGTGGCCACTTTTTGTATCATGTTTTGAGGCAGCAAGAAGAAGAACAGCGCTGGTCTCAATGGAGGGACTATTGTCACCATCCAATATATCCTACGACACTTAGTCCATGTTTCTTTTGGAGCACATGTGGTGGTGATACTCTATTCAGTACATGCATGGAAGATTAGGCAAGAAGACTCCCTAGAATCAATGAAGGGAATCATGAGGTTCCAAGTATGTTTTGGCTTCATGAGGACTATATTATTGCAGCCCAGGATCAGCAGCTCCACATTTATCATAAATGGAGGGAGAGGTAGCGTAAGTTGAACAATATTACCTCTCATTTCTAGTCATGCAGCCCCTATACATTGCATATGGAGGGGATTGGTGATTGTTTCTCTGAGATACCAAGGATGGCTCACCTTGTTTGGATGATATCATGGAGATTGGAGTTTCTCATGGGGGTTGAAGCACCCAACATGTATCATCTCTAATTCCTTAAGAAGGCCAATGGACAACATATGATTCCTTCTATGTATCTCCCACTTCTTCATGATGACAGCTATTTGGTTTATTCACCAATGGCACACTTGTATTCTTGGGAGGAGACAAATCCATTGGATATTTTTCAAAGTCCTTGTGAGTTGCTTGAGGACAAGCAATATTTTGGAGGGGAGGACTGTAATATTCCTAATTAGTCCTAGGCTAATTGGAATATCCACTTTTGTTTTTATTTCTTTTCTTAAAGAATAAATGTGTAGAGGAGGCTCATCAAACTCCTAATAAATAATAAATCAAGGCCAAATGTGAAAAAAGCTAAATATTGGCTATGTAAGCAAGCACCATTAGGTGTGAAAGGGGTTGGATATTTTGACTAGGTCAACCTTGACCAAATCTACATCGATGTCTAGAATAAGTGGCCATCAATGAAGCACAACACAGTTCTAGAAGGAGATGGAATGTGTGAAAGAGAAGATTTCATTGAAGGTTTTTTAGGGTTTACAAGCTCTTAATCTATATAAGGAAGGGGATGGCAGCATGAAGAGGTTGTTGAATATATTATATTTTGATATATTGTCTGTTTAGACCATATAGATTTCTTTGGATGTTTAGCCTAGATTTCAAATGTTGTTTAGTATTTGGATTTCTTGTTTAGGAATTCCACCTCTTCCCATTGGGTAGCTCTTGGGAGAGTCTTGTATTGCATAGTCCACTATCTGGCTTGAGGCCAAGCTTCTCCTTTCAACTAAAACTCAAATCATGTTCAGGGTTTGGTTGCCTTTGCAAGCTGCAACAAGTGGAGGATAGATCTATTCAAATCTAGGACATTTCAGTGCCCTTTTTCAGTGGAGGAGTCTTCTTCTCTATTTGGAGGAGAGTATTAGAGTGCTTGAGCATCATTTTATGACCTTGGCATGTGGCCAACTATTATCTATACCCTACAGTGAAATTTATCTTCCAGGTCTGGGTTATTACTGTAGGTGTTGTTGCAGGGAGTTTGGGAGCACCATTTGGAGAGTTGGTTTCTGAGTGTTGGGGATCTGCCCTTCACTTTGAGATCCATTGGAGGAGATCTATATATTGTACATTTCAAATATGATCTGCATATTTCTGATTACTTCTGAGTCACTGAATATTTCTGCAAATCTCCATTCTTAGATCTCAAATCTACTTCTTATACTTGGTGTAATTCTCAAAACCCCAAGGGGATCTGAAAGAGGAGCCTTTCTAGTGTATGGATCTGTTATAGATCTGAATTTTCATACATATATCTGCTCTAGATCTGACGTGTAATCAACAGCAGTTTGCAGCCCAATAAAATAACGTTGTCAAGGTAGTTTCTGTTCATATACATGGTTGCAGCACCTCTTTTGAGGGATTTTCTTCTATTGATGTCTTGTGTTTTCAGCTATGCACCTTATGGGCCTCATTATAGATCTATATTGCTGCTGTAAATACTTTTGAAGAGCCTTTTATTGGCCTCCTGATTTGATTTAGATGAATTGCGTTATTTCAATGCATAACTATTTAGTATTGTTGAGTTTCCCATTTGGGGATATTACATATGCTTAGAAGCTCCAAAAGGACCTCAAGTAGATTATGACATGCAGCTTCATAACCACTAGAGACAACTTCAACAGTTATATCAATAGCTTCAATATCACCTGCAAAAACAAATCAATGGTAAGGCTTAGGTATGCAATCATCTAATCCTTTCTTCAAATCTATTTTAGCTTAATAAAAAATTAAAAGTGTGAGAAGGAAAGTTTTTTTATATAGCCAAAATCAGTAGCATAGCAACCTTAGCCTTATCTAGCAACTAGCATCACTTTTTCCATCAAGAAAAGGAACAAGAAAAAAAGTAAAAAGGACCTGATACAGTGGGCGGTAATAAGTTCATTGTAATAGAAGACAATGAGTGCCAAGGGATAGCCAAGGGTGAACTCAGTTCACAGAAAAAAGAACTGTGAGTTTACTTTGCATGCAATTAAAAAAATAAAAAAGAGAACAAAAAAAGAAAAAAATCAATTAAAAGGTGGATCCACCACCTCTTGGCATGCAAAATAGATTTTCTTAAGGAATTTGAGGACCTCCATGAAGCACCTACAAGAATAATAGCAAGAATATTAACAAGAGGAGTAGTGCATGGGCGAATAAACAGAAAATGAAATAAGCCAACATGCAGGAAAAACCATAATGCAGGGAGGATAAATAGGTTTCTCAAAGGATGAGAAATAGTTTCAGCAGGGGGGTGATGATGGACCTCTAAATTAGACATAAAATAAGGCCCATCTAACCTTTATTAAACCCATCTACCTTTCTTATGCACATGAATATATATATTAAATCTCTCCTTCTGCACTTAATACTACTTTCTTATGCCTCAATATTTTCTTAGGAAGGTTTAAAGGTAATTGCATATTTGTGCCTAATATTCATTATTTTTGTAGAATATTGTGAGAATATTTGGCAGATTATGCAGATTTGGAGAAGGAGATGATTTAGGGACTTTCTCCCTACCACTGGAAGATCAAGATTGGAGAATAAATGAGCACAAGATCAAGAAATTAGAGATAAATCTTGGAGAGATTCAAGGGGGTTGTCCACCCTCCTTAACTCTCAAAGGAAACCAAAGGATCCTCATGAGATCCCCTATGGAAATTTGAATTCCAGAGGCAGCCAAGTGACTCAAGACCAAGTGCACTCAAGCCATACTTCACTTGGAGTTAAGAGGACTCATTACCTATTTTTTAGGGAGTCGTTGGTAGCTACCCTTGTGATGCAAGGGCATTAGGTTCAGAAAATACTTTGTATTTTAATAGACATAGGGGTCTTGTGTTTTCAAAAGAATATTGGTTTCTTATGTAATTATTAATTTTTTTGAGTGATTTTAATGAGAGATATTAAGTATTGTGAGGAATTTGTAAATGTTCCCGGATAATTGGAGAACATGAGAGAATTAGGATAGTTTAGATTCCATACGGAATCAGAGATTTGAGAATTGATTGTAAATCTTAAGTTAGAATTAGTTTCATGATTTTATGGGATTAAAGAGGATCCTTAGGGATAAAAGATATATTTTTGGACTTTGAGGATTTGGAGGATTTTGTTGAGATAATGGAGGATCTGAACCTAAATTGGTTCATAATAAATTGTATAAATTGTAAAGCCTAAAAGGCAGAAAAATAGTAGATAGCAGTAGAAAGTAGGGTTTTGGACAAACAGAGGTTTTGTTGTAAGCCTTCGGGAAAATTTGACAGAAATGCCATTGATCAGAATATCAGGCTAGAGAGGAATTATTTGTAATTGTTTGATTGTATATATATGGAGAAAATTCGATCCTAAAGTGTGTAATTATGTGTGTGGAATGACTTAGGTTATACCTTATGTGAATATAAGGGTTTGAAATAGTTTTCTATATATCATTGAGAGTTTTGATGTAAATTTCGAGACAGGGTATGATGTCTTGAGCCGAAATGCATAAAGGGTTTGTATATACATGTGAGAAGAGTGGATGAGTTTGCATTTGCTAAATTCAGTCATTGATCAATGAATGGATCGATGACAGAATGATATTAAATTGATATTTTTAAAACATTGTGTGAGTGAGACATATGATCTGGAATCATTGTGGGGGTTAACGCACAAGCTGTGCATTCAATCAATAAATTAGAGTTTTAAAGGAATCACAACAAATCTGGTTGATGAATGGTCTTATGGTCGAATGGCGAACCTGTCGACAGAAGAAACTACAATTTAATGGCACAAGTGGAACTATGGTATTGTTGAAATAGAGCATATGAAGCCAAGACTTTATTTCAAGTTACAGACTCAAACACATGGACAAAAAGTGATTAGTTATTAAATTGCAGAACCATGAATCGAGGTGGTATGGAACTGGAAGCAATGGAACAATGAAGGCAGTATTTAAACCCATAAATGGTTTTCGCGCTGCTCTTGAATGGTAAGCGATAATCATTGAAACGAACGCAATAGCGTTCATCATGCGACACGTAGAATTGGTGGTAATTAAATACCACTTATTTCACGTGCGTTTGGAAAACCAAAGGGCGTTCAAGTTTATCACGCAATAGCTGTTGATTATTGAGTTGGGGCATGATAATTTGTTAGCCGTCCGATTGGATGAATGGTGACCGATGAATAGATATGGTTGATAACGTGTGGGCCATATATGTTTTAAAACAAAGCCTTGACATGTGTGCAGTTTATTCACCGGCGGAATTGGTAAGTTAAAGCTTATGTCAACTTTATAACATAAAGTTAAGCTTTGAAATATTATGGATATGGTTCATGATTGGTTTGTTTGGGTTTAATGAAATTCTGCAAAGGTATGAAGCATTATGGCATGGTCAATAAGGAAAGGGTCGAGCACAAGTTTAATTAAACTTTGGATAAGGTAAGACATGCGGAACATGTGTTGGGTAATATGTTGTGGTTCCAATATATAATGCGAGGATATGAATTATATTGGAATAAAGGTTTAAAACAAGGCTTTCCACTAGTTTATAAATGAAAGGAGAAAACCTTAGATAAGGGGGTTTATTTGAATAAAAGAAGTGTCGAGAAGATAAAATGTCAAGGTGGATATTGCTTGATATTTGAAGAAAATACATTGGTGAGTTTAAACCATAGTGTGAGAAAGAAATATTAATTCCAAATTAATAATTCTTTTTGGGTTTTAAACTAAATTTCAAGAGAATATGAAAATGGGTTTTAAACATAAATTGAAAAGGTGTGCTTCCGCAATTAGAGTTAGTCCCAATTAGAGGATTATTTTGGGAGAAATAATGTGACATGCATTTCACACGGAGAATGTGGGTTTTTTGCAGCCTTTGGCTACATCACCTTGAGGATAAATAAATCTAATCAAGATCTAATTAGGGTTGATTCTATTCCATTCCGGTCCAGCCATTCGATACAGTCCATTCCATTCAATTTTCATTCCATTCCATCTCATGCCATCCATTTTCCATTCTATTAGGCTTTTTTTGTTTAAGACCTCCGGGATGTAATAAGATTTCATTTTAATGCAATGAGTATTTAGATGACTTTTCGTTGATCTAGTTCTAGAGAGATGGGCTCGTGGATTAGTGCCCAATCCATGTGCCTCAGCTTCTCTGTTTGTTACCATTCTTTCCTTTCTCTCATTTAGCTACTTTGTTTCTATCCATTAGTTATTTTTTGTTTCATTCATTTAGTTAATCTTGCTTCTGATAGTTTCAAGTTGATGTTTCATATTTTTGCTCTAGATTTTCATTTGTTTAATAGAATGGAGGATAAAACTCTAAAAGCTATGGATCTAGACTTCCCTTCTCATCTCTATCAATAGAGCTCGAGGGGGGTAGGCTTTCCCACAAGCCAAAAAAATTGATTTATGTTCAATGTTTTGATCATGCATTCTTTTATGTTTTCCTGTGAATGAATCCATGGGTTTGTTTGCAGGAAGCAGTATTAAAGTTCCGGAGAAGTTCACCCTCGCCTTCCCGCTTCATTTTCCATCTCTGCTGTTATGCTTCTATCCCCTTCTATTTTCACTTATTTGCAGGTTCCGCACCCTTTTTATTCCCAAAAACACTTCAAAACGACTAAGTCTTACTTTCATGTTCTACGGCTATCACAGCCATTTTAACACAAAACGCTTGATAAACCATCAAAGTTTGACCTCCACCCTTTTCTTCTCAGTTCTCCCACTACCGTACATTGCAATCGCACTTCGCAACATTTACCCTTTTCTTTTAATACTTCCCACTTCGATCCGCCGATTGTGATATTATGATCGTGCTCCGCCACCGGTCCCACCGCCACGTCACCTGTCACATTTCACACTTCGCACCATTTAATTGGTTTTCGTTAACACTTATTGCTTCCAATAGCTGATTGCAATATTTTGATATTGTGTATCACACTTCACAACATTTACGACATCGCAAATCACAATATTTACCCCGTCGCACTTCACACTTCGCAGATTTTACCTTTTCGCAAATCGCACTTCGTTCCCGCTCCCGAAATGTACTCTCACTTCTTCACCATCACACTTTTCAAAAAATTCTGCTCCAAAGCCATTTCTGCACTATAATAATTTTTAATAAGGTTTAACCCTACTCTTTCCACTTCTAAGACTTGTTTCATGCATTAATCCCTCCATTAGCCTCTTTAGGCCTTTTTCCTCCAAACCGCAAGCAC
Organism: Pinus albicaulis; assembly: GCA_034641835.2. Taxonomy (NCBI): domain Eukaryota; kingdom Viridiplantae; phylum Streptophyta; class Pinopsida; order Pinales; family Pinaceae; genus Pinus; species Pinus albicaulis. The sequence goes on along the minus strand of MU968411.1, from coordinate 64,291,383 downwards.
ACTTATTCAAATTAGAATTAGGTCATGAATATCTACATAAATAGGAGCATGATAGATAGATTAGGGTGTGTTTAGTCAATTGGCCAACTTAAGTGTGGTATAAATTAGTTTCCTTTCTGCAATTTAAATTAGTTTCATTTTTTCCATTTCCTTTCTGCAAATTGAATTAGTTTCATTTCTGTAATTTCCTTTTTGCAATTTATTTTAGTTTCATTGAAGTGTGACAGACTTCACTGAGAACCCCTAGAAGTAGCTCCTTTTCGTAGAGTGAAAGAGGATGACATGAATAGAATGCATCTACTGTGTATATAGAACTGTCACCTCCAAGTTTGTATGAACCCTGGGTTGATAAAGTAAAGTATGGCAACCCCTGGGAGTTGCAGCACTCTTGGTGCAATACCAGGGCTCACCAATCCTAATTTATCAGAACCTTGGTTGTATACCAGGACAAGGTCTCCTTTTGAGAAGACACAAGGTTTGAAACTCTTGTCATTTTGTGCCTTGATACATTTCTTGTGGGCTTCATTAGCCATCATGGAATCATGCCAAGTCTCATCTAAACACATGAGATGTAAGAGACGTTACTCTTCTACAGAAGTGGCAGGAAGAAGTTCTACAAAACGTTTTAGTGATGGAATTTCACATTCAATCGGAAGAATATATTATAGACCATAAATCAATTGGAACAAAGTAAATCTGGTAGCAGTCCCAATGAAGGTTCGGTATGCCCACAAGGAAGCATAAATAATCAAATTCCATTCCAATCTATGTACCCCTATCATACGTTGAAGCATCATTTTGAGAACTTTATTAATAGCCTCAACTTTCTCGTTCGCCTAAGGGTAGTAGGGACTAGGAATTTTATAGGAGATTCCTATCTTGGCAGTTAGTTCAGACATCATGTGATTATGAAAATTTCCATGGTCTGTAACTATGGATTGCAGAACACCAAACCATGAATCACTTATTCAATGGAGATTAACCCGATTACACATCAATTTCGAATTGCATGCATAACACATAATCTCATCTAAAATTAATTGTCACATGCGGAAATAATAGAAGCGATCGCACATCAAATCAATCACACATTAACTCAGTATGTATGGGGAAAGCCTATAGCTGAAAACCCCGCAGCTATTGTGTATATTATAATGGAGAAATCATGTAACAAAACAAGTACAATACTCCTCACAAGTACTCAGTAATTTCTCATAAAGTCACACACAATCTAGCTTAGTTTTGAACAGGTTACTGGTTCAAAACTCCCCGCCAATTGCCTTGCCTCTATTGCGCAATCATGGCCTGGTTATGTATAGATCCAAGGTTCAAATCTCCTTGGCTTGAATGCGCAATTGTCATGGACAATTCCTCCAAGTGTAATGCAAATCCCATGCACAACTGATCCTCCAACTGATAGCTATACTCACCCTTTCATCTACCTCTTTCACTGGTCTCCACTGAACTGATCATGCACTGTAGTGAACTGATGTGTTCTTGAGTCGACTAATGAGTTACTAATTAATGAATTAAATAATATTTAATTCACTCCACTCATAACTAATTGATTAGCTAGTTAAACTAATCTCAACTAGTTCAACTAAGATAAACATAACACAACTCCACTATCTGTCTCATTAACTCCTCCAAAACTTCTGCCACTGAAGTCCAACTGAAGTCAACCATGCAAGATGCCATCAAACCCTAGGAACCACGTGATTCCTCCGTCAGTTGCATGAGCCACCTCCATGACTCGAACTGAAGTGCTCCAAGAGAGTAAACTGTTGTTTATAGTCAAAATATTATTAAGGGTAAATAATATTTGACTTCCATATTTTTAGGAGAGGCAGTCTAAAAATAGCCCGTGACCTAAAAATATGAGTCTCATCTATTTTTACCAACATGTCGCATGCTTCAAGAATCTCCAACTGGAATCCCCGAATCATGCTCCGTATGTCTAAAAATAGACATAGTCTAAAAATAGACTTTGCGCTAGAATTTGCCTGCGGGCCCACTTAGTGAAGGCGACTTCATTTCACTAAGCTCCATCATCTTGCTGCATTTTCAACACTCCCTCTCAGCAAGATATGGATTATCTGCAACCCCTATCCTGCCTCTGTGGAATTCGAACTTGCTCCTGGTGAGCGCCTTCGTCAGGATGTCGGCATCCCGATCCTCCGTGGGAACATATGAAAGCATCATGATTCTCCGCTGAACACAATCTCTGATATGATGGTACCTGATGTCGATGTTTTTGGACCTATCATGAAATACCGGATTAGCCAAGAGCTTGATGTAGCTCTGGTTATCACAGAGATCATCGTAGGCTCCAAATGCAACCCGAACAAACCTGCGAGGATCTTCTCATCCAAATAGCCTCGCATGCAGCCAAGCTAGCTGCCATGTACTCAGCCTCTGCTGAACTGAGTGCCACGGATCTCTGCTTCCTGCTGTACCAGGAAACTGCTGTCGACCCAATGCTGAAAACTCCTCCAGAAGTGCTCTTCCGTCCGTTGGACTCCCTGCCCAATCTGCATCAGTGAAGCCAGAAAGCTTCACTCCATCCTCCTGTCTGTACCATAGACCATATCCCGATGTGCCTCTGATATAGCGCAATACATGCTTGCCTGCCTTCCAAAAGAGCTTGGTAGGTTTAACCATAGCTTGCGAAAGCTGGTTAACTGCATAGCATATATCGGGTCATGTATTGACCAGATACATAAGCGACCCCACCAACTGTCGATAGACAGTGGCATCCACTACCTCCGCTGAAGTAGCATCCTCCTTCCTCCAACCACCAGGAAGGGGAGTGTCAACAGGCTTGTAGCCTTGCATGTTGAACCTCTCCAGAATCTCCCGGGCATACTTGCCCTGAGAAACAAACAGTCCTCCGCTGCGCTGCCAAATCTCCAATCCCAGGAAATAATGAAGGATGCCCAAGTCCTTCATCTCAAACTCTCATGCAAGATCCTCCTTGCATGAAAGTATCAACTGCTCATCGCCAGTAAAAATCAGATCATCTACATACAGTACGATGATCAACAGCTTCCCCTCCACCACAATCTGGTACAGGTTTGGATCCGCCTCACTCTTGGAGAATCCAAGCCCGGTGAAGTAGTTGTCTATCTGAGTGTACCAAGAACGAGGTGCTTGCTTCAGCCCGTACAATGCTCTCTTGAGTCGGCACACATGCGACTCACTGCTGAAGATCTCGAAACCTTCAGGCTGCTCTATGTACACCTCTTCCTCGATAACTCCATTGAGGAACGCAGTCTTCACATCCATCTGATGAATGTGCCACCCCATCTGCGCTGAGAGAGCAAGGATCGTCCGTATGGAAGAGTACCTTGCGACAGGTGCAAAAGTCTCCTCATAGTCAATCCCCTCGATATGTGAGAAGCCACGGGCGACAAATCTCGCCTTGTACTTCTCCACACTCCCGTCAGCCGCCTGCTTCACCTTGTAGATCCATCGCGAACCTACAACTGATTTCCCAACCGGTCTTGGGACAATCTCCCATGCACTGTTCCTGATGATCGAATCATATTCTTGGATCATGGCATCAACCCATGCGGGTTCCTCCACAGCTTCCTCAAAAGAGGATGGCTCTGTCACAACACATTGACTCATAAGAGCCATGTATCCAGTGTACCGATCCGGTGACTGTCTCTGTCTGCGCTGTGCTGTGGGTGGTCCTACAACCTTCTCTGCATCCCGAGCCAGTCGCTCAGCTTCTGTAGTGCGCATGCGCCCTCTGATGGTTGGCGCTGCCTGGGTGGTTTCTTCCACCTCCTGAACCTCCTCTTGTGGCTGATCCACATCCGGAAGCTCCTCCTTAGGAACTAACAGCTCCTCATCTGCATGCGAGTGTAGCTCCCTCTCAAGCGAACACTGCATGGCTTTCTCCTCCTGAAATTTTATATCCCGTCGCACAACAGTCTTGCGACTGTCTGGCACATACACCCGATAGTTGTGAGGTGTATCGGTGTACCCCACAAATATTCCAACTTCAGCAGTTGGATCCAGCTTCCTTCTCGCATCCTTCGTCACATGCATGTAGACAGGAGATCCGAAAATCCGCAAATGGGAAATATCAGGCCTCTTGCCAGAATAAGGCTCCTCTGGTGTACTCATGCCAAGAACCTTGTGAGGACAACGGTTCTGCACATACACTGCTGTATTGCATGCCTCAGCCCACAAGTGAAGGGGTAGGCCCTGATCATGCAACATCGCCCGTGCAGCACCCACGATCGTTCTGTTCTTCCGCTCAGCCACCCCGTTCTGCTGTGGGTTATGGGGTGCGATGAGCTCTCTGCGAATCCCTTCTGCGCTGCAGAACTCCTTGAATTCAGCCGAGATGAATTCACCACCGTTATCACTCCTTAGAGCAATCACCTTCTTCCCCGACTCCTTCTCGACCAGTGCTTTAAACTCACAGAACTTCGCGAATGTATCGCTCTTCTTCTGCATGAAGAAGATCCAGCACTTTCGAAAGAAATCATCAACAAAGATCACATAATACCTGTGCTTTGCTGTCGAAGCAACTGAGAAAGGACCACACACGTCTGTGTGAATTCTCTCAAGGGTCGTCGTGGCGCGACTATCCTTCTCGTGAAAGGTGGCTTTCACAAATTTTCCCAAGGTACACCCCTTGCACTGATCTGACTGCGCAAGAGTGCCCTTAGGAAGCCCAGTAGAAATCTGTTGCAGTATCTTCAAAACTCCATGGTGAAGGTGGCCCAATCACTGTCCTGTCACGGTTAAGCCCTCATCATCTGTATCTGCCTTCTCCCTTGTGCCATAGCTGGGTGTGCACATAGCGTGCGGGATTCTGGGGTTCGAACCCCTATCTTCCGGGTCTCTCCAGTAGTCTTACTACGCAGGAAGGCTTTTCCTTCGCTGAAGACCACATCATACCCCTTATCCTCCAAAATCGCTACTGAAATCAGGTTCTTCTTCAATCCGGGTACATGCATGACATCCTTTAATACAAAGGGTCTACCAGACTCCCTCTGAAAGGATACGGTACCGATACCAGTCGCACTGTATCTACCATCATCGCCCATCTCGATGTGCACACCCAAATCTTTGTTCTCCAGATCTGAGAACAACTCCCGATCTCCCGTCATATGAAATGATGCACCACTGTCCAAGAACCACACCGATCCCATCACACTTGAAACCAAGCATGCAATCAGTGAAAAGTCAAGCTCGAACTGTGAAGCCAAAGCTTCTCCATCTGCAGATCTTCCCGCTTGCTTGTTCTTCTTCTTCTTTGGAAAATTGGTAGCATAATTTCCGTGATCATGGCAGTGAAAACACTTCACTTTCGCCATATCCTGCTTCTTTCCCTTTGCACCAGAATGAGAGGTTTTCTTACCCTTCCCCTTCTTTGCTTTGGCCACCAAAGCGCAGTTTTCTTCATCAGCTCCCTTTGATGAAGATCCATCACGAGTAGTCCTCCTTATCTCCTCCTGCATGAGATCCGCCCAAAGGCGCTCCCATCCTGGCGGCTTCTCCCGACCATTGACACTATCTTGATATGAGTGCCAAGCCTTCGGAAGACCAAGGAGAGCCAGGTCGACCATGTCCTCTTCATCGACAGTAACCCCCACACTTCCCAGCTCATCTCTGCATTGAGTGAACTTCGTGAGGTATTTGGCGATACTTTCGCCCTTCTCCATCTTGATGTTCCTGAGCTTATCTTTGAGCGCCAGCTTCCTTTGGTCGCTCTTACTCTGGAATAGATCCGTCAAAGCTTTCCACATTAAATATGGAGAAGCCTTTCCATGCAGTCTGGATACAATATGATCCTTGACGCCCTCCAACAGGATCCTTCGACATTTCGCCATCTTCTTTTGCCATGCTTCGACTTCAGCAGGATCAGTGGGCTTTTGGACATCCATATCCACGAACTCCTTCAGTCCATTATCTTCTAATACTGCCTCCATGCGATCCTTCCATGCAACATAATTGACTACATTAGTATGTCGGAAGTGTAAGCGAATTTGAAAGACATTTTCAACACTTTGGCACCAAGAAAACAAAACTGCGCAAAATTCGAATTCCAAACTCCAATCTCATCGCTTAAGATCACACTTGAGAACAAATTATTTCCAAATCGAGAGATTAGAACATAGGGGCTTTTACCCGGACCTTTCCCAACACTAGAAGAAAGATGAATGGGAAGCACACGGCATGTCTGGGCCTATTGTCAGGAAGTGATTTTAAATACGTAATGATCCGACAATTAATCTTGCTACGATACCATGTAGAAATTTGCTGAATAAATCACTTATTCAATGGAGAGTAACCCGATAGGACATCAATTTCGAATTGCATGCATAACACATAATCTCATCTACAATTAATTGTCACATGCGGAAATAATAGAAGCGATCGCACATCAAATCAATCACACATTAACTCAGTATGTATGGGGAAAGCCTATAGCTGAAAACCCCGCAGCTATTGTGTATATTATAATGGAGAAATCATGTAACCAAACAAGTACAATACTCCTCACAAGTACTCAGTACTTTCTCATAAAGTCACACACAATCTAACTCAGTTTTGAACAAGTCTCGGGTTCAAAACTCACTGCTGACTGCCTTGCCTCTATTGCGCAATCATGGCCTGTATATGAAGAGGTTCAAGGTTCGAATCCCCTTGGCTTGACTGCGCAATTGTCATGGACAATTCCTCCAAGTGTAATGCAAATCCCATGCACAACTGATCCTCCAACTGATAGCTTTACTCACCCTTTCATCTACCTCTTCCACTGGTCTCCACTGAACTGATCATGCACTGTAGTGAACTGATGTGTTCTTGAGTTGACTAATGAGTTACTAATTAGTGAATTAAATAATATTTAATTCACTCCACTCATAACTAATTGATTAGCTAGTTAAACTAATCTCAACTAGTTCAACTAAAATAAACAGAACACAACTCCACTATATGTCTCATTAACTCCTCCAAAACTTCTGCCACTGAAGTCCAACTGAAGTCAACCATGCAAGATGCCATCAAACCCTAGGAACCACGTGATTCCTCTGTCGGTTGCATGAGCCACCTCCATGACTCTGGCTGATGCCAGGTGCTAGCTTGAGTATTGTTTTATAGTCAAAATATTATTAAGGGTAAATAATATTTGACTTCCATATTTTAGGAGAAATACAGTCTGAAAATAACTGTGACCTAAAATATGAGTCTCATCATTTTAAACCAACATCGCATGCTTCAAATATCTCCATTTGGAATCCGAATCAAGCTCCGTATATCACACGTAGACTTTCTGCCCAGTGCCTGCAGACCCTTAGTAGTGACTTCATTTCACTAAGCTCCATCATCTTGCTGCATTCTCAACATAAAGAAAATATAAACAATTGTTTCATCGATATTGTTAAATGTAGGCATCACCTCGACCCATTTGGTAAAGTAATCTACTACTACAATGATATAGCCATGCTCCCTGACCGAGTGTTACATAGAATTGTGATCTACGGATAATTCAAATTCCCTAAGTGTGGTGCTAGGCACTTAGAAAAACAAATGAAAGACTTTGCTAACACTTTTTCTAAAATAATCAGATACACAGAATGATAGAAGAACCTAATTTTGATCCAAGTGCTTCCTCTTCTCCTTCTTTCATTGTTTCTATCACGCTCAATTCAACTCAGGTCGCCAGATCAATTCCTACAAACCCAAAATAGAACAAAAAACAAAATGCATATATAGATATCTACCTATCTTAATCACTCAAATAGATTAGATGTGAAACATATATATCATTCAAGAATCCGTTGCATGAGAAATAGAAACATAAATGGGAAAATGAACAAAAATATTTATTAAAGAGTAGAAGGGGGAGGTTAAAACCAATGATCTATTTAATGCCACCAGCTCCAGCTTCATCACATCCAAAATCACACCATCATCATATCAGTACTTTCACTCTCTCAATTGAGAATCCAAACATCATTTCTTTGTTGGAAATATTTTCATTGATGGAAAAGGATCAGAAAGGAGTTACACCAGAATTATCATTGATGGCAAAGGAGAAGAGAAGCAGCTGTTATAAGGAAAAGGAGCAGATCAGGCAATGTGTAGCAATGGGCAGTAGAGAGGCAAAAGAGCAGCCATAGAAATATAACCTAAAGTAGAGAGAAGCAACAAAGAGGCAAAGGAGCAGCATGGAGAAGCTTTAGCATGATTAATTAAGGCAAAGAAGCAACAAAAGAACAAAGGAATTTAAGGTAGTGAAAGGCAGCCAAGGCATCAAATGCAGCTAAGATGGCACCAAAGGTAGCAAATGGAGTAGAGAAAACAAAGAGGTAGAGACAACAAAGGCAGTGAATGCAACACAGCCAACGAATGGATTAGAGACAACAAAGAGGCAGAGACAACAGAGGGAGCAAATGCAGCACATGCAGTGAATGGAGCAGAGACAACAAAGAGGTAAATACAACTGAAGTCAATCAGATTTGCTAGACACAACGAGGACCATAAATCTTACAAATAGCAGAAGCAGGAAGAGGCGATAGACGAGAGGAAGAGGTGAGAGCAGAGGGAGCCAAGAGGTAGAGGCGAGAGCAGCAAGAGTCAAAGTCACAGAACAGGAAAGTGTAAACAAACGAAAAATCAACTAAGGCAGAGAATTATTTGAAGAATTCCAAGGGAGGTGAACAGACGGTCAGGATTAGATCGTAAAATTAAAAGCGAGAGATGGACGACATATATCGAATCGCGTCAGGGGCGATGTCGCAAATCAAAACATTTAAGAGTTAAGTGTTAAGCCATCGTATGGTAAGTTAAAGCAGTTGCGATGCGAAGTAGATAAGGGACACGTGGTGGCACAACGTAATATCGCAAATCACATGAAATAGAGTTAACCATTAAGTTAAACGGTTATAAGTTGTGAACTGCGAAGTACGGAAGATGACGTGGCAGTGACGTAAATATGACATGGCAGTGATGTAAAGATGTTGTAGCAGTGGCGTGGTGATGACGTGGCGATGACATGGTAGTGACATGGCAAGATGACGTGGAAGATGACATGTTCCTGACCCCACAGATCACAAGAATTTATGATGATGTGGCAGTGACATGTCAGGGTGACATGGCATGATGACATGGACCTCTCCTGCATACCAAAAATTTCAGTGCTTAAGGGATAGCAGGAAGTGACCGCAAGTTAAGTTAAAAATTTTGCGATGCGAAATAGAGGAACACCTGTCGACCATGCTCAACATTGCATCCCACATGAAATAGGCTGTAACTTTAAGACATCGCAAAGAATGTTATTTTGGTTGTGATGTGGTAAGGATCAAATGATGTGATGCGATGAAGGGAATCTACGTGTCAGCATCACGCATGAATGCATATCGCAGATTGTACGGTTTACGGTTTATCGCTATTTGTAGAGTGGCAAACCTGCGGGCAAGTGTTTGCGATGAATTGTGATTGGTTCAAGTTTCTGTGGGACTTGATAGCCCTTGTTCCGTATATGTTATATGCGCCATGTTATAAAGTATGTGATGTTGATCTTTAAACGTATGTATGTTATATATATGCGTTGCTCGATCATAAAATGTATGCATGTTGATAAAACTCAGATTTTTGATCTGCCGCGTATAAAGGGAGTGTTATGTGGGCCATACCCCATAGGTCACAAAATAATGACATGAACACATAACAAAGGAACAGGAACTCGTGCATAATAGTGTTGCAGCAGTAAGGAAAATGAAAAGGCTGAACACGGCAGAAAAGACACAGGTAACAAAAGAAATAGGGCAGTTATGTAGCAAAGCTGGAATAAAACAACAGAAACAGAAAAGAAACAAGGAAAACAAGCAGAAGAGGTGAAACGCACAGCAAAGAGAAAAAAATGATGTGCGGAGTAAATAATTGATTATAACTTAAAATGTATTATTATTTTTATATTGTTTGTGATGCAAAGGCAAGTGTTCGGTAGGAAAAGAAAAAATCCAATGTAATACTGAAATGAGTACATAGTATTGTAACATCCTGAATGTGCTGAGCAAGAAAATGAGAAGGTGGAAGGCAAAGAGTCATACCTGTTCATTTCATATTCCCATATGGAATGAAAACAAGTATGAGGTGATATCTATAAATGATGTTATTGTAATATGATTAAAGAGGTTAGAGAGTGGAAGAAGAAGGAGCATATAGAGAAGTTGTGAAGATCCAGAGATTATTTAAAGCAGATATAAAGGCTGGAAGGACAGCAGTGAAGAAGGAGAAAAACAGAGCTGATATCCAGGTAAATCAGCATATGATTTTATTGTAGAGTGAGAAAGTTGGTGCTTCCATATCAAGTTGTAGCTTGATATATGTCCAGTTGTAGTTGGTTGAGGTAGGAGCCTCCTGTGGGTTGTAGCCTACATAAAATACATGGGAGTTGGTGCTTACATTTCAAGTTTTAGCTTGATAGATGTCCAATTGTAGCTGGCTGAGGTAGGAGCCTCCTGTGGGTTGTAGCCTGTAGAAAATAGATGGGAGTTGGAGCTTCCTTGCAAGTTGTAGCTTGCAGAATTGGGGTAGTAGCCTCCTATAGGTTGGAGCCTACAGAAAATCAGTGGTGAGAGGGAGTTTGAGCTTGCCTTTGCATCACAACAATAATAAGATGTGGTTTTCCTTATGGGTTTCCACTTATATCTTTTGTCTATGTGCATGATGATCATGTGTTGATATTCTATATTTAATTTGCTTAATACCTGCTGCTCACTTATTAATATTGTTGTTCCATTATACATTAAGTTGATCATGAAATGAAGGTGTAAATAAGTGTAAAAGAAAGTTTTACAAGACCATGAATGTGTTAGCCATCTATAATTTTTGTTGATGTCAAAAGATGACTAAATATTAATTTTGGATTTCTAGAAATAGTATTTGAGAAACACTTGTAGAAATTATATAACTAATGCGTTATATATCCAAGATTCTCCTGATCACACACTATTTTAACTTCATGCACAATACAGAATCTATTCCACCATTGATCATCACATGCGGAAATTAACACAATTGCAATGCACACATGAAACCATAAAAATTCACACACATTAACGCAGTGTTTTAATGGGAAAGCCTGAAGCTAAAAACCCCAACTATATGTATATAAAATATGTCATAGAGATCATGTAACAATACTCATACAACGCTGATCATATCAAGCTCTCAGTACAATACAAGCGCTACACACTAATCAGGTCCTGATCTAGCAAATCCATGCACCAATCTCTGCCACCTACTAGCCTGCCTCTACTGCGCAATCCTTGCTGAAGAATTCCTATGAATGAACTCAAATCCACCCTATATTTACTGCGCAATCCTCATTAGCATCTCCAATTAATGTGTGGTGCAAAAAATGCAACACTATAGTCACAACTGATAGTCACAATTTCTCTTTCACCTACCTCTCCACTGGTCTCCACTAAAACTGTCCATGCACTGTAGTTAACTAATGTATTCTTCAATTTATTAATGAGTTATTATTTAGTGAATTAATTATTAATTAATTCACACCACTCTCACTAGTGTATCAATCAGTTAGACTAGATACAACTAGCTCAACTATGTCTAACTGTGTTAAACTGAACACAACTCCACCAACTACTTCTACAACCCCACCAAACTTTGTCACATGAGTTCTAACTGAATTCCTCCATGCAATAGCTCCAGTAAACCCTCAGGAATAGTGTAATTCCTTCTGTCAGCTCCTGTGCCACATCTATGCACTTAACTGAAGTGCTCCAAGAGAATAAGATAATGTTTATAGTCCAAATATTATCAAGAGCTAATAATATTCGACATATCTATTTTTAGACTGGCAATCTAAAAATAGATTCTGCCCAATATGTCTAAAAATAGAATTCCATCTATTTCTCCAACTTGATAAACCATCCACAAATAGCATCCTGCAACTCATAGAATATGATCGACATGTATGAAAATATACATAGTCTAAAAATAGACTTTGCGCCAAAAATCACATGTGTGGGCCCCACCTAGTTTAGGTGATTATTTTCCAACTAGGATCAGGAATGATGTTTCAGGATGCCTCCACTGTTTCTTGTTACAATCTTCAACAACACTGTGAGTTCTAGAAATCTCACTACCTTCATCATCCTAAGTTTGACTATTTTTCACTAAACTTTCTTGTCCTTTGCCTTCTCAAAAGTTCACCCTGCTTCTCTAAAATAAAAAATCCATTTTTCATCCCTAATTTCATCATGTCACCACCTTAAATACACCCTCATTCATTCCCCTTTTTCCCCTCTTAAAAAATCCTAAAAAATCCTCCCTCATTTCACCATTTTCTTCTAAAAAGCCTTGAAACAATGTAAAAATCATTCTTCATTGTTCTAGCCTAACTTCTAACCCTATTGGACCTCTTAAAAACCTTGCAAAACTCTGTTTTTGTGTTAAAAACCCACTTTTTGTGAGATAGGCCTTTAAGCCCCTTTTTTTGGCTTAAACCTAGCCCCCTCACCCATATGACTCTAAAACGCGACCTACCGCTTTTCCCTTAAGCCCCTGTCCATCTCAGCCCTTAGTCTACTTTGTCCGCATAGGACCTTTTCCCTCCGCCTATTTCTAAACCCTTTCCCTAATTTTTACCCCTCTGCCCCTTTCACTTTGTTAAAACACCCTCACAACCTTATAATTTATCCTTAAACCTCTGAAAAATTAAAATGGGCCCCCTTCTTTCCATCCTCACCCGCACCCTCTATCAACTCATCTAGACCATTGATCAAAAGGCCCTCAACCTGATCCAACAGCCATCGCCTCTCTTCCCTTCATCCCGCATCAATGCAACCCAACACTACATGACAAATTTCACCACGTCATCGCGCCTGGACCCCGCCCTCCATTTAAACCCTCATCAAATAAAAGCTCACCACTTGTCCTAGGCCCCACTCCACATATCTCCGCCCTGGTCTCGAAAGCCCTCTGCACTGTCGATCTCACCTCCTGAGATCTGACGGCTCACACTCATATGGCGCAGGATTTTGCGCCAAGGTTTAACACTCCTAACCCGCACGAAAAAAGTGGTTTCGCCCTGGACACACGACAGTTAATCTATGGTATCGCGCAGCCCCGAGCTAATACCACTTACCACCCTATGTCTGCGCGATAAGCCACCGTGGTTTTCCCAAAACTACCTTCCTCCTCCCGCGCCAAAATTCAAATTTCTTCGTCCTTCCACCTGGTTCCGCATACTGAACCTTTCCTCTGCACCCTCATTTCCTCTGCAAATCACCCCCCTATGCTCAGAAACCCAAAAAATGCAATTTTAACCAATCTCGCAGGTTTTCAATTAATGTTTGTTTGTGTGTTTGTAGGTTTTAATGGCAGTAATGTCTAGAAGGACATTCAAATGATAAAATAACCTCTAGATGACGATCTGAGAGGAAAATGCATATAAATAAGGCCAAGGGTTTACGTAAAATACTTAACCCTCGATGAATCATGATCATCGATGGGTTATAAACCCTTATACCATGAATAAACCCTCCCTTTGCACAGAGAAAGAAAACAATCAGAGAAGATATCAAAGCAAACGAAGGAAGCCGAAAGGTTAAGGCTAAAATCCTAAATCAAAGATAAAACACAGAAGGATTAGCCAAAGCAGACAATTATTAAAAATAAAATTCAAAGGCTTAAAGACCAAGGATAAGTGAACAAAACAGTCATAAAAGCAGAATGATGGATAAAGACAGAAAGGCAGATTATTTAAATAAAACCAAATTTCAAAGGCCTAATTACTGAGTTTTATGATTAAAATCAAGGCAGATAACCCAAAGACAGCTTCGAATGACTCAACAAAGAAGAAGTTACTTCTCCAAAGACAAATTTTCCACCTATAGCATGTTTTCTTTCAATAAAGGCATCAGGCAGTTATTGCATAGTCAAAGATATTTTAAAGTAGATCAACAAATATTACAAAGTTATTACAAAGCCTTTAAAGTCAAATATTTCAACTAAATAACTCAGAAGTTGTTATTTCAAAGTAACTCTTTCAGATATTTTTGCCTCGGGCCTTGCATTGTCTCAAAGGTTAAAAATCATTAACTCTATAATTAGTAAGCATTTAGACACCCTAGATTGGCAACACCTCCTCGTTTTGCATATAAATATTGCATATGAGCTTCATTTTAGATGTTGGTTACTTGATGGTTTTTGGACTGATTTTTGTTGCTAAGCTAGTTGAGGAATACTAGACTGAACTGAAGAAAGCTCTGAGTTGCAGAGAGTTATTTTACTTGGAGTATTATAGTTGGTTTGATCATCAATAATAAAAGCATGTTCACGGGATCCTTGAGCTATATCAAAGGTGACGTTTTCCTAAATTGTTATTGTTTCTCCTTATGTTTTCCATTATGTCCATCTTTCTCTAATAAAGAAATAAAGTTTTAGATTAGGATTTGTTGTTTCAGCACCCTATTTCTGTCTGTATTCCTTTATGTTTATGTTTTCTTCTGCAAGATTTGATTGGAAGATTCTTAATTGCCTTCTAGTTACATCTAGCTTGTTGTCTTGGAAATGATTCAATAGAGTGAAACCAAGGAAATTTTGGTGAGCCCATGTTCCTTTGAGTAAGACTTGAGATATTGTTTTTAAGACCTTTCTTTAAAGTACACTTACTAAAGTCTAAAACCAAAGAGGTTTGTGGTATGCCATACCCTATGGTCTGCCTTGAAATGTTGCTTTGGAGAATCTTTGAGAGTTTTTCAAAATTAGATTAGATTATTTATGTTTGATCTTAGGTTGCTCTTATTGTTTCCTTATATGTTTTCTTTATCTAAAAGTAGTTCTTGAATTACTAGATTGTTGTCTCAGAGGTTTTCTTATTAAAGTTTTTCCAAAGAAGTCTATGGTTTGCCCTGTCCTTTGGCTTGCTCCAAACAGTTACCTTAAAAGGCTTTTCTTGTCTAAGTAGAGCTAGAAGATTCTTAATTGACTATAGATTTTCTGGCTTCACAACTTATTATTGTTTCATACCACAACCTAATCTAAAGAATCCACTTGATATATTTAGCTTGCCCTATGAATACCCTTGCAGAGTTGATGAGCAATTAAATCCTTTTATGACTCCATGGCCCAATGGATTAATGTTGTATCACAATCTATTTCTTCAACTGAAACATTCCCTCAATCAGTCACACCATTGATCCTTCAATCTATCAATTAACCCAACCAAAAACAAACAAGTCCTTAGAACTTCATAACTAGCCTAAAATATTTAACAAAGAGCACAAAGACATATCAATTGAAAACACCTTTGTAGAGAGATCCCTCTCTGAATCCTGGAAGTCTAGGTCCTAAGATTCCAAAGTGGTTCTGATGTGGCCCCTACAGTGTTTTTTCTTGCCACTCTTGCAAATTACAGGGAGCCAACAAAATGCATTAAACTGATTCACCCCCCTCTCAGTTTAACTAAGGGTTCAACAATTGGTATCAGAGCCAGTTCCTTCTGTATAAGTTTAACAACTCAAAGGAGATCCTAGGTCCGTAAGATGGCTAGTCTAGAAGGATGCTCAACAAATAAAACCCCTTTGTTTATTGGCACGAACAATGCCTTCTGGAAAATAAGAATGAGGACGTACATAATGTCTCTAGGAATAGAAGTTTGGGTTGTTTTGGAATTAGGATATGCCCCAAAGGATTCTGACACAGAGAAAGAAGCCAAACAAGATTTTATAGCTAATGCAAAAGCCATGAATGCACTCTTAAGTGGTCTGTGTGAGGAAGAATTTATCAAAGTAATGCACAACAATACTACCAAAGAAATATGGGATACATTTGAAAGTATACATGAGGGAGATAAAAAGGTGAAGATGGCCAAGATGCAAACCTATAGAGCTCAATTTGAAAATGAAAAAATGAATGAAGATGAAGATATAACCAGTTTATTCTTAAAGGTTGCGGAAATTCTGAATAACATGAAATCTCTAGGAGAATCCATTAAGGAATGTGTAATTGTGCAAAAGATATTGAGATATTTACCATCCAGTTTTAACCCTAAGGTTTCAGCCATAGAAGAAACAGAAAATTGGGAAACCTTGACAAAGAACCAATTTCTTGGAAACTTAATAGCTTATGAGATGAGACTTCAACAAGGGAAGTCAAATGTGAGGGAGGCGGCCTTTAAGGTAGACACGTGCATGAAAGAGAAGGAAGATACATGTTCATTCTCAAATGAAGAAGATTCCAAATTCGTTAGAAGATTGGATAAAGGCATGGGTAAATACAAAGGTAAACTTCAATTTAAGTGCTTTAACTATGGAAGAGTGGGGCACTATGCATCTAAATGTCCCCATAAGAAAACAGAGAACCATCCACAAGAGACAGAGAAAATAAAAATGAATAAATGGCAGAAAGGGAAGAGAGTCAATATAAAATCATTTTATGCTCAGCAAGATAGAAATGCATATAAAAGCTCAGATGAATCCTCATATGAAGAAGGAACCTCTAAATTTGTGTTGATGGCCAAGGAAGAGCCTGAAGGATTCCTTCTGGAAGATGAGGAAGAAGGTGAGGTAGATATTGAGGGGGAGCTAAGGAGTGCTCTGGAGGAAATAGACAGACCTAGACTCAAGTGCAGAAAACAAAAAGACATTCTCCTGAAATATGTAAAGGAAGAACTGGATTCGGAAAACATCATTCAGTTGAAATTATAACTTGAATAAGCTAGGAAGGTGGAAGACATTCTGCTTAAGAAAATTAAAGAAACATTAGGAGCTAGAGAAATTGGAAGAAGAAGTAGTATGCCTGAGAAATAAACTAGAAAATTCCCAAAGGGAGTTATCTATGAACACTCCACAAATGAAAAGCTTTGAAAAATTGGACAAAATACTAAATGCTCAAAGATGTCCTCTCATAAAGACTGGGCTAGGCTATGAAAGAGAAACAAGTAATTCTAAGGTAGAAGATAACAGGAATATCACTTTTTCAAAAGCTTTGAAGGATAATGAAGCAGCTCAAAATATTCTCATAAAAGTAGAAGCCATCAAGAACATGATTTGCAAAGAAACTAACAAAAACAAGCAACAACATGAAAGGACAGAGAATGAGAGGAAGAAACAATCAACTGAAAAAGGCCCATACACTCCTGAATATGAATTGAATAAATTTAGAAGTTGTCAAAGGAGGTTATTTCCTCCCACGAGAAGTATCACTTTTTTTTCTTGCCACAAACCTGGACATATTGAAACATACTATAATACAAAGAAAATCTAGTCCAACCAGCAAAGGATGCAAAAAATGAAAAGACTAACGCAAGCAAACAAATGGAGAGGACAACCTTCACTAGGTACACTAATCGATTCCATGGCTATTTTTTTTCATGAAATTAATTTGGACATAAATATGTTGAATGTAAATTGTATTAAAAAAGGGGAACAAAATGCCATACATCAGCTCAACCTTTCTTAGGTAAAATAAAATGTTATTCATGCCACAAGCTTGCTCACAAAACAAAAGACTGTAAGCTGCCATATACATTAAAGAACTCTAGACAGATGATGGAATCCAATCAAATCAGACAAAACTGTGAATCAAAAATAAGTGCAGACATTATGAAGAACCCCAATAAAGTATGGAAGGAAAAGAGAAAGGGGGAGCCTGTTACTTCAATAACATAATGAATCCATCATAGTCTCAAGGGGAGATTCTCTAGGAAGCAACAAAAATATCCAACCACCAATAAATAAGAAGCAACATCCCAGGGGGAGAGTAGTTCAAAATTAGTCCCCATAAAAGTAGTCTAAGAAGAGCTCCATGGAATAAGAACAGCTAAAAGTTCAGAAAGGGAAAGGACAATTCTTCTAACATAGAACTATAGAGGAAGAAGAAAACTTGAAGCATTCAATAGCCAACATGTTGATGGAAGGAGAGAAGGCAGCAAACAACCATGGTGGTAGAGGGAACATCATCCATGAACATGTAAGATAAGAAGAAAACAACACACTAAGTGATGAATGATCAAAATCAAAAAAATTATGCTTTGAGCTACAGAACTGGAAAGATCCATAGAGTATGATCACATTGTGCATCACACTGCAAGAGTTAGAAATGAAACAAATTTAAGAAGCATGATTAAGAGAATTGTTTATCATCATTATATAATTCCATCTTTCATCTATAGAAGGTATCCTTGGAGGAAAGCTGTTAAATGAGTGATAAAACTATTAGTGGTCTTCCCTTGTAGATTCCAAGTAAAGAAATTGAAGATGCCTTCCCAAAGATCATTATGTTAGAAAAATTGAATTGTATATAGAGAAACAATGATTCTGGAGCAGTCCTAGAAAGGAATATGCAGTGACATTCTTTTAAACCAGAATGACAGAATAAGACTCAGGGTTAATGATGCCAAGATCATATTCAGTATATTAATGATTGTTGTTAAGAACAGTGGAGATCTCAATAGTATAAACTATGAAGGTTGTCTTAAATATGGGTGCATGTGCAAGCTGAAGTGAAATTACTGCATAGTTTATCAAATTAGTATCAATTGGTACTTGGATCAAGCAGCCTGCCTATCAGCAGAACACCAAGTGTTATTAGTGAAGCAGTGGTATGGTATAGGTCCTTAGGATCATAGTATTATGGCATAAGTACATCAAGGTAGTATACCCTGTTATCACTCATATTTTCCTTGAAGTTGTTGGAAAGAGGAAAGGGGTCCGAGGTAACCACAAACCAATCTTTTAGGTACAGAATCTAGCCAATCTGTACCCAGAGAGGGCTCTCTCTATAAAATTTAGCTTTGTTTTTAGAAGATATTAGGCTAGTTATAAAGTGCAAGGGTTTTGTTTGAATTTGGGTGGTGGAATTTGATAGCTGAGGGCAAGATTGAGTAGTTCAGGCCATTGGGCTATGGAGTCAAAAAGATGGCTTCACTGGATTAAGTTTTTAGACAAAAGATGGTTTTACAGGGCAAGATAATCAAATAGAGAAAAAATTTAGATCTAAAGCGAATTGAATGGATTTAAAATGGATGAAAGGCAATTAAGAATGTTTCAACACATTTATAAGAGGGAAAATTGAGTGATTATCAACAAAGATCAATTAAGTATTCTTTATTAAATAACCAGAAATGCTTAAACTAGAAAAAAAGGAGCAATTAAGAATTCATTGTTTAAAACCAGTTTAGAAGAAAACATTTAAACTAACAATGATTGAAATCAGATTACACTTAAGTAATTTTTGATTTATTCCTTTTCATTAGTCATTCAGAAATGAAACACAGCGATATAATAAATAGATATAAAAACTCTAAAACACAAAGGAAAGATGACTTATTGATCCGTAGTCTGACACATGAATCTTGTAAAAAGTCTTTCGCTTCAATTCATCATCCAGCTTAGCCACAAAAAATTTCTCCAATAGCACTTTATTCCAAAAAATTCAATATTATAGCAAATTATATGAATCCACCCAAAAATACTTCCAAGAGTGAAGTATTTATACAAATTCTAAACTGAAATATCTTGAAAAAATATCAAGATTAGTTCACAAATCTCTCCAACTATTTTACATAAATAGAACTTAAGTAAAGGACACTCAAACTAATGCATCTATTTGGCACTATTTTTTATGGATAGGTGATGACAAAGAGGATAATTCGAATTTTATCCAACTCTTAGTTGATGATGAGGCATCCAAGTCACTAACTGCTTCCTTTCTTTGTGCATTCTGCTCCAACAATTCTGCAAACTTGGGGTCCAATGATATATTTTTATTTCTCAATCCGTAATAGATATGTAAAAATTTAAATAGTTTATTGTAGATAAATATGTTGGTGAGATAAACCTCTTTCAGTTTCCTAAAATACCTCTCCCGCTGCGCACAATAGGCTCTGCAAAAAGATGTGTAAAACAGAGTTTTACAGAATCTGAAAAAAAAACCTTTAAAGATGTGAATGTATCTTTGATTCTAAAATCACTGTGAAAACAATGAGATAGGTTTTTGTAGATATGTCTCTTAGGAACAAAAAAATCCTTCAGTTTTGTATGATGTATTTCGTATTGGCCACAATCTTCTCTGCAAAATGATGACTTAACTGGAATTTTCTGCAAAAAGTGCTTTCCAACATTGTTTAATATTCCCAAAACCATAATAGCTGTTAGAAAAGTGAGAGAGATTTTTGTAGATGGTCCTCTTAAGAACATAAACCTCCTTCAGTTTTGCAAAATTCATCCTGTATTGATCACAATAGTTTCTGCAAAACTATGACTTAAACAGGAAATTTCTGAAGAATGTACCATTTTTGCTCTAATTTCATCTTTTAACCTTAAACTTCTTTTGAATTTTTTTCACTTTTACTTTGGATAAACTTCATTGTGGCTGGTGAAAGTGTTTTCATCTTTGTTTAGCCCTTAATATATTCATGTTTACTTTCACTGTTTACTGTTTACTGTTTACTTTTTACTTTTTACCGCTCTATTTTTTATCTATCTTCACTTTGTCATGAACTTGTATGTTCTGTTTTGTAACTTTCTTCCCTGCTGTTTATCTTCATGCTAGCTGATTTACTTGACTTGGTCTTCAATCTGATACTCTTTAATCCTGATACTCTTTGACTGTTCTTTACTGTGTCCTTTTACCTTCAATGTGTAGTTTAGGTTTTTACTGTCTGTTTCAACAGTAAGTCGTTTAATATCCAGTTTCCTTTGCTTGTCTTTCAACTGTATGTTTTATATTCCATATCTGTTTGAATAGATTTGATAACACTATTGGAGTAAACAAGTCTTATGACTAATATTAAGACTGTTTATCCAAGGATGTGGTCTTCTGATCACCTGTAAAACAAAACAAATTGTTAAGAAAGCATTGGTTTGCAGGGGAGGTCGAAAAGGTTTCATTTGATGTTGAGAGGTCTGTGGAGTGAATCTAGAATGATTTTTGGGAGGTAAACCATGCTCAAATTGGTTAACAGAGGCTTCAGGTGGCGCAGCTGGGTTACAAAGGGTTTTACTGCACAATCAGGCGAAAATGAGCAACACTAGGGTGTTTGTGTTTAAACGGGTAAACGGTTGATATTGGCGGGTAAGCTTTGAATGAACAGTGGACAGATGGCGCTGACTTGATGATGTGAAGTTTTGTCGTTAGTGGGAGGCGGTAAGCGTTACGTGATCGCACCGCTTTTGGGGAAAGGTGGTTTTGGGTAGAGGGCGAGCGATTCCATATGATGAACGACGCGTGGCGCAGTACTGTTCAGAAAACTGCTTGGCCATCGCGCATTATCGTTCAGACGAGGATGGCTAGCGATATTGATATCAACCGTAGATCTGAGATATGTTGATCGATCGGTGGTCGGGGTTACGAGATGACGGAAATATAACGAGTAGGCCCAATGTAATTTATTTTGAATTAATCGCATCGGGGGTGATTTGATTGGCGGATTCAAGTTATTAATTAATCATGAGGATTAATTAACCCTTATTGATATGGCGGAGAAATGCGCTCACGATTAATCAAAGATTTGACTAATTAATCATGATTAATACATTAATATGGTTATTTTTCAACCAAAGGGGCGGGATATTATTATTTGGGAATTTTATTATTAAAATAATACAGGAAAAGGGGAATTTACAAGGATTTAAATAATAAGTTAAAAATTAATATGGAAATGAATGAAGCGCTAAGTGTAAAACATTAAGATAATGTATTTAACTTATGCTTTTATGAATAGGGTTTTTATGAAATATTGCATGATTTTCCTAAGTAAAATGGGATTTTACTTAGGAAAAGATTTTTAGAAGTGAATGAATGTCATGATGAATGATTTTAAGTACTTAGGCTTTTCCAATTATTGGGCCGAGGGTCCGGTCCCTCCAAAAGTCAAGGAAATGCCTTGAGCCCCTCTAATCTTTAAATGCCTAGTACTTAGGGGAAATTAGTGAAATTTTTAGGGAAAAGATGAGAAGGGAAGTTAATAATTTGACTTTGCATTGCTTGAAATTCTTCAATGTATTGTCTGCCTATGCACTTGTGATGAAAGTAAAATATTTACCACATCTAAAGCCATCATTCATCACATGTAATTCTGCAACATCATCTACCTACCCTATCTACTTTACCCTACCATTTTTTCCTCTTTATTAGGGTGCACTTAGACTGGCAAACCCTTATCACACTTTTTTTATTTTACATATGAAAATCTATCTAATTCTAACCTTATTACATCCAAGGGCTCAGATTAAACTTTTGAGCTCCTTTTATTCACTCTACCTATCTACTTATCTGCCAAGATTAAACAGTTTGGTCAGATTTTATTCTTTATCTCTAAAACATGAAATTGAAAGATGAACTAGCCAAGCTTAAACTGTTTGACTATTCATAAATTGTGGCATAGAATACAAGTTGCACACAATTTGTTTATTACATCAAAGAAAAAAGTAGTGGCATTTAGACCTGCACACTTTCCTTGGCCTTTCTTTTGGTGGGGTTCATTTATTTCACTTTTTTGGCCAATTTTTATTCTTTTCACCCTTTGATTTTTCTTTTAGGGTATACCCTCTTTACATTTTTTAAATTTTTTGATTTTTTTAAAATATGGAAAACCTTTGCAACAAGAAAAGGTATGAACATATTACATAGCTCATCAAGTCAATCATGAAATATGACACCTATTGGTATAGGAGTCTAACATTGGCTCCACTTGGGGATGGCTTTTCCTGGTGAAAAGTTAAGAACAGCAAGTCAGTTGGCCTCAAAATGATTATGACTGAACTATGGAATCTTTTTCTACTTGTTGCTTTATTGTATGTATGACAGTAATACTTCTGAAGCTTAGGGCCTTTTCCTCGGGCTTCAACTCCAGTAAGTTACTATCCACTCAAAACTTAAAACTTTGTTTCCCAGTTGGAAATCTTCTGCCTTGGTCCAATCCCAAACATGCATTTGTTGTGGCTGAAAATCTTGAATTGAATATAGTCATTTTTCTGCAACCTGAAATCTGATCTAAAACTAAAACAACACACAAAAAATTTCAAACCAACTTAATGAAAAACTAGCTGAAAATTGAAAACTAAAAAAAAAAAGCTCAAAATTCTGAGCTTATTGGCACTCATCTACCTACTAAATCTATTGTTCAACTGCTAGTTAGGTAAAATGAAATAGCCAATGCAACCATTCAAGCATTATGTACCTTAATAGATTTTGTTGCATTTTCTTGTTGATTATCAAAACTGTACTTCTACAACCTATTAGAAACTCGTCAACAAATGAGAGGATAAGGAAACACTTGATTTCCTTTGTTGACTCTAGAAACTATACAAAAGGATCTTCCAAAATATATACACTAATGTTTAACTGATCTAAACAACTGTACATCTTTTATGGATGGCCTCCATGCCATGAATCTGAAATGTTATTTTCGTCTTTATCTCCCTGAAAACTTTCAGATAAGATTTGTGATGATATTCCTACTGATTGTAATGTTTGAATGTTGAATCCTTTATCATCTTGATTCTGAAAATCATAGTTAGTTAATAGAGGAATGCTTTGAATGCCTTCAATATTCAACATATCTTCTATTGGATCCTGAAAAACTTGGGAAAATGGCTACAACCTATAGCATATAGGTTTCCATGAGACTTCATAAACTTCAACAAGTTTCTCATCCTTTTCATTAAATATGTTATACCACATTTCCTTTAAAAGCTGAAATGATTCAAAAAATAGTGGTATGGAACTTTCTTGTGTCATTTGATCATTTATTTCAATGGGAACTGATAATTGTAATTGAGAAACTAAAAAATCTTGATCAATAGTTTCATTATCTTCTTTGTTGTCAATCACAATTCCTAAAGATTGCTAATTATTTATGGCATGATAGTTGTCTCTAATGAACTGAAATGAAGCAAAAAAAAGAGGTAAAGAACCTTCACTTATTTCCACATTTTCTGTTTTTTCTTCCTCACTCTCATGGTTTATCTGTATTGGTTGATCACTGTCTTCAATCTGCTGAAACTGATTTTCTTCATCCCAGAAACTAATTTCTGATTTCTCTGTAAAGTTAGCTTGAGTTTGGAGAACATAACTATCATCATAATGATCATACTTAGGCAAATAATCAAAAGAAGGAATTTCATCAAACATACCCATTAGATCAGCAGATTCCTCTTCCTCATATTGATCTATAAATTCATTTTCTGATCTATGATAATTTGAATTAAGAGGAATTTGTTCATGGCTATCAACCTCTTCTATTTCTTCATGGTGATTTTGAATAAAAAATTCATCTTTCATAGTGATATCTTGTGTTCTTTCATCTAGTTTTCTTACCAAAAGGTTGAGTTTTACTTCTGCAATGTTTTTCTTTTCCTCTTCTTCTGCTTTCAACTTTTCCTGTTTGATTTGGAGATTAACTTCCACATCAACTGCAATGTTCTGCATCTGTACAAGTGTTTTTGGATCTCTTTCTCTTAATCGAAATTCTGTTTCTGGATCAAAGGCACTTGGATAATGCAAGAGAGTTGAATCATGAGGAGGTATAATATTTTCTGGCATTGAATAATAAACTTGATTAAATCTGTTAGAAAATTGTTGTATTGTTTCATTTGAATGTCTTTTTAATTTATTATATTCTTCCATGATCACAAAATGATTAACTTTGATTATCCATCTATCAAGGAAAATTTTGATAAACTGCTGGAAATTTGAGATGCTAGCATTAGGCAGATTTTTTAACCAATTCTTTATTCTATTTTGCAAAGAAAGAGAAAAAAGTATGATTTTAACATCATCTTCATCAATCTCAAATAAATCCAAATAATTCTCAAAACCTTGAATATGTTTTTGGGAAGTGATACCATTCTCTCCATCAAATCTAGGAAGATACTTGTAGTATTTTTAGGAAAGTCATGGAGTATAGGAGGTAAAATAAGGGGCTTATATCTATCTGGAACTTTATATCACACAGGGATATGTATAGGGATTGTAAGATCAGTCTTGATTATTTGAGGCTTCTTAATTGGAAAATGATCACCATTAGATTCATAAGAAAGCCGCTCAAAGAGATTAGGAGAATTATTACTTACAATTTCAAAGGAAAATAATTAAAAATTAATCTAATATCTTCTATAAAATACAATATATATTGAAAAACTTTCTTAATGAGAAAGAACATAATGTCTTGGATTAAGATCCAAGTTGAAAGCCTAATCTTTGCATATTGTTCTTTGAGGTTCATTCCTCTAGTGGAATCTTGATTGTGAAATTGATTTGGAGTCGCCAAGTGGATGATGTTAACCTTTGTGTGTCTGATCCCTGTGCACCATCATAGATCAGATCTAAACCTATAAAACAATTCTGAAGAAAAATTTAGTTCTTCAGGAAACCAAATTTTGAGTATTTTATGATTTTTTTTTTTTTTTTTTATGAATTTTCATAACAACTTCTATGATTTCTTTAAGAGGCTTTAGATATGACATTTAAACTTTCTTAAAGACTTATTTGACAAGAGGAAATGATCAAGTATTTGAAACCAGATGTTCAATCCATAAACTAGACCGGAGATAGACTGAAGCAGCATTTATTTACTTTTGCAATTGCAAAGCAAGAGCAATTTCAAAGGCTACCTGGCTAACTTCAGGCTCCATCTGTAGTTTATAAAGTAAACAACAGTAACAATAAAAATATTCAGGTCCCCAGCGAAGTCGCCACTATGTTATCACTTAGATTTTCCTTGAAGTTGTTGGAAAGAGGAAAGGGGTCCGAGGTAACCACAAACCAATCTTTGAGGTACAGAATCTAGCCAATCTGTACCCAGAGAGGGCTCTCTCTATAAAATTTAGCTTTGTTTTTAGAAGATATTAGGCTATTTATAAAGTGCAAGGGTTTTGCTTGAATTTGGGTGGTGGAATTCGATAGCTGAGGGCAAAATTGAGTAGTTCAGGCCTTTGGGCTATGGAGTCAAAAATATGGCTTCACTGGATTAATTTTTTAGACAAAAGATGGTTTTACAGGGCAAGATAATAAAACAAAGAACAATTTTAGATCTAAAGTGAATTGAATGGATTTAAAATGGATGAAAGGAAATTAAGAATATTTCAACACATTTATAAGAGGGAAAATTGAGTGATTATCAACAAAGAGAAATTAAGTATTCTTTATTAAATAACCAGAAATGCTTAAACTAGAAAAATAGGAGCAATTAAGAATTCACTGTTTAAAACCAGTTTAGAAGAAAACATTTAAAATAATAATGATTGAAATCAGATTACACTTAAGTACTTTCTGATTTATTCATTTTCATTATTCATTCAGAAATGAAACACAGTGATATAATAAACAGATATAAAAACTTTAAAACACAAAGGAAAGATGACTTATTGATCCGTAGTCTGACACATGAATCCTGTAAAAAGTCTTTCGCTTCAATTCATCATCCAGCTTAGCCACAAAAAAATTCTCCAATAGCACTTTATTCCAAAAAATTCAATATTACAGCAAATTATATGAATCCACCCCAAAATACTTCCAAGAGTGAAGTATTTATACAAATTCTAAACTGAAATATCTTGAAAAAATATCAAGATTAGTTCACAAATCTCTCCAACTATTTTACATAAATAGAACTTAAGTAAAGGACACTCAAACTAATGCAGCTATTTGGCACTATTTCTTATGGATAGGTGATGACAAAGAGGAGAATTCGAATTTGATCCAACTCTTAGTTGATGATGAGGCATCCAAGTCACTAACTGCTTCCTTTCTTTGTGCATTCTGCTCCAACAATTCTGCAAACTTGGGGTCCAATGATATATTTTTATTTCTCAATCCATAATAGATATGTAAAACATGAAAGAGGTTATTGTGGATTAATATTTTGGTGAGATAAACCTCTTTCAGTTTCCTAAAATTCCTCTCCAGCTGTGCACAATAGGCTCTGTAACAATATGTGTAAAACAGAGTTTTACAGAGTCTGAAAAATAGCCTGTAAAGATGTGCATGTATCTCTCATTCTGAAATCACTGTGAAAAAAGTGAGATATTTTTTTGTAGATAGGTATCTTAGGCACAAAAACCTCCTTCAGTTCTGTATGATGTATTTCTGATTGGCCACAATATTCTCTGCAAAATGATGACTTAACTGGAATTTTCTGCAAAAAGTGCTTTCCAACATTGTTTAATATTTCCAAAACCATAATAGTTGTTAGAAAAGTGAGAGAGGTTTTTGTAGATTGTCCTCTTAAGAACATAAAATTCCTTCAGTTTTGCAAAATTCATCTTGGATTGATCACAATAGTTTCTGCAAAACTATGACTTAAACAGGAAATTGTTGAAGAATGTACCATTTTTGCTATAATTTCATCTTTTAACCTTAAACTTCTTTTGACTATTTTTCACTTTTACTTTGGATAAATTTCATTGTGGCTGATGAAAGTGTTTTCATCTTTGTTTAACTCTTAATATCTTCATGTTTACTTTCACTATTTACTGTTTACTTTTTACTTTTTACCGCTCTATTTTTTATCTGTCTTCACCTTTTCATGAACTTGTATGTTCTATTTTGTAACTGTCTTCCCTATTGTTTATCTTCATGCTAGCTGATTTACTTGACTTGGTCTTCAATCTGATACTCTTTAATCCTGATACTCTTTGACTGTTCTTTACTGTGTCCTTTTACCTTCAATGTGTAGTTTAGGTTTTTACTGTCTGTTTCAATAGTAAATCGTTTAATATCTTGTTTCCTTTGCTTGTCTTTCAACTGTATGTTTTATCTTCCATCTCTATTTGAATAGATTTGATAACACTCTTGGAGTAAATAAGTCTTATGACTAGTATTAAGACTTTTTATCCAAGGATGTGGTCTTCTGATCACCTGTAAAAAAAAACAAATTGTTAAGAAAGCATTGGTTTGCAAGGGAGGTCGAAAGGTTTCATTTGATGTTGAGAGGTCTGTGGAGTGAATCTAGAATGATTTTTGGGAGGTAAACCATGCTCAAATTGGTTAACAAAGGCTTCAGGTGGCGCAGCTGGGTTACAAAGGGTTTTACTGCACAATCAGGCGAAAATGAGCAACACTAGGGTGTTTGTGTTTAAACGGGTAAATGGTTGATATTGGCGAGTAAGCTTTGAATGAACAGTGGACAGATGGCGCTGACTTGACGATGTGAAGTTTTTTCGTTAGTGGAAGGTGGTAAGCGGTACGCGATCGCACCGCTTTTGGGGAAAGGTGGTTTTGGGTGGAGGGCGAGCGATTCCATACGATGAATGACGCGTTGCGCGGTACTATTCAGAAAACCGCTTGGCCATCGCACGTTATCGTTCGGACGAGGATGGCTAGCGATATTGATATCAAGCGTAGATCTAATATTTGTTGATCGAACGGTGGTCGGGGTTACGAGATGACGAAAAGATAACGAGCGGGCCCAATGTAATTTATTTTGAATTAATCGCATCGGGGGTGATTTGATTGTCGGATTCAAGTTATTAATTAATCATGAGGATTAATTAACCCTTATTGATATGGCGGAGAAATGCGCTCACGATTAATCAAAGATTTGACTAATTAATCATGATTAATACATTAATATGGTTATTTTTCAACCAAAGGGGCAGGATATTATTATTTGGGAATTTTATTATTAAAATAATACGGGAAAAGGGGAATTTACAAGGATTTAAATAATAAGTTAAAAATTAATATGGAAATGAATGAAGCACTAAGTGTAAAACATTAAGATAATGTATTTAACTTATGCTTTTATGAATAGGGTTTTTATGAAATATTGCATGATTTTCCTAAGTAAAATGGGATTTTACTTAGGAAAAGATTTTTAGAAGTGAATGAATGTCATGATGAATGATTTTAAGTACTTAGGCTTTTCCAATTATTGGGCCGAGGGTCCGGTCCCTCCAAAAGTCAAGGAAATGCCTTGAGCCCCTCTAATATTTAAATGCCTAGTACTTAGGGGAAATTAGTGAAATTTTTAGGGAAAAGATGAGAAGGGAAGTTAATAATCTGACTTAGCATTGCTTGAAATTCTTCAATGTATTGTCTGCCTATGCACTTGTGATGAAAGTAAAAGATTTACCACATCTAAAGCCATCATTCATCACATGTAATTCTGCAACATCATCTACCTACCCTATCTACTTAACCCTACCATTTTTTCTTCTTTATTAGGGTGCACTTAGACTGGCAAACCCTTATCACACTTTTTTTCTTTTACATATGAAAATCTATCTAGTTATAACCTTATTACATCCAAGGGCTCAGATTAAACTGTTGAGCTCCTTTTATTCACTCTACCTATCTACTTATCTGCCAAGATTAAATAGTTTGGTCAGATTTTATTCTCTATATCTAAAACATGAAATTGAAAGATGAACTAGCCAAGCTTACACTGTTTGACTATTCATAAATTGTGGCATAGAATACAAGTTGCACACAATTTGTTTATTACATCAGAGCAAAAAGTAGTGGCATTTAACTTGCACACTTTCCTTGGCCTTTCTTTTGGTGGGGTTCATTTCTTTCACTTTTTTGGCCAATTTTTATTCTTTTCACCCTTTGATTTTTCTTTTAGGGTATACCCTCTTTACATTTTTTAAATTTTTTGATTTTTTGAAAATATGGAAAACCTTTGCAACAAGAAAAGGTATGAACATATTACATATCTCATCAATTCAATCATGAAATATGACACCTATTGGTATAGGATTCTAACATACCAACGTTATCTGCATTATTAAAGCATAAAAATGTCAATGAAAGTGAAAAATGATCATTATCTTGTTTACACTTGAAGTAGTATATTGAGAATTGAAGAAGTATCTATTTCTAGATATAACTGCATGCCTTCCTCAAGTCAGTACATATATATCTTCAAGGCCTCTTTCTTAAGATCATTCATAAAACTATGTGAAGTCTTTTTGCTGAGATTTCAATTAAACAACTTGAAGATGTTTTGCTGAAGATCACCATGACAGAACAGTTAAAGTATCTGAAGTATGAAGGAATAGTTGTGTTAATCTTACATTTGAAGCTCAACAGTCTATTATTGATTCATCTAAAGCATACTTCAGCAGAAAGGATCTGCTATTATTTCACCATTAAAGAGAGGTTGATCATTGACATACATATCCCCTTATATCATAAATAAAATTACATATTTGATAAGTGAGACTGACCAATACATTGAATGTATCTAGCCTCAAGGGTTTGTTTTGAATGTACATTGTACAAGCAGTAAAGTCATTTGGTCTCTTATATTGAAAGATATTGTCTAATCTCACAATAATTTGTAGGCTCTAGTATGATTCATTGTTCACATCAGTAACAAGGACCTTTCAGTTGTTAAGTGTAATATCCCTGTCAGCAGCCTAGCTCATATCACCACCAACAAGCAGTAAAGGTGAACCACAACTATAAAAGATATATTGGCATCGTCATATTTGAATAGATGTGTACTACAGATTTTTATCTCAGATGAAGATCATAATATGGACTGAAGTATATTTGGAGCATAATTTATATGTCGTATGGAGCATTCTCAGTATTTTAGTATTGTTCCAATGATGCATCTATGATCATATAAGTCTGATTATATAATTTTGTTCTATGAAGTTTCTTTATCATCGCTTTCAGCTGTAAATAAGTGAAAGGAGTTTGTGCTTTGGGATGGTATCAACTTACTGTGTATATACAAGTTCAATGATTCTCAAAAGTGTTCTCCCAACAACTCTTGTACACTAGTCTAGAGCAGCAAGGTATAAAGTCAAAAAAAGAAGGCCTAAACACAACTCAGAGAGAGGAAATGAAAAGATAGAATCTACACTGGGGTATGTGCAACCCTTTTCCATTGATGTAAAATGAGGAGGAAAAGTAAGCAAAAGAATAAAGGCTCTTCTAAAAAGCAAGCAGAGGAAGAAACACACTTCTTAGAATGAAAGGGGGAGGAATTCCTGCAGGAAGTATTGGATTATTGGTAAATGTGTTGCCATCAATGCCAAAGGGGGAGACTATTGGAAATATTGTCATTGATGGCAAAGGATCAGAAAGGAGTTACACCAGAATTATCGTTGATGGCAAAGGAGCAGAGAAGCATCAGTTATAAGGAAAAGGAGAAGATTAGGAAATGTGTAGCAATGGGCAGCAAAGAGGCAAAAGAGCAGCCATAGAAATATAAACTAAAGAAGAGAGAAGCAGTAAAGAGGAAAATGAGCAGCATGGAGAAGCTTTAGCGTGATTACTTAAGGCAAAGAAGCATCAAAAGAAAAAAGGCAGTTAAGGCAGCGAATGCAGCTAGATGGCACCAAAGGCAACAAATGTAGCAGAGAAAACAAAGAGGCAGAGACAACAAAGACAGCGAATGCAACATAGGTAGCAGATGGAGCAAAGACAACAAAGAGGCAGAGAAAACAAAGGCATCGAATGCAGCACAAGCAGCGAATGGAGAAGAGACAGCAAAGAGGCAGAGACAGCTAAAGGCAATCAAATTTTCTAGACACATCGAGGACCAGAGATCCTACATATAGCAGAAGTAGGAAGAGGCGACAGATGAGAGGAAGAGGCGAGAGCTGAGAGGTAGAGGCAAGAGCAACAAGAGTCAGAGTCACAGAGTGGGAAAGTGTAAATAAACGAAAAATCGACTAAGGCAGAGAATTATTTGAAGAATTCCAAGGGAGGTGAACAGACGGTCAGGATTAGATCGCAAAATTAAAGGCAAGGGATGGACGGCGAAGATCGAATCACATCAGGAGCGATGTCATAAATCAAAACATTTAAGAGTTAAGTGTTAAGGTGTCATATGGTAAGTTAAAGCAATTGTGATGCGAAGTAGATAAGGTACACATGGTGGCATGGTGCAATATCGCAAATCGCATGAAATAGAGTTAACCACTAAATTAAATGGTTATAATCTGCAAACTGCGAAGTATGGAAGATGACGTGGCAGTGACGTAAAGATGACATGCCAGCGACGTAAATATGCTGTAGAAGTGGCATGGTGATGATGTGGCAATGATGTGGCAAGATGACGTGGCAGTTGACATCGCCCCGACCCTACAGATCGCAGGAATTTATGATGATGTGGCAAGGTGACGTGGTGGTGACATGGCAGGGTGACGTGGCATGATGACGTGGACCTCGCCCGCATACCACACATCGCAGCGCTTAAGGGATAATAGGAAGGTGACCGCAAGTTAAGTTAAATTTTTTGCGATGCGAAATAAAGGGACACATGTCGACCATGCACAACATCTCATCCTACATGAAATAAGCTATAACTTCAAGACATCGCAAAGAATGTTATTTTGGTTGCGATGTTGTAATGATCAAACGATGCGATGCGATGAAGAGAATCCATGTGTCATCACTGCGCACTGTTGAAAATGCAGCAAGATGATGGAGCTTAGTGAAATGAAGTCGCCTTCACTAAGTGGGCCCGCAGGAAAATTCTGGCGCAAAGTCTATTTTTAGACTATGTCTATTTTTAGACATATGGAGCATGGTTCGGGGATTCCAGTATGAGATTCTTGGAGCATTGGTCATGTTGGTAAAAATATATGGGACTCTATTTTTGTGACCTATAGGTCGAAGAGGTCGAAGTCTATTTTTAGACTGCCTCTCCTAAAAATAGGGAAGTCAAATATTATTTACCCTTAATAATATTTGGACTCTAAATAGCAGTTTACTCTCTTGGAGCACTTCAGTTCGAGCTACAGAAGCGGCTCATGCATCTGATAGAGGAATTATGCTATTCCCAAGGGTTTGATGGCATCATGCATGGTTGACTTCAGTGGCAGAAGTTTGGTGGAGTTAATGAGACAGCTAGTGGAGTTGTGTTCGATTTATTTTAGTTGAACTAGTTGAGATTAGTTTAACTAGCTAATCAATTAGTTATGAGTGGAGTGAATTAAATATTATTTAATTCATTAATTAGTAACTCATTATTCAACTCAAGAACACATCGGTTCACTACAGTGCATGATCAGTTTAGTGGAGACCAGTGAAAGAGGTAGATGAAAGGGTGGAGTTAGCTATCAGTGGCGACATCAGTTGTGCATGAGATTTGCACCACACTTGGAGGAAGTGCCCATGATGATTGCGCTGTCAAGCCAAGGAGATTCGAACCTTGGATCTCTATTTAGACAGGCCATGATTGCGCAATAGAGGCAAGGCAATTAGTGGTGTGTTTTGAACCTGTGACTTGTTCAAAACCAAGCTAGTTTGTGTGTAACTTTATGAGAAAGTACTGAGTACTTGTGAGGAGTATTGTATTGAGTTTGTTACATGATTTCTCCATTATAATATACACAATAGCTGCGGGGTTTTCAGCTATAAGCTTTCCCCATACATACTGTGTTAATGTGTATGATGATTTGATGTGTTATCGCTTGATTTTATTTCCGCATGTTTGATGATCTGAGTGGAAGAGATTATGTGTTGCATATAAATTCGAATTGTATGTGATCAGGATAGTCTCGGTGGATAATTAATCATTATTCAGCAAATTTCTACATGGTATCAGAGGTATTGAAGAAGATATTGATCATCACAGTGATTACAAACTTATTTCGGTAGACAGAGTCTGCATGCGGGCCAGGTAGCCTCCGGATTCATCTTTCTTCGGAAAGTGAAAGGTCTGGTAAATGCCCCTTGCAGTCGATCTCTGTGCTAGAAATAATTTGTTCTCAAAGATCTAGAGCGGTTGAGCTTTGAGGTGGAATTTGAAATTTTTGCAACAATTTTGTTTTTCTTGGTGCCAGTGTTGAAAATGTCTTTCAACGGTTTTGCGACTTCGAATATGCTCTTGAAGGCGGTTGAATTATGTTGCATGGAAGGATCGCATGGAGGAAGTGTAGAAGATAATGGTGCGAAGGAGTTCGCAGATACGGATTTCAAAAGCCCACGATCTGCGAAGTCAGAAGCACTGGCAAAACAAGATGGCGAAGTGTCGAAGGATCTGTTGGAGGGCTTCAAGGATCATATTGTATCCGGCTTTGCATGGAAAGGCTACTCCATATTTAATGTGGAAAGCTTTTGACGGATGTCTATTCAAAATATAAAGAGTGACCAAAGGAAAGTGACGCTCAAAGATAAGCTCGGGAACATCAAGATGGAGAAAGGCGACAGATGATCGCCAAATACCTCACGAAGTTCACTCAATGCGAGAGATGAGATTTGGGAAGTGTGGGGGGTATTTGTCGAAGAACGAGGACATGGTCGACTGGCTCTCCTTGGTCTTTCGAAGGCTTGGCACTCATATCAAGATAGTGTCAATGGTCGGGAGAAGCTACCGGGATAGGAGCGCCTTTGGGGCGGATCTCATGCGGGGAGGAGATAAGGAGGACTACTCGAGATGGATCTTCATCGAAAGGGAGCTAATGAAGAAAAAGCTGCGGTTTGGTGGCCAAAGAAAAGAAGGGGAAGGGTAAGAAAACTTCTCATTACGGGGTGCAAAGGGAAAGAAGCGGGATATGGTGAAAGTGAAGTGTTTTCACTTTTGCCATGATTACTGAGACATTATGCTACCAATTGTCCAAAGAAGAAGAAGAACAAGCAAGCGGGAAGATACGCGGATGGAGAAGCTTTGGCTTCACGAGTTCGAGTTTGACTTTCACGATCGCATGCTTGGTTTCAAGTGTGATGGGATCGGTATGGTTCTTGGACAACGGTGTGTCATTTCATATGACGGGAGATCGGGATTTGTTCTCGGATCACGGAGGACAAAGATTTGGGTGTGCACATCGAGATGGCGATGATGGTAGATACGATGTGGTCAGTATCGGTGCCATATCCTTTCGAGAGAGTCGCAGTAAACCCTTTTGTATTGAAGGATGTCATGCATGTACCTGGATTGAAGAAGAACTTGATCTCTATGGCGATGTTGGAGGATAAGGGGTATGGTGTAGTCTTCGATGAAGGAAAAAAGCCTTCTCGCATGATAAGACCTCTTTGGAGAGACCCCAGGAAGATAGGGTTCGAACCAAGAACCTTTATCGATTCTCGAGTAGATGGGCTAGCAGCAATAGCATGCAAGGCGAGGGAGAAGTGGTGAGCCGGGATGATGAGGAGCGACGTGGCACGAGAGATTGGGCCACCTTCACCATGGAGCTTTGAAGATCCTGCAGCTGATTTCTGTCAGGGCTTCCTAAGGGCACTCTTGCACGGTCGGATAAGTGCAAAGGGGGTGTACCTTAGGGAAGTATGTAAAGCCACCTTTCACGAGAAGGATAGTCGTGCCACGGCGATCCGCGAGAGAGTTCACCAGACGTGTGTGGTCCTTTCTCGGTTGCTTCGACTGACCAAATCACAAGTATTATGTGATCTTTGTTGATGATTTCTCTCGAAAGTGATGGATCTTCTTCATCTGCGGGAAGAAGAGCGATACATTCGCGAGTTACGTGAGTTTAAAGCCTTGGTTGAGAAGGAGTCGGGGGAAGAAGGTGATCGCTCTAAGGAGTGATAATGGTGGTGAATTCATCTCTAGCTGAATTCAAGAGTTCCCACACGCAGAAGGGATTTGGAGAAAGCTCATCGCACCCCCATAACCCACGACGAGAATGGGGTGGTGAGCGGAAGAAGCAGAGAACGATCGTGAGGTGCTTGCACGCAGGCGATGTTGCATGATCGGGGCCTACCCCTTCACTTGTGGGGCTGAGGCATGCAATACGACGGTGTATGTGCGAAGCTGTTGTCCTCACAAGGTTCTTGGCATGAGTACACGGAGGAGGCTTATTCGGCAAGAGGCACGATATTTCCCATTTGCGAGATTTTTTGGTTCTCCTCTGTCTACATGCATGTGACGAAGGATGCGAGAAGGAAGGTTTGGATCCCAGCTATTTGAGGTTGGAATATTTGTAGAATACAAACGATACACCTCACAACTACGGGTGTATTTGTTAGACGGTCGCAAGGCTGTTGTGCGAGCGAGGATATAAAATTTCGGGGAGGAGAAAGCCATGCGGTGTTCGCTTGAGAGGGAGCTACATTTGCATGCGAGATGAGGAGGCAAATTAGTTCCTAAGGAGGAGCTTCGGATGTGGATCAGCCACAAGAGGAGGTTCGGGGAGGTGGAAGAAACCACCCATGCGGCGCCAACCATCGAGAGGCGCATGCGCACTACGAAGGAGCGACGGCGGCTCGAGATGCGAGAGAGGTTGTAGGACCACCTACGGCTTGTGCGCAGAGACGAGAGCGATCCTACGGGATCATTACTGCTTTGGATACATGGATCTTGTGAGTCGATGTGTTGTGACGGAGCCATCCTCTTTTGAGGAAGGCTGTGGAGGAACCCGCATGGGTTGATGCTATGATCGAAGAATATGATTCGATCGTCGAGAACGATGCATGGGAGATTGTCCCAAGACCGGTGGGAAAATCGGTGGTGGGTTCACGATGGATCTACAAAGTAAAGCGGTGCGGTGACGGGGAGTGTGGAGAAGTAAAAGGCGAGATTTGTCGCAGTGGATTTTCACGAAACAGGGGATCGATTATGAGGAGACTTTTGCACAGTCGCAAGAGTACTCTTCCATACGGACGATCCTTGCTCTCTCGTAGTGAGATGAGGGTGGCACATTCATCGAGATGGATGTGAGAGGCTGCGTTCACTCAATGGAGTTATTGAGGAAGAGGTGTACATAGAGCAGCTTTGAAGGTTTCGAGATCTTCGGCGATGTGAGTCGCATGTGTGCCGACTCAAGAAACCTGTATGCGGGCTGAGAGCAAGCACCTCGTGCTTGGTACACTCGAATAGACGGCTACTTCACCGGGCTTGGATTCTCCAAGAGTGAGGCGGATCCAAACCTGTGCCGGATTGTGGTGGAGGGGAGGCTGTTGATCATCGTATTGTATGTAGATGATCTGATTTTGGTAGCGATGAGTAGTTGATACTTTCATGCAAGGAGGATCTTGCATGAGAGTTTGAGAATGAAGGACTTGGGCATCCTTCATTATTTCCTGGGATTGGAGATTTGGCTGTAGCGGCGAGGGTGTTTGTTTCTCGGGGGGCAAGTATGCTTGAGAGATTATGGAGAGGTTCAACATGCAAGGCGCAAAGCACAGTTGACACTCCTCTTCCCCTGGTGGTTGGAGGAAGGAGGATGCTACTTCGGCGGAGGGTAGTGGATGACACTTGTCTACTCGACGGTTGGTGGGGTCGCTTATG
Organism: Pinus albicaulis; assembly: GCA_034641835.2. NCBI lineage: Eukaryota > Viridiplantae > Streptophyta > Pinopsida > Pinales > Pinaceae > Pinus > Pinus albicaulis. Next base: position 64,254,224 of record MU968411.1, on the reverse strand, counting down.
TATCTGGGTCAATACACGACCCGATATATGCTATGCTGATTAACCAGCTTTCGCAAGCTATGGTTAATCTACCCAAGCTCTTTTGGAAGGGCGGCAAGCATGTATTGCGCTATATTAGAGGGCACATCGGGATATGGTCTATGGTACGAGACGGGAGGGATGGAGCGAAGCTTCACGGCTTCACGATGCGAGATTGAGCGAGGGAGTCCAACGGGCTCAGGAAGAGCACATACGGGAGGAAGTTTTTAGCATTGGGTCGACAGCAGTTTCCTGGTACAGCAGGAAGCAGAGATCCGTGGCACTCAGTTCAGCAGAGGCCAAGTACATGGCAGCTAGCTTAGCTGCATGCGAGGCTATTTGGATGAGGAAGATCCTCGCAGGATTGTTCAGGTTGCATTTGGAGCCTACAGTGATCTACTGTGATAACCAGAGTTGCATTAAACTCTCGTCCAATCCAGTATTTCATGATAGGTCCAAACACATCGACATCAGGTATCATCATATCAGAGATTGTGTTCAGCGGAGAATCATGATGCTTTCATATGTTCCCACGGAGGATCAGGATGCCGACATCCTGACGAAGGCGCTCACCAGGAGCAAGTTCGAATTCCACAGAGGCAGGATAGGGATTGCAGATAATCCATATCTTGCTGAGAGGGAGTGTTGAGAATGCAGCAAGATGATGGAGCTTAGTGAAATGAAGTCGCCTTCACTAAGTGGGCCCGCAGGCAAATTCCGGCAGTCTATTTTTAGACTATGTCTATTTTTAGACATATGGAGCATGGTCCAGGGGTTGCAGTATGTTATTCTTGGAGTATTGGTCATGTTGGTAAAAATAGATGGGACTCTATTTTGTGACCTATAGGTCGATAGGTCGAAGTCTATTTTTAGACTGCCTATCCTAAAAATAGGGAAGTCAAATATTATTTACCCTTAATAATATTTGGACTCTAAACAACAGTTTACTCTCTTGGAGCACTTCAGTTCGAGCCTTGGAAGTGGCTCATGCATCTGACAGAGGAATTACACTATTCCCAAGGGTTTGATGGCATCATGCATGGTTGACTTCAGTTAGGACTTCAGTGGCAGAAGTTTGGTGGAGTAATGAGAAGGCTAGTGGAGTTGTGTTCTGTTTATTTTAGTTGAACTGGTTGAGATTAGTTTAACTAGCTAATCAATTAGTTATGAGTGGAGTGAATTAAATATTATTTAATTCATTAATTAGTAACTCATTATTCAACTCAAGAACACATCAGTTCACTACAGTGCATGATCAGTTCAGTGGAGACCGGTGAAAGAGGTAGATGAAAGGGTGGAGTTAGCTATCAGTGGCGACATCAGTTGTGCATGAGATTTGCACCACACTTGGAGGAATTGCCCATGATGATTGCGCTATCAAGCCAAGGAGATTCGAACCTTGGATCTCTATATAGACAGGCCTAGATTGCGCAATAGAGGCAAGGCAATTGGCGGTGAGTTTTGAACCAGTAACCTGTTCAAAACTGAGCTAGATTGTGTGTAACTTCATGAGAAAGTACTGAGTACTTGTGAGGAGTATTGTACTGGTTTTGTTACATGATTTCTCCATTATAATATACACAATATCTGTGGGGTTTTCAGCTATAAGCTTTCCCCATACATACTGTGTTAATGTGTATGATGATTTGATGTGTTATCGCTTGATTTTATTTCTGCATGTTTGATGATCTGAGTGGAAGAGATTATGTGTTGCATATGAATTCGAATTGTATGTGATCAGGATAGTCTCGGTGGATAATTAATCATTATTCAGAAAATTTCTACACGCACGAACGCATATCACAGATTGCACGGTTTATGGTTTATGCTGTTAGTAGAGTTGGAAACCTGTGGGCAAGTGTTTGGGGTGAATTGTGATTGGTTCAAGGTACTGTGGGACCCAATAGCCCTTGTTCCATATATGTTATATGCACCATGTTATAAAGTATGCTTTGTTGATTGTTAAACATATGTATGTTATATATATTTTTTGTTTGATTGTAAAACTTATGTATGTTGATAAAAATTGGATTTGTAATCCACAGTGTGTATAAAGGGAGTGTTATGTGGGCCATACCCCACAGGTCACAAAGGAATGGTATGAACGCATAACAAAGGAACAAGAACTCGTGTAGAATAGTGTTGCATCAGTAAGGCAGATGAAAATGTTGAACATGACAGAAAAGACACAGGTAACAGAAGAAACATGGCAGTTATGCAGCAAAGCTGGAATAAAATGACAAAAATAGAAAAGACATAAGGATGGAAAGAATAATAGGCCAAACACACAATAAAGTGAAAAAACTGATGGGTTGAGTAAATAATTGATTATAACTAAAAATTTACTATTATTTTCATATTTTTTGTGATGTAAATGCAAGTCTTCGGTAGGAAAAGCAAAACTCCAATGTAATACTGAAATGAGTACATAGTATTGTAACATCCTAAATGTGATGAGCGAGAGAATGAGAAAGTGGAAGGAAAAGAGTCATACATGTTCATTTCATATTCCCATATGGAATGTAAACAGCTATGAGGTGATCTCTATAAATGATGTTATTGTAATATGCTTAAAGATATTAGATAGTGGAGGAAGAAGAAGGAGAAGATAGAGAAGCTGTGAAGATCCAGAGATGATTTAAAGTAGATATAAAGGATGGAAGGACAAAAATGAAGAAGGAGAAAAACAGAGCTGATATCCAGGTAAATCAGCATATGATTTTATTGTAGAGTGAGGAAGTTGGTTCTTACAAATCAAGTTGTAGCTTGATAGATGTCCAGTTGTAGTTGGTTGAGTTAGGAGCCTCTTGTGGGTTGTAGCCTACAGAAAATACATGGGAGTTGGTGCTTACATTTCAAGTTGTATCTTGATAGATGTCGAGTTGTAGCTGGCTAAGGTAGGATCCTCATATGGGTTGTAGCCTGCAAAAAATGGATGGGAGTTGGATCTTCCTTTCAAGTTGTAGCTTGCAGAATTGAGGTAGTAGCCTCCTGTAGGTTGGATCCTACAGAAAATCAATGGTGATAGGGAGTTGGAGCTTGCCTTTGCATCAAAAAAATAATAATATGTGGTTTTCTCCCTTATGGTTTTCCACTTATATCTGTTGTCTATGTGCATGATCATTATTTTTTGATATTCTGTATTTAATCTGCTTAATACTTGCTACTCACTTATTAAGATTTTTGTTCCATTATACATTAAGTTGATTAGGAAATGGAGGTGTAAATAAGTGTAAAAGAAAGTTTTATAGACCATGAATGCATTAAACTGATTCACCCCCCCTCGTAGTTTAAGTAAGGGTTCAACATTCTTTACCAAAATTCTTCCTTCCCTAACACTAGGAGTTGTGCTCAATTTATAGGGAAATTGATGGTAGTTTATTAATGAATGAATTTCTAAGAATAGGCAAGACATGTTCCCAAGTTCAGAGGTGTTAGATGGACACTTGGATTCGAATTTTGACACATATGGACTCTTCTAAAAGGCATTGGCCATGTGGAGATTTCCGTAACAATGATAATTCCGCTCCCAGGTGACCAACACACCCTTGAATGTTGGGAAGTGCATTGAAATGCACCCTTCAATGGAGGATGTTGCATATGCAACGAGGTTAGTCCATTTTGAGGAAGCTTTGGTGAGTTCATAAGTGATATAACATATACTTCAAACCTTGGAAATCTCGCAATAGAAGCCATGAATGATTTTTTCTTCTCTTAGGGCATATAGCAACTGAAATGTAAGGGGATGATAGACCCTATTTCATTAGTCTTGGGGATGATGTCCAGTTTGACCAGGTCATGGGGGATGATGCCCAAATTGACCTATAACAACTGCCCCATAAAGCATGAAGTCAAAATAATAATAATATATTTTAATGAGATGCTTTCGACGTGATGAGTTGGAACCGAAGTGGAGTGGCGACCTGCATCAATCTTACAATACATTACATCATGATATTTTCATCTTGATCATGAATTGATGAGGGAGGCATTCCCATGCTCAACACATAAACTATATAATAACATGTACATAGTGCATAAACTCATCTACATTGGAATGTTTCCCAATATAGACATGCCTATAGATATAGGCCCATGTTCGGATGATGATTTGTATGTAAGTTCACCGTAAAAATGATGTGTACAACAATCCTGAAATCACAGCTCATATGGATGAAACTAGATTCGAGGTATTCTTATCTCGTTCACTCGATCTTTCGAGTACAAGTATAGCCATGCGAATATATTATTTGTAGTCGAACATGGTAAGACATCGTTTGATTACCAACCAATGATGTGAGTTGTTAACAAACACGAGAGAACCACCATTGATGTTAATGGCTCTCAAGGTACTGCAGTACATTTTGTAAGGCATGAATAGATGATTTGATGTCAAACGCCAAACAAAATCTTCGGTCAAAGGTCCAAAAGGGAGGATATTTTTGATGTTATAACAAGCCTCATGGTACTGGAAGATGGCGTTTCTAAGTAAACTTCTTGCATGATGAACTGATGTCGACAGGAAGCCACTTTATTAAAAAATGGGAGTTACTGATTCAGAGACAAAATGTGACTTGATATAGCAATGTTCATGGATGATTGTCATGAAAATGAAGGTTTATGAGTATTGTAGAAGGATGAGTATTCACTGGATGACTTCTCTTGAACATATCGTCGAAACTAAGATGATTTGGAAGCATTGACCCAAAACCGAAGTGAAGTATGATGAACCATAGGTATGAATTTACCATCAAGAAGGTTACCCAACCCAAAAGTCACAATGATGGAGTGAAGTGTCATGTTCAAGAGTGACCTACTACCGTAAAAGTTCTGTTCACTTTCCCAAATTTTCCCCAGTCATTTGTCAACCAATACCTCTTTATTTTTTAACAAGCTTGTGGAGGATAACATATTCTTGATCTATAATTCAACCCTTCTGGTGAATATGCATCACTATTTAATAATTTAACGAGTCTAGCGATAAATGAAACTCGATTCTTTCCATGATCGACAAGCCCGTCGCTATTTTATGTTTTAATGAGCTTAACGAAAGTGAAAACCTAGTCCTTTTTCATATTTAGAGAGTTTGAAAAAGAGGACAAAAGAAAACTCCATCAGTCCTTTTTCATGAATTTGTCACTGAGATACGAAAAAGTGTAAAATAATATCTGAGAGAACCTCCTAGCCATGTTCGACTAAGGTTATCCTTTTTCATAAATAATATATCTTAGTCCAGAAAAGGGTTAAACTTATACTGAGTATATGTCGATTCATTTACTTTTATGAGTCCGAAAAGACAAGTGCTCGATAATCTTTTCACATTATCAGTATGAAAAGAGCTAAAAGAAGACTCCAGGGGTTCCTTTTTCATTGTTATCGAAGCTCGAAAAAGAGATAAAAGTGCGGTTCAAGTCCTTTTTCATTTTTATCAAAGCTCAAAAAATAAGGATAAAAGTATGATTTGTGGTCAAATAATTCTTGGGTAAAAGTGCAAGACTAATCTGCTATATCAGCTATAAACTTGTTTAGAACAACATCAAATGGATTAAAAATATTTGTTTCATGATAAAAAGGAATAAAAACCATATTCACAACAATAAATAGGATTTGAAAATAATCAAATAACTAATTAAAATAGCTTTACTATTCATTTTTACCATTTAAAAGTAACCATTTGGATTTTGGATCTCTGAACCTGTTTTTGCCCCCGAATTAAGTAGTTGATTGTGATCGATTATGTGGACGGTTTTCCTCACCGTTTGATCCAGGTTGGAGCTATAAACCTCCTCTTTCATTTAGTAGTATTTTTGTTTCATTTCATTGCAATATTTTAGGGATTTGGGCCCCTTAGGGTAATTTTTTTTTGCACATGAGGAAACACACCCTTGAATGTCGAAAGGTGCATTGTAGTGCACTGGAATTGAAGGCCAGGTGCACTTGCAACGCATTGTCCCTTGACCAGGGGTGTGTTGGGCGAAATTTAAATTTTTATTTTTTGTAGTGTGCCCAAATTTTGTCTAGTTTTTTGCATGAAATATGTCCTTATGAGTCTTATGGTTGTGTTTCAGGGATTCAACGGACCAAAATGATGATTACATGGAGGGAAAGAGAACATGAGGAACAAAACAAGGTTTCCCTAAATGATCTAGGTACTATAAGAGCCCTCTGAGGCTGTGGGTTGCTGAAGTACTTCAGACTATCAGGTATGAGGCAAAATATAGAACGATTGGAGTTCCTTGTTCATTCATGGGATACATAGATTGAGGCATTTCATATTGGGGACAAAATGGTCCCAATTTTAGTGGAGGATATATATTTTATCATAGGATTATTGAGGAGAGACCTACCCATTTCTCTTTCAGGGTCTGCTCTCGGAAGGGAGACGGTGAGAGATTATATATTGCAACACTTCAATCCAGGGGCAGAACCTAGCAAGGATGGGAAAATAAACATCTCCGATGTTCGTGATTTTCCATTGAGAACCATATTATTCATGATCGCAAAGCTTACTGGTACCGCTACACTACACGTAGAAAATAGATCTTACATGTAGTATGCACTAGAGTGCTTGGAACCAACAGTTTTCAACTGGGTTGAAGTTGTACTCTCTCAAATGAAAGAACAACTGAGCAAGGCAAAGGGAGGAAGGAAGAAAAATTTCAACTATGGTTCGATCCTCATTTATTTTTCCTTAGAGTGGATTCCTTTGATGTAGACTCAGCATGTGACATTGGGTATATCTAACCATAGAGATCCAAGGATGCAGAGATGGGTAGAACTAATGGATAGACATGCTGGTGAATCAACCATCATGTTATTGACTACATTCTTCGCCTGGTTCAGGTGGCAGATGATTTCCATCGATGATTATTCATATGCAAGCATCGACTTCCAAGGAGATCCAGATTTAGCTTTACTAGAAGGCATTCAATGGGGTGCAATTGGTAAGAATTTTTTGACCATGTTTCTGATTTTTCTAAGGTATATACATGTTTTTGTATTTTGATGTTTTCCTAAGACTAAAATAAATTTTTTATGTATGCATATATAGGTCGAGTTCGACTAGTGGGACAACCAGAGCAGGGAGCAGATGAGCCAGTAGAGAGGGCTGTCGAGAGAGAAATCCATCGGGATTTGGATATGGATGAGACTCTTGCTGAGCTCCAACAGCACATACAGGGGTTGACCTTCAGGGTTCCGGATTTCCAGATCAAAGAGTTACCCATGTGACTACAGTGCCATACAATTGGTGTTCCTAACCATTGGATGCAGTTACTATGTAGGATAGCTATATTAGTAGCATGTTATCATGAGCACCACCAGTTTACTTTTGACATGTTGCATACATTTTGAGGTCAGATGAGCAATGTGTCTTGGGCACAAATTTTTTAAAAACCTATAACTATCTATCTATTTTTTTCAGTGTATTCGTATGTTTATTGCGCAATCCAATTCAATTATGTGAATGTATCTTTACATGTGTTGCAAATTTATGTTTATAACATAATTCGCTAAAGAATCAGTTAATGTGTTCAAGTTCCTATAAATGTGTTGATATTGAATGAAATCAAAATGTCTTTTTAAAAGTCGAACTCTTAGGAACAGACGATGCAGTGTTGGATTTCTGACAGTATCAACACTAGTAAGTTGCAGTACCACAAGTTGTGAGTCTAACCTAATAATGATGCGGTTAATACCAAATGAAATGGAATCTGAGAGAAGTTTGATCAACGCGCTATACTCAACGATATTGTTTGTAGATCGATCGATACGAATCCCTTGAAAATTCACTAACTTGTCGTTCGAAGCAAAAATGGCCCACACTACAGAGGATAGATTATGCGTACTATGACTAGCACCATAAGCATACCCAACGAATGGTTCCAAAGATTCAGACATCTGCAATGAAATGTAAAGTGGATTACTAATTTCAAGAAAACTCTAGGAAAACAAACTAAGACAGTAAATTCAAATCAAAAACATATGTACAACATAATACAATAGTTTACTACGCTTCATGTTTAAGCATAGTAATGTTTCAAATACAACCCATTTCGGGGTTGCCCCAATGGAATTCCATCATAATCTACCAACTCATAGGCACCCTTAGCAAGAACTCTTTTGACAATATAGGGGCCATGACATAATAGCTCAAATTTCCCTATACCTATTACATCAACTTCCTGATCATAAAGAAGGACCAAGTCACCCTCTGAGAAGATGCGAGGCTGGGCATGCTTGTCATATTGCGCATTTATATGTCTCTTATGCACTTCGTTGGCCAATGCGGCTTCATGACGCATTTTATCAATATGTATGAGGTTAAAAAGATGTGCTTTTTCGGCAGACATGTCAGGTAACAAGTCGATTGCGAGTTTTAATGACGATAATTCACATTGGATTGGAAAGATAGCTTCCACCATACAACAATTGGAAGGGGGTAAATCTGGCTGTGTTTCTCACCAAGGTTCGGTACACCCACAAAATCGAGTACATGATTAAATTCCAATTTTGTTTATGAACTCTTATCATTCGTTGAAGCATTCGTTTAAGAATCTTGTTAATAGCCTCAACTTTTCCATTTGATTGTGAATAATAAGGAGTAGAAATATCATGGAAAAATCCTAATTTGGCAGTCAACTCATTCATCATATGATTGCGAATATGTGGACCATGATCAGTGACTATAACATGTGGAAATCCAAACCATGAAATGACATGATTAAAAAAAAACAATGCAGTTGTTTGTCCCGTGTTATTAAATGTAGGCATCGCTTCGACCCACTTGGTAAACTAGTCTACTACGATAATAATATAATCGTGCCCCTCGATAAGGGTTACAGGTCATGAAGTCAATGCCCCATTTTGTAAATAGTCCCACAAAGACAACAAGATGCATTGGCGCTAGCGGTTTTCAGATTTTACGATCAAATATTTGGCACGCATGATAACTTCTTACCGCGAGGATGCAGTCGTGAAATATGGTAGACTAAAAGTAACCGGTGCAGAGTATCTTCTACGTGATAGCATATCCAGAAAATTTTCTACCACAAGCCCCAACGTGACAATCATTTAAAACCTTTTCGGCCTCATGAGTGAGGCACCTTCTTAAAACTGTATCAACACCATGATGATAAAGTGTATCACTGACGATCAGATAATATTTGGATTGGTATCAAATACATCGTTGGTCAGAGCGAGAGGTATTACGTCAAAAAGTCCAGGTCTGGAGATAAATGATAAAATCCCCATACAAAGGATCATATTATCTAATCATAAACAGATACTCATTAGGAATAGATGGTTTTGATGTAGTAGCAGTACTCTCATAGGGAAGGTCACAGAGAATCTCAACCAAAACTAAAGAATTCTTTGACTTGGATTTGATGAATTCCAAATCAAAATCCTCCAAAATGACAATCCATTTTGAATACTTTCCCCCTATAAATTGACATGATAAGATGTAATTCATGGGGTTGCAATCCGAAATGACAATGGTCTTCCGGAACAGGATATAGTGGCGAAATATTTGGACAACTTGAACAACCGCCAAGGCAAGATTTTCTACGTATGAATACTTCACTTCCGTATCATTGAGATTACGACTCAAATAATAGATGGGATGTTCTATCCCATTTTCTACTTGGACCAATACCATAGCAATGGTTGTATCAACCACGGAGATATATAAGAAATAATCACTTTGATAATTGGGGGGATACATTAATAATACGCGAACAAGTGTATCCTTGACAGCATCAAAATAAGCTTGCGCAACCTTATCCCAATGGAAGGGAATCCCCTTTTTCAAGAGCCGAGTAAATCCTTTAGCCATTTCAGCGTATTTGGGTATGAACCTCCTTATGAATTTAGGCTTTCCCTAATGTTTCTGTAACTGAAGAAAATTTGATGGCGTAGGAAAATCAAGAATGGCCTGGACCTTCAGTGGGTCGATTCGAATTTCTTCTTTTAAGACGACGAATCCTAGCAAACGACCAGAAGAAACACAAAACACACATTTATGTGGATTGAGGCATATTTTGTAGTGTCGATAGCGTAAAAATATAGCTCTCAAATGCATCGGGTGATCAGTCTGGTTTCGTGAATGTGTGGGTAAATCGTCTAGATAGGGTTGAACAATGTGCTTGATGTCATTGAAAGCATAATCCATTGCTCTCTAAAAAGTTTCCCCAACATTCTTTAAACCAAACAGGAGTTTCTGATAAGTGAATGTGCCCTAGGGAAAGATGAATGTTGTCTCATATTGAACCTTAGGTGGATATTGATTTGATTGTATCCAAAAAATCCATCCATAAACGAAAATATTTCGCATCCAACACAATCTTCAATAATCTAGTCGATAAAGGGAGTAGGATAGTTGTCTTTTGGACAAGAAAGATTGACATCTCGATAATCGATGCACACTCTGATGGTCCCTTCTTTCTTCATAACAGGAACAATGTTGGAAACCCACTCAGTTAGTGGAATAGGGTAAATGAAACCAGCACGCAAAAGTTTTTCAACTTCTGCTTTAATGGCAGGGGCCTTCTTCGGATGAACAGGACGAAGGCGTTAACGTACCGGTTTGACATCAAGGTAAATTTTAATGGTGTGTTCAACGATACTAGTATTTATGCTTGGAATTTCCTCGTAAGACCAAGCAAATACATCATAAAATTCACGAAAGAAAGAGCGATATGTTTCAAGTTCTTATGGAGAACAAGACATGCCAACATGAATGTTTTCTATAATGTCGGGTTTGGTCGAAATATCGATAAAAATGGTTTCTTCAATATATGATAAATTTTTCTTGGATTCAATTGCATTAATGGGAAAAGAATTAGAAAAGAATGTTTTGATCAATGGGTGATATAGTTCAATAATATTATCTTCTTAATAATCTGTAATATGGGAGCGATGATGATGATTTTCCCATGGTTCTCCTTCTGGCATCATGGATTCAAAAATATTCTCATCCATCAAGAAAGTGGATGAAAAAGGATCAGACGGAGTACCAAAATCTAGTGATTAATCAACCCAAACGACCGATGACGATGATTTCAGATTCTCCACCCAAGCCATGTCGATTTATTGGTATGCCAACTCAATCGAGTTGGGCGGCAGAAATTCATCCAACGTAACAACTTCAGAATCACTCGTAATCTTCCTTAAGACAGATGGAGTGAAAGATATCATGTAGCAGGTCTATATGCTTGCAATTTATATCGACGTCGCAGGTGGTAGTAATGCAAAGGTTCCCATGAGGGTGGAATCCTTTAAGAGTCCTACACCAATGTTTTGAAGTGCGAGTTGGGGTGCGTGAACTAACAGAACGCCTCTAGTTACCTAAGAACTATAGGCAAAGAAGGATAGTTGATTGTTGACTGTGATAACACCTTTATGTGGAAAGGCGATCATTCTAAATTATGTAGAATCGATCGAATTCATAGAATATACCCATGGCCTTCCGAGTAAAATGTTGTAATCAAGGGGCCCGTCAATGACCTCAAATTCAAAATTCACTATTTTCCCCCCTAGTTCAACATGCAGGTTATTGATAATACCGCAAGTCTTATATGTATGTCCGTCGAAAGTTTTCAACGTCGTAAGTGATTGAGATAGGCACGGTGATCCAAGTGACTTCCAGTAGTTTAGAGACATAATGCACGTAGATGCTCCTTCATCAATAATAGTACGATGAAAAAGGTGATTAAAAACATTTACTTGGATGGAGAATGCCAAGTTTGATAGTAATTGCGGCACATATCCCGTATGATTAAAGTCTACGAGATTGGAATGTGTCGGATTAATTCCACTAACATTCGACAACAAATCCTGCTTCTGTGAGGGAAAAATTTTAAACACCTCAAGCGCTGACATAGTTGAAGGGGATTGAGCCAAATCTTCAACTATATTATAATTTTGAGCAGCTCGGGCTCGAGGATTAAATGTGGATTTATGAACGACTCCCTTTGGTGGCTTGATTATCAATTCAGGAATAGCAGTTGGTGGTATTGATTCCGTAAACAGATTCATGGTCGAGGTATTAGGTTGATCACTATCCTGAATACCATAATATTAATTACGTGTTGACACAAAAACATCATTTGATGGCTTCATGACAGACAGCATAAGCACTTGGGAACTACAAGCCGAATCCGTAGCAACCAAATTTGTGTCTGGATTTGGAAATGGATCTGTCAACACATCAGATGCATGCAGGGTCTTAACCAATTTTGAGACTTCAGCGTGGTGCGGAAAGTGTCGAACAAAGTGCTCCTCATTACACATTATACAAGGGTAACGAGGTTTCAGATTTCCAGTCGATTGATCAGATGATCGTTCCTGCGGGGTAGAAGTTTACTTTTTCTTTGATTTCCACTTTTTCTTACTTCTGGGTTTCTTGTCACTTTTTCCCTTGTCAAATTACACGACATGGATTTCGGAAGAAGGAGTAGGATAATATGACGTATATTGATGTGTTCTTATAGTACCTATCATATCGTCTTCGACATGAGAGTCCTTAGATGGAGGAGGAACAGTAAAATTAGATCGCGACAAGTTGGGAATTTTCTCGTAGAGCATGCATGACTGAGTGTAAATCAAATCTAAGTACTGGGCACGAGAAATGACCTGGTCTTCAGTGACGATGCCACCCTTAGCCACATCCCCAATTATATATGGTAACAGGGACTTAATGATCCACTCAACAAGGAGTTGATCAGGAACAAATGTCTAAACATTCTACGATGACGACAACACTCATGAATATGATCAGAAATGTGAGTAGCATTAGTCTATTAAAAATTAATCAAGAGTTTCGTTTGAGTTTCATATCGTATGGGTAACTGGAAGTGGGTCAAAAAGACAGTGGCTAGATCAATGAAATTATCAAAAGAAGCTATTAGTAACTCAATGTACCATTTCATGGCCGGACCAGTGAGCGTATGCTAGAAAAGACGTAGTCAGACTGAATCATCATTTACAGAGTTAGATGAACACCACAAATGATCATTCATGACATGCAAGAATGGGTCTTCCCTAGGGTTTCCATTGAACTTGGGAATATCCGAGGGTAATTTATGAGGTATCACCGACCACCAAGGAGCATAATTGATTGGATCATTGGTGAGTTGGTTTAAATCCAATAACTCTAAAGTTGCAACAAAAGGAAACTGTCAATTTAATTCGGTTTGAGCATAGCCAGGGTATGATGGAATTTCCTTTGAGCACCAACATAAGGAATTTGTTTTTGGTAACCCAGATAGGGGTTGTTTTGAAAATAAAACGCTTGAGGATTCTGTTGACCAAAACCTGGGTACGCTACTTGTTGAAATGAAGGTTGTGGAATTTTTTCTTATGGTTGTCAAGGGGTTTGTCCACCAATATTATAACCCAAAATAGGATAGCTTGGATTCAATTGTGGATAGGTATAACCTGGTTGCGGCTGCAACATCCCATAATATTGTAATCCAGCTTGTGAATAAATAATTATGGATACAGGTGGTTGTTGTAAACCACCCGAAGGAGTTGGAATCTGAGGGCCCAATACTTAAGGGTATTGGGTTGAAGGACCCTCCTGAGATGGTTGAGGTACAACAGTTTGAGTCTGTAATAGGGGTAAGGATGTATTAACAAGCGGACTTGATGTGGGTGCAACAAGTTGAACCGATTGATACGAGGGTACAATCGTTTGTGGTTGGATGGGTAGAGTGGGCTGCAACTGAAAAACATTCACTTTTACATTAGGGTGACCAAATAACGACGGAGCACTGTCAAAATTGGTGACCATAGGTTCCCCCCCAACATGAGGAGTATAATATGATGGAAAATATTGTTCTTGAAATGCAGGGAGTCCAGTTTAAATTGTACTGGATGGAATGTACCTAGATGAACCAGCTTGATATTTCCATGATGATGTATATAAAGGATCAAGTTGTTCATTACTCACTATATTTTTACCAGTTAGAATACCAGACAATGACATTGGTGAAGTCCATGGGTTTGAGGATGCACCAGAGAAGGTTCTAGATAAATATTGGTAACTAGGTGGGATGGAAGGGCCACCATATAAATGTGACTTATGAAGTTGTGAACATCGATGGGGTAGCAAGAGCAGGTGTTGTCGTACCTGGAATAGATGGTCCAGCTGAAGATGTTGGCTCAGGCATGGTTATTTGACCAAATGTATACCCTACTGGATTTATGGGAACTCGAATAGACACAGAATTACAAAAGCAGAGGAAGCTGATTGAGGAAAAGACTCGTACAGGTAAAGCTCCACCCCAAAATGAGTTGGAGTCAAAGGTGTTTTTCTTGTGGTATTTCTTCAATCGAAATTAAACCAGGTGGAAAGATTTCACCATCAGGCCCAAATTACATTTCAGGAGGCTGACTGCATGATATGGGAGAATCAATGGCTACAATAGATTGTGGGGTGAGCAATACAGGAACAACTTCTGATCATTCAACTTTAGGATTCAGATGTTCTGGAAAAAAAGTGACAGGATATGGATCAACTTCCAGTTGAACAACGTCGGGTTCAGGAGGTATGGTCTCACTGATTGGATGGATTGTGACCACAAGTAGATGTGAGGACTCCATCTTGAAAATAGTAGATGAACCCGGATTTGCAGAAACAACTCGAGATGACTCTGGTATATGTGAGGATGATGTCGCACCATAGGTACTAATAGTGCTAGTTTTGGTAGAGTGATATCACCTTCGCCGACCAGAAATTCCTTCCGGTGGTAAAGGTGGTTTCAGTGCTATTATACGTGAACGATGGGGAAAGGTATGTTATTCTTCCATGATGACTGGTTTATTTTATGACCAAAAATAAATAAACAAAATAAAAGCGTAATTCTAGGAAAAATGTTTACCAAGTAATTGTGAACTGCAGAATACCTCCTGGAGAACCAAGAAGTATGGGAAGGAAATCTCTCGGAATGTTGTGTTTGGTGTATCACAAGTTACAAGGTGGCCAAATTGGTTCACTATGGATGGATAACAACCTAAATTTTTCCTCTCGAATATACCCGAAGGTACATGGAGGCCCACGTCTGTATTAGTGCTATCTAATGCGAAACCGCACAGTGAGAGCACCCCCTTATACTTTTCGTACTAGAACACCGCCTTATATACCCGAAGGTACGTGGAAGAGATCCGATATAATTACGTATGTGGAGTGAGGTATCACACTCAAAAATGTATCACAGAAAATTTAACGATAGCTGCTATTTTTAACAACGTCGGAACACGTCTCTAGCCTAGACCTTCTAAATGTTATCGTTATGGTTCCAATGCTTTCTTAGGTAAATTGATGTAAATTTTATGTTTAGCTTGTTTAAAAAGTTTGTCTTTGATGTCCACCGCGTGATGTTATGGTAAGCAAACTTTTCAATTTTAGCTTTTTCAATGAAAATCCTAGCTACTAAGGGAAAAATCAATCATTTTTTAGAGCACAATCTGTCTTTGGATTTTGATGAATCGAGATCAGAAGTGGGATTTGCATAATCATATTAATAATCGGGCCCATCGGTGCAAATTTGATCTCTATTGTTCCTCTTGTTCCTTGTTTGCGCACCCCTGCTCGACGGGTTTGGTTTCTACAACAAAGAGCACAAACTAAAATGCAGCTTTCTAACTTATTTCTATGAAACACACACAATTCACTACATGAAAATGCATGTTTTTCTTTTCATATCCCTTAATGTGAATGAAATAAAGGAAACTATATGCATCAAATCAACAAAAACAAGTGTTTTCTTCTTTGAGAAACGAGGAATTTAACAACAATTTCTCTTTTAGGAAAAAATGAAGAATGGAACTAAATTTTTTTCCTACAGGAAACGAAGAATAAAAAAACAATTTCCTTTACGAAAGCAAATGGATCTAACGTAGAAATAAAATGTTTTTAATTTGATTTTCCAATGATAAATAATAACACTAAAGAGACATTGAACAAATTTACTTTTCAAAGGAGGAAGAATTAGGTAAGTTCATTGGTCTCTAAGAGGTATCAGAAAGTTGAGAATAAAACAAACAAATGGTTGAGAATGATATAAATGAAAAATTTTAATGGAATTTGGTTGGCTAAGGGGGCAACACAGTCTCTAAGGGGAGATAGTGCGTTGCAGTGCACCCCTGAGTGGGAGACAGTGCACTGCAGTGCACTGTGTCTTGACCAACAATGCATTGGGCGCAGCAGTGTTTGAAAATGCAAGCTACATAACACACTTCTAATGAAATTCTTTCATTCAAAAGTCTAATAATTGAAATTACATGCTAGCGATGAGGATAGCATAGGAAAAAACACCAAGAATGATAGGAAACTCCCTAGTGGAGTCACCAATTTGTTATGCAGAATTGTGATCTATGGATAAATCAAATTCCCTTAGTGTGGTGATAGGCACTTAGAACAACAGATGAAATAATTTGCTAACACTTTCTCTAAAATAATCAGATACACAGAATGATAGAATAACCTACTTGTGATCTAAGCACTTCTTCTTCTCCTTCTGTCGTTTTTGTTGTCGCGCTCAATCCAAATAGATCGCGAGATCAATTCCTGCAAACAAAACATAGAAAAAAAAACAACATGCATATACAAATATCTACCTATCTTAATCACTCAAATCGATTAGATGTGAAACATATAAATAATTCAAGAATCCATTGCATAAGAAATAGAAACATAAAGAGATTCATATATGGGAAAATAAACAACAATATTTATTAAATAGTAGAAGGGGGAGGTTACAACCAATGATCGATTTGATGCCACCAGCTCCAACTTCATCCCAGCCTCATCACATCCAACATCACACTAGAAACATATCAATACTTTCACTCTCTCAAATGAGAATCCAAAAACATTTTTTTACCAAAATTCTTCCTTCCCTAGCACTAGGATCTGTGCTCAATTTATAGGGAAACTGATGGTAGTTTATCAATGAATGACTTTCCAAGAATAGGCAAGAAATTTTCCCAAGTTAAGAGGTGTTACATGAACACTTAGATTCAAATTTTGAAACATGTGGACTCTTCTATAAGGCACTGGCCTTGTGGAGATTCCTGGAACAATGAGAATTCCACTCCTAGGTGTCCAACACACTCTTGAATGCGGGGAAGTGCATTGTAGTGCACCCTTGAATGGAGGATGTTGCATATGGAATGCAGTTAGTCCCTTTAGAGGCAACGTTGGTGAGTTCGTAAGTGATATAACATATACTTTAAACCTTGGAAATCTCACAATAGAAGCCATGAATGAATTGTTCTTATCTTAGGGCATATAGCAACTGAAATTTAAGGGGATGATAGACCCTATTTCATTGGTCCTAGGGTTTATCTCCAGTTTGACCAAGTCATGGGGGATGATGCCCAAATTGACCTATAACACCGAGTGAGGGTTACATGTCATGAAATTGATACCCCATTTCACAAAAGGATCTATGAAATTAACAAGATTCAGAGGAGCAGGCTGAGCACGGGTCTTACGATCGTAAATATAGCATGCATGACGCTTCTGGACAATGAGAATACAATCGCGAAATATGGTGGGCCGAAGGTAACCTACACAAAGGATCTTCTATGCAGTGGCATAACAAGAACAATGACCACCACATGCTCCATAGTGGCATTCATTCAAGATTTTCTCAGCCTCCTCATGTGTGAGGCTCCTTCGGAAAATAATATTGATATCGCGGTGACAAAGGGTGTTGCCAATGATGATGTATTTCTTTGTTGGATATCAAATATGCCGTTGTTCATAGCGACAGGTATTCAACCGGAAATTCTGGGTCTGGATAGATATGATAATGTCTCCATACCCTGGGTCAGATGACAAGATCAGAAATAATGACTTGTCTAGAATGGAATTTGCAAACATTAACTCTGAATCAGTAGTGGTAAGGTCACATCTCAGCTCAGAAAAAAATAAGGATTTCTTTGACTTGGATTTGATGAATTCCAAATGAATATCTTGTAGAATGATGATACATTTGGAGTATTCCCCCCCCCAACAATTGATGTGACAAAATATATGTCATAGCGTTGAAATCTGAAACAACCATAGTTTAACAGAGCAAGATATAGTGGCAGAATATTTAGATAGATTGGACACTCGTCAAAGCTAACTTTTCAACGTGAGTGTACTTGACCTTGATATTCTTAATTTTTTGAATCAAGTAATAGATATGATGCTCAATCCCTACATCATTCTCTTGAACAAATACCATTGCGATGGTAGTAACTTCAGCAGAGAGATACAATAAATAAACACGCTGGTAATCTGGGGGATATAATAAGGATTACCAAATTAGTAAATCTTTAAAGGCATCAAACTCCTTTTGAGTAGCATCATCCCAATGGAATGGTACCCATTTATTTAATATATGAGTGAATCTTTTGGGAAATTCTGAGTAGTTAGGGATAAACCTTCGTAGAAAGTTAGCCTTCCCTTGGAGTGATTGAAGATGAAGGAGTAGGCAGATCGATGATTTCTTGAACCTTCAAGGGATCACTATGAGTTCCATGTTTTGAAACAATAAAACCGATAAGTCGATCAAAACTAACACAAAACACACATTTGTGAGGATTGAGTCGAATAGTATAATGTCGAAATCGTAAAAATATGGTCCTAATATGTATCAGGCGATCAACCCGATGTTTTGAGTGAGAAGGAAAATCATCCAAATAAGGTTGCGCGATATGTTTCATGTCATGGAAGTCATAATACATTTCCCTTTGAAATATAGCCCCAATATTCTTCAATCCAAAAGGGATTTTCTAGTATGTAAATGTTCCCTAGGGACAAATGAATATAGTTTTAGTTTGCTCTGTCAGGAGAATATTGATAAGATTATATCCAGAGAAACCATCCATAAACGAATATATCTCATAACTAGCACAATAATCAACAATATCGTCGATGAATGGGGTGGTGTAATTTTCCTTTTGATAAGCGCTATTTACATCCTGATAATCGACACACACATGAATTTTTCCTTGTTTCTTCATGACAGGAACAACGTTTTCCACCCAATCAGTTAAAGGTAATGGGTATATGAAACCAACACATACAAGTTTTTCAAATTTAGCTTTAATCATGGTAGCCTTCTTTTTATGGACTAGATGGAGGCAATACCAAACTATTTTGGCCTCAGGGTAACTTTTGATTTCATGCACCATGATGTTTGGATTGATACCTTGAATTTTCTCATAAGACCGAGCAAAGACATCTCGAAATTCCTAGAATAGGGATTTATAGGTTTTAATCTCATGCAAAAAGCAAGACGCAGTGATATGTAGCTTCTCTACAATGTCGGGTTTGGTTAATATATCGAGAGGAATATTCTCTTTAAAATTCGACATGTTATTTTTAGAATTGACCTCATGAATGGATACATAATTTGTAGATAAATCGACAATATTGGGTTGATATAGGTCACTTATATTATCCTCAATGGAATCTGGTAAGGAGGAACGATGGTGATGATCATCCCACGATGCATTGTCTAGCATCATGATCTTCATGATGCTCTCATCGGTAGGAAATGTGCGAGAGAAAGTATCAAAGGATGTGCCGTAATAAAATGAACAATCAACTGAATTGATTAAAGAGGAGATATTGGAACAATATGCACAACCCGAATACATGGATTCATAAGCAAGCTCGATGGGGCTAAGCAACATACTGTCACCAATACAGTCGATATTAGTCTCATCTAGTAATATACAAGGTTCAGTTGGAATAGTAAAATAAGATATCATATTGATATAGGCAACGGAAGGGGAGTTGTCGGGGAGAAAAGGAGGAGGAAGAAAAAGGGTCCCCATGAGAGAGGAGTCCTTAAGCAGTCCAAATCCGACATGTTGATATGGGTATAGAGTGTCCCCTATGAGAGGGACACTTCCAGTAACTTGAGAACTAGAGGCAAATAAAGTGCATTGATCGATGGCTACTATAGCGCCTTTATGAGGAAAATTGATCATTCAGAAATAGGTTGAAATGACAACAACCATGGTGTAAATCTATGTGCAACCCAATAAAATATTATAGTATAGCAGTCTGTCAATAAATTAGAGTTTTATGGATACTGATTTTCCTCCTAATTCTGCTTGTAATAAATTAAAAATTTTACAAGGTTTATAAGTTATTCTATCAAAATCCTTCAAGGTGGTCAGTGTCTGACTTAATTGAGGAGAACCAATGGCCTTCCAGAAATATAATGACATAATATAGGTTGAGGTTCCCTCATCCACAATAGAATGATGGATGTTCTTACCTTGAATAACAACTTGGATCATGAAAGCTAATTGGGATGAAAGTCGAGGTGAATATTGCTAATGATTGAAAATTACTAGGTTGGAATCTAAAGGATTAATACATCCAATAGCATAAATCAAAGCCTTCTTCTTGGTGGAGAATTTTGCAACACCTCGAGAGTGGACATAGTGTATGGAGACTGAGCCAGGTCCTCAACTACGTTATAATTTTGAGGAGCTCTCGCATGAGGGTTGAAAGCATATTTATGGTTAATGCCTTTGGGATGTTTAACTGTTAATTTTGTAGGAACCATAGGCGGAGTAGGATCTAATGGATATGTAGTTGAACTGGTAATTTGATTAGTATCCCAACTATTCGGGGGATTCACATTACCATAGTATTTACTTCAGGTGGCCACCATAACATCAGATTTTGACTTAGTGGACAAAAGCATTAAAAACGAGTTAGAGGAAGTAGGGTCTCAAGAAACCATATGATTCTCATGATTTGGAAATGAATCAGTCAGCACAATGGGCGAAGTAAAGGATTTCAGGAATTGGTTCACTTATGCTTGGTTGGGACAATTAGTAGTGAAGTCTCCTTGTTACAGATCAAACATGGATAATGAGGTTTTTATTTTTAGTTAAAAGGCTGACTATTTTGTGTGAAAATTCCTATATCTCACAATTTCAGGAATCCTACTGCAACCAGCTAAATCTACTTCATCTACTTGTAAATTCCATTACACAATTATTTCATATTTCTTCATGAAATATTGAAGTAAATTATTGAAGCAACCTATGCTTAATTAAATATGATTCTGAAACAAGGAAACTGAGGAAAGAAAAATACGCATATTACACCTTTATTTGGGATGAAAGTCCTCGTAAAAGCCTAATGTGGGAAAACCGGTGCAACAGATCTGAGGGTCTGTTATTCTTAAGCAGAAATTTCTGAATACAATTTATGGATGTCTTGCTGGCTATCCAGTATAGAGAAATCATGCAGACAAAAATATAGTGATTTTTTACCTCACACTACAAGTCCCAGATGATCTGGTATCTGAACTGAAGAAACCCTAACACCCTCTGCATAGTAGCTATGTAGGCTTGCATGGGGACCTCTGTGGACTTCATCACCTCCTCTCTAGGATCGATTTTCTCCTCGGAAATTCTAGTTCCAACCCTCCCAACTTAGAACCCTGATCTCCCATTAAATATCAGACTATCTCTTGAAAACATTGCGCTACCTCTACATCTGCCCTACATGGGCATGTGTCAACCCTTCTGGGAGTTGTGTCACACTCTCTGGAGGATGCACTGCTTCCTGTGTTGGTTCTGATGCGTCTCTTCTTTGTATTCTTGGTCCCAAAGAAGATTCTTTGACCAAAATTGTCTCTTCCCCTCTTTGCGCTAGAATCATTTAGATTTGATCTTCATCCAAGCACTACTCCTTCAGAATAATTTGATCTCTAGAGTCACTCAGTGTATCTTTCCAAATGGCCCTCAAGCCTTCCTTTATAGTCTTCTCATTGAGAAATCAACGAACGAGATTAGATCTCTAATCAACGGCTAAGATTATAACTTGACTTGATATTCACTTTTTCTAGATCATTCACACTTTGTTTTATTAATACCCTTTAATTATTTAATTTCCCTAAGTTTAGACTTAGGGTCCCCATTAAAATAATTAATTTTTACAATAAAACATATTCTGAGTGGAATTTTCAGAAATAGTTTCTGGGTTCTTTGGAATACATATGCCTAAGCCTCTCCAAAAAATTGGAGACTCTTCTGATGCTACCCATTAGGGGAATTTTGAGGTCTAAAATGGGCCTCCTAAGGAAATTATAAAATAATAGTGGAAATAGTAAAATAAGATTTGATTACATCATCAAATTTTAGAGGGAAAAAACAAAAAACTGCTTTTTTCAACTTATATCCTTATGGGTTTACTCAAATTTCGATCGGGAACACTCTTTGGATGCAAAATTTGAATCCTCATCAAAGGAGCACCCATGTTGCATACTTTTGATGGACCCTTATATAATAAAAATGAGAAATACATGAAAAATGGAATTGTAATCACGTTTTTCATGCATTTCTCATTTTTCGTGTATCAGGGTCCATCGAAAGTATACAACATGGGTACTCCTTGGATGAAGAATTAAATTTTCATCAAAAAAGTACTCCTGCTCAAAATTTGAGTAAAACCTTAGGGAGATAAGTTGAAAATACACTTTGAAAAAGTAGTTTTATTATTTTATTATTTTTTAATCTTTTTATTTTTTTACCCCAAAAATGGTGAATCATCCCCCATGGTTGAAATCATCATCTTGAATCTTGTTGGTTCTTACAAAGTTTATTTTGGTTGTAAATTTTTCTTAGGAGGCCCATTTTATACCTCAAAAGTTCTCTAATGCAAAAATAAACACTCCCTCTTAGCTAGGAAAGTGCTCTAACAATATGCTTGCTACATACTGCTCTGACATTGAAGCATCCACTGCACTGCTGATGTCTAACAAGATATCCACCAAACACTACGTTGTTTCTGCAACTGTATTGCTGTCCATGTCACTGCCATTGCCACTGCTTCATCCGTACTACAACTCCCTCTCAAATGTTTTATATGTTATGCTAATAGCACTGCCACTGCTAACATTGCATCTGCACTGCAACTCAACTGCCAAGAGAAGCAACTGAAACCACCCAAAAATTGAACAAGCATTCAATGTATGCACCTTGGTGTTGAAGATTTGACTACTGATAGCTACTGCATTTTCCCTCTGATGCACTTTGTTGTTGTTGTTATGCATTGTGTTGTTGTTTCTATGCACTGCGCTGTTGTTGCTCTGCACTATGTTGTTGTTTCTTTACACTGCTCAGAAGTATGTGCTGCTACTCACTGCAACCGTCACTCCATCACTCCTTGACTTCCACTAAAAACTCCTCCATCCCACTACTTATGCTCATGGGCTCTCGTAGCAAGGTAATGATAAATGAGGTGGGCTCCTCGAGGATCCTTCCCAACTGAAGTTTAAGGTGAAATTACAGTTCTATGTCACCCCATCTCCCTCCTAGAGATGCGTGGGAACTCATGGAAAAATCATCCTCCTCGATCTTTGCGGCTACAAATTTTGGATCATACTTCTCATCCTTGTCATTTTTTTTCAAAGGATACTTTGATGCATAGTGGCCCATATCGCCACATTTGAAGGACTTCACCTTCGAAACATCTCTCTTTTGTTTTAGTTTCCCATGTTTTCCCTCTGATGCAATGGTGGCATTCTCCTCCTCCTTTGGATTCTTCGATCCACTCCCACTGCTACCATCAATTTTTCACTTGACCATATCTCTTCTCAGCTTCTCCTCCTGAAGAGCTGCCCACATATCCTCCCAACTAGGAAGTGTTTCCCTACCCAAGATGCTTTGGACAAAAAATTTCCACTCCTCGATGACTACGTTAAGGGCTAACCTCATCATAGTTATAGCAGTTGGGGTGGATCCCATGGCTTCCAACTGGTCGTGGATTTCCAAAATTATCATTAAGAATGGAGTAATGCGCTCCCCCTTCTGTATCTATATCATCCAGAGCTTCTACTCCAAGTACATCTTCTACTTCTCAGAAGTTCCTTCGTATAGCAGGGAAAAATCCTCCCATTTCTGCCTGGTTGTGTTCTTGTCAGCTATATGAGAGACTATATGATCCTTGACACCATCAAGGATTAGCCTCTTGGCCTTTTCCATATCAGACTTGTAATTTTGTTATGATCCAGATCTGTAGGAACAACAACCACATTGTCCATGAACGCCTTGAGATCATATTTTCCTAGAAGGAATTTGATTATTTCCTTCTATATCACATAGTTGGAGGAACCTTGCAATCGATCCTAATCTCTAAGTCTGTGAGATGCCATCTCAGTGGAAAATCTCAAAATGATCCCTCTTTCTCTTTACTACATAGCTTCTAGGCTTATGCACTTTGTGATGGAGCTGGTAATTTTGTTGCTCCTTGGTTGCCCAAAAAATGAGAAATGTTGAATTCCTCAGCAAGGAACCCATTGAGGACGAATTGCCTCACTATGTGCTCTTACTATTCATGTGACGCTTCTCTGCCCAAAAACTTCTTACAGAAAACTACATCCCTCTGGCTTTGTGTGAAGGATTTTTTCTTCTCCCTCTACCTTAGCAAGATTTCGATCTGGAATCCTTACCTCTCTGCCGACTCACTTAGAGGAAGACTACCTCAAAAATTTAACCCTTCTGGCTAGAAGTGCGCAATCCCACTGGGGATTCGATCTGCTACTGCTGCAGCAATTTTACCTTCACTTCATTGCTATATCTACGCTTTCTATTTCATATCAAATGCTCAAATATGATGTGAAAATTCCTAGATCTCACAATCTCAGGAATCGTACTGCAACCAACTGAATCTACTTCATCTACTTGTAAATTCCATTACATAGTTATTTCAGATTTCTTCATGAAATATTGAAGTAAATTACTAAAGCATCCTACACTTAATTAAATATGATTATGAAACAAGGAAATCGAGCAAATAACAATACACACATAGGAAACTTTTATTTTGGATGAAAGTCCCCAGAAAAACCCAATGTGGGAAAACCAATACAGCAGATTTTAGGGTTTGTTATTATTAAGAAACAATTTCTGAATACAATTTATGGATGCCTTGCTAGCTATTAGTACAGAGAAATCATGGCAGACAAAAATATAGTGATTTTTACTGCACATTGCAAGTCCTGGATGATCCGTAGCTGAACTAACGAAACCCCAACACCCTTTGTGTTGCCTCTACGTAGTAGATGTGTAGGCCTGCATGGGGACCTATGTGGCTGCATCACCTCCTCTTTATGATTGATCTAATCCTTGGAAAGTCTAGTGCTAGCCCTCTCGACTCAAAACCCTAATCTCCCATAAAATCTCGGACTATCTCTCAAAAACACTACGTTGCCTCTGAGTGTGACCTGTGTGGGACTGCGTCACCCCTTGCATCACACTATTTCAAGGTTGTGTTGCTTCCTTTGCTAGTTTTTCTACCTCTATGCTTAGTATTATTGGTCCCGGAGAAGATCCTCCAACCAAAATTGTCTCTTCCCCTCTCTGCACTGGAGTCACTTAGATCTTATCTTCATCTTCATTCGAGCACTGCTACGTCAGAATAATTCGATATCTAGATTCACTCTGTGTATCTTTCCAAATGGACCTCAATCCTTCCTTTATAGTATTCTTGTTGAGAAATCAATGGCTGACATTAGATCTCTAATCAACGACTAAATTATAACTTGACTTGATCTTTTATTTTTCTAGATCATTCACACTCTGTTTTATTAATATCCTTTAATTATTTAATTTCCCTAAGTTTAGACTTAGGGTTCCCATTAAAATAACTAATTTTTACAACAAAACATATTCTAAGTGTAATTTTCACAATGGTTTCTAGGTTCTTTGGAATACATGTACCTAATCCTCTCCACAAATTTGGAGACTTAGAGCACTTTCGATGCTACCAAAAATCAACATTTTTCCTATCTTGTGGAGGAGAATATACCTTCTTCTTACCTTTGCCTTTCTTCTTACTTCCTAGTTGTTGTTGAGATTTCAATTTATTGGATTGAACTCCATTGATCTTAGAAGTGGAAGCCATAGGAGGAGTGGATGGAAGGTTTTGGGTAGTCGCGACAAGAGCGACACCAGATGGTTTACTCTCTGACTATGAGCTGGCAGAACCAATCAAGCCATCAGCAACATGTCATTCTTTATGAGGAGGACGACGAACAGTGTTGGAGGGTCTCAGAGTGTTTTATATTTTCTCATAAAGTGTGTCTAATTGGGTATAAATGAGATCCAAATACTGGGAATGAGAAATTAGTTTCTATTCAGTTACAACTATTCCCTTAGCTACATCCTTTGTGATGGATGGTAATAGATATTTAATGCATCATTATGCTAATAATTTATCAGGAACATGCATTTTAACATGCTCAGACATCTGAGTAGCATTATTTTGTTTGAAATTGGTCAAAATTTTCGTTCCAGTCTCATATCGTATGGGTAATTGGAAATTTGTCACGAATGTAGTGGCTAAGGAGCTGAAGTTATTGAATGAAGTTCTAGGTAATTTAATATACCATTTTTGTTTTTAACTAGTAAGTGTGTGATGTTGGAAAAGACGTAAACAAATAGAATCATCATTGAGAGAGTTCAAATACCACCAAAAATGATAAGTCATGATGTGCGTGGATGGGTCTTCTCCAGGATTCCCATTGAAATTTGGGATATCATAAGGAAATTTCATGAGAATTACCAACTGTTGGGTGTGGACCCTAATTATCTTGTTTATTTTGTATCACAACGTTGGACCCCTATACCTTAATGGGGCGGCAACGCCGCCCATAATTAAACGCTGCCTGGGGGGTCCATGGGGGGGAAATGTGACTTTATGGAGCCCCCCCTTGGTGTGGGTTTCGGGGGTAGTGCCCCTGAAGCTAAAAACAGATGTAAATTTTCCTTGTAAAAGTATTGTAATTTCTAGTAAATCTAGTTCATTCATTAGGTGGATGATCTAACGGTAGAAGTTATGTTTAATTTAGGGTTTTTTTCCCTAGAAGGCAACCCCTCGATTTGTATGAGGGTATTGTATTGTGACTATGTATTGTATGTGTATTCTCAGAGGGAGAAACAGATAGGGAGACTGTGAGAGAGAACAAAGGATATTACAGTGGATCTGTTGTAGGTTGTGTCTCTTCATTTTGTTGGATAATAGAAAGGAAGGATTGGTTGTTTGGGGTGGATGTAGCCCAAACTGGGTGAACCACGTATAATTGTGTCTCTCTGGTTTTATGTGTTTCTTGTGTTTGTGTTTCCACATATATATTTCATTTTTTCCATTGCTCTGTAATATATAATTTTCTAACACCAGCCACCAAGGAGAATGAGCAATGGGATCATTAGTGAGACAAGTAAAATCTGGAAATTCAAGAGTTGCCACAAAAGGCAACTTCATATTGAAATATGGTGGAGGATACCGTATATATGATGGGATATCCCGAGAAATAGGGATATGTGCTCCATGATAAGGATGGTTTTGATAAAGAGGAACCTAGGTACCAAAACATGGAGAATTCTTATAACCAGAATACACATAGTTTTGTTGGCTAGATTGAGGATAACCTTGCAAATGTTGGAATGGTTGTGTTTGGATTTGCTGGACTTGATAAGGCATTTGAGGGATACCATAATAGGGTTGATATTGTTACCTTGTATGATTTTTCATCAACCCAACATAAGGTGGATTTAGTGGTGGTTTTTCCATACCATATACAGTTTGTCCTATCGTAATTTGATGAATTCCTTGTCCAAGCGGTTGAGATTGTAAGTTACCTTGTAAAGCTTGGCTAAGCAAGACCTGAGAGATACCAAATAATGATGGGATCGATTGATTCATATATGAAGCTTGTAAAGTTTGAATTACATTTATTTTAACTCATTGATTTATGGATTTATAGGTAAGATTTTGGGACGTAGATGACATAGGTTGAGAAATTAAGGTTGGATCCACAAACAAACAAGATTTTACAGGAAAAGTACGTTTCCAAACATTAGAATCCATCCCAAGATATGAAGGATTTAAATAAGGTTGAGCACTAATCTATGGTATACCGACAACAAGTTTCTCCCTTTCCAAAAGAGGCAGGGATGATGGAGGCGACTTACCCCCAAATGGAGGGTACCCAACATAAGGAGAATTGGGTTGTTGTAGGTATAAAGGCCCACAAACATAAGGGCTAGCCTATTTTTCAACTTTAGGTGTAGGTGAAGGAGAAGGAGAAGACTATATAGTGTTCATTAAAGAAGTTCCATATGGAATTCCAAAAGAAGATAACACGTTAGAGGTCCATGGACTAGATGCTAAACCAGAGAAGGTAGCAGACAACGATTGATAACCAGGTGGGAAAAATGGGCCACCATACAAATGCATCTCCATTGATGTTGAAAACATCGATGAGGTAGCGACATTTTTTTTCTCAACCATAGTATTGGATACAGGATGGAAAACCAAAATAGATTTATTCATGGTTAATATTCCTAAAGATGATTGCCGCGAGAAACTCGCAGGTGGGTTGAAAGGAAAACAATCAGATAAAGAATATTGTGATGGAGTTTTAGGAGGAGGAAGATGATAAATATGATAAATATTATGAATCCATCTCAAATGAACAAGATAAGAGGGATGAGTTTCTTCCTGTGGGATCTCTTCAATACTCACAAGACTAGGTGGAAGTGGTCCACAGTCGGTTCCAAGATATACAATTTATGGTTATGTCTGAGAAAAAGGAAGAGAAGAGGAAGGTCCTGAAGTAAAAAGTGAAGATTTTTGAGGTACCTCAAGTTGTATAAACTCATATTATAGGGTATCTGATTCAGTAAGTCATGCTAAAACAAATTCTCATGTGCTTCCGTTTGACTATGTCATATTAACCAACAAAAAAAGAGGTAATATCGAGCTCAATAGTCACATGGCAGGATGATTCTAGTGGATCAATTTCAAGAGGAGGACCATAAGTAGTTCCCAAAGTTCCCGATTCAGTATTTTACGTCTTCTTGTGCTTCTGAATATGACCAGGAGTTTCCTCTAGTCGAAGAGGAGGCCCATTTTGCATTCTACACCAATGACAAAGGGTAGGGTGTTATTCTTCCATTTTGGATTGATAAATTTCAACAATTAACACAAAAATGAATAAGAAAAAGGGGTAAAATAGGCATAAAGGTTTACCAAGAAAAGGCGAACTTCAATATACAACCTTGGAGAACCAAGGATTTACGTACGAGAAAGAAATATCCTCGAATTTTGTGTTCAGTCAGTATCAAAATATACGAGGGATTCGTCTCAATTATCTATGGCGAGGATAACAACCTATGGTGGAATTCCAAAATATACTCTATGGTACGTGGAAGTGTATTCTGTGTTAGTGTTGTCTAATGTGTAATCCTACGATGAGATTTCTCCCATATTATTTTCATGCGTGGAGTGCCATCCAATATACTCAAAGGTACTTGGAGAACGTTTTGATACACTTACGTACGTGGAATGAGATTTCACCCTCGAGATGCAATGTTGGAAAAAAATGATAACTCCTATGTTTATAGACTTCAGAACACATCTCTAGCCTATACCTCTAAATTTTTGTGTTAATGTTAGAAATTATGCTTAGGTTGATTCAATAAATTTTAATGTTTATCTTCAGTTAGGTTCCAGTTTCAGGGTTCACCACAAATTTCACCTGAATATCCTAAAATTCAAGCTAGCATGAAGAAATGAAACTTTCCTTTTCAATGAAAATCTATCTAAAGGAGGAAAGAGAATAAAGAGTATGAAACATACAAAATTCAACAAACAATTTGTTAAGTTCAATTCCCTTAAATGCAATTGTTTCAATTCTAATTCAAACACAAAACCCTATATGCCAATGAAAATATATTTTTCTTTTCAATTCCACTTAATACTCAAATGAGAGAAAACTAAGATGCATGTCTAATCACTGATAAAACAAACTATTCAGAATGATGACTAAAACACCAATTCCTTCAAGCACTCAATGATCAAATAATTCAGTTTTCTAGTGAGCTAATGACAAGAAAAAAGAAAAACACAAAAAAATTCTCATCAAAGGCACACAAAACCAAAAGAAAACAAGATGGAGGCTTCTGAGAGACCAAAGGTCGCTCAGGGACATAATGAAGAGAAGCTAGAAAAAATTTGAACAGATAGAAAATCACAAAAATGAAATTTTTTGCATGAAATAGGGGTCATTGTAGGTGTTGGAAGGGCATCAGTGCTTTACAATGCAAGTGCAGAGAGGGCTAGGGTGAACTGCAACGCTCTGTATTCAGACCATGGGGAGCGTTGATCAAGAAATACCAAGTTCCGACACAAAAATTGAAATTGAAGCTCAATGAAAGGTCTTCTTAGGTTTGTTCAGGACTCAATGAAATAATGAAGGTCTGAGAAAGAGGCAAAACTGTTGGAAAATGTAACTAGGTTCGGTCTTAATAATTGTAGTTGAAGAAAAAAAGTAATATATTTGTTAAAGGGAATTTTATTATTGAAAATTGACTTATTAAATCATGGGTTTCATGCCTGGGTCATTTGTAGTAGTTCAAGCATCCATTGTAGGCTTTAGGAGATTTTTCAAAGTCATTTATTGTTTACTCCTCCATCAAGTCATCCCCTTGAGCAAAGCAATTTAATCGGCCTCTTTAAAGTCCTCAAGAAAGTCTTCATCAAAGTATTCAAGTCGGCCTCAAACAATTATCTTCATGTCAGCCTTATAACAGTGACACATTTATTCAAATAAACATGTCGACTCATTTATGTGGAGGAAGCACTAGATATACCCAGCTAAGGACTTCAAAAAAAACATAGTCAAGAAGAATTCAAATCTATCTGAAATCAAGTTCAGTAATCACAGAGATAGAAGTTCGGACAAGAGAAAAGATTTTTCTATGTTAGTATAGGAGCTCGAATAAAATGTAGAGACTACATTTCAGTGCTATACTACAGTCTAATGCTATTTCACTGCTCTCATAATTCAATGTTACCACAATTCAAAAATATCATAGTAAGAAGGGTTTTAAGTTCACATAATTTCGATGACATGTCATAGTGACTCAATGCTATAGTTGGGTTCCATTTCAGTTAGATGATAATGCAATGACTTCAGTTCAGAAGTATCACAATGACAAAATTTTGGTGAACATACAATAAGAAGGTCTCGATGATATGATGATGTCTTGGTGCTAACACATTGAAAGGAGGATGACTTGATGGAGGTACTCTCAAGTCTAATTTTTAAGGGTGTTGGTAGTCTCATCTTGAATATATTGAAGGAAGAATCTGTGAATGAATTTTCCCCTCGAAGGGGATTTTTCCCTGGAAGTGGACCTATATCTTGTGTTCTCTTCTATTTGTTGCTTAACATTAATCTTTATGATAAGAAAAGATAATACTAATAATGAAAACATCACAAGCTAATGCCATTCATAAGGAAAATAATTTAACTTCTATGTATAATGATTTTCCAACATGGTTTCAGAGCTATGGTCAAAGGTTAAAGGAAGTTTGAAGAAAAACCATCCATCTTTGAAGCATTCTCAGTAAGAATTTTTGTTTGCATTGAAGATCAAGATCCAAGGAATTCTGAGGTATATTGAAAGGATGGAAAGCAGATTACAGTAAGCCAGTTCATTCACACCTTAAGGAAAAAGAAAAATAAATTAAAAAGGTTTTAATTTAGTGATATCTTAGACAAAAGAGGTTTGGCCCAATCTCAGAAGTTTTCAGGCTAGTTTGATGCCATTACAGTCTCAAAGACTATCACACTTTTAGATCTATTACAATGAAGACATTTTTGGTGCTAATGCAGTTCGTTAATGTTAAAGTGGGTCTATCTTGGTGTTACCACTACTTCGGTGAAATATATGTCCCTATGTAATTACAGTAATGAAATTTAACAACATACATCACAAGTTTAGATCTCTAGAGAAAAATCATAGAAGTAAACTTGTATAAAGATCAATGACTCTGTGACATTATTTCGATGCAATTTCAATGATATAATTCCAAAAGAAGAAATCTCATAAAACCACATATACCTTTATGTGATGAAGTCTCAGTGATCACAGTGAAGTTTTTTTGCTGTATATACACTCTCGCTACCATCTCAGTGCTACGATATTTTGGTGTAAAACGTAGAGATGAAGCCTTTGACAAAACCACAGTCTTTCAGAATCTGAAGTCTATCCTATAAAATATGAAATTGATATTCTAAGGAACCAGCTTGAAGAAATGACTCTTTGAGGATCTGAGTACAAGAAACCAAGTAATTATTGTTACTACAAAAATTTATCAAACTAAGAGGTATGAAATTACAAGGTACATATGTTCATGAGTTTTAGATTTAAAATTAAATTATTCTTTCTTATAACTAGACTAGGATAAAAATAGTAATCCCTAGATTAGAACCTTAATACTTGTTTTCTATAGTTTACAAATAATCTAGGATGTCAAATAAAAGAACCTACTTTGATTGAAAGTATGAACAACTTATCATATTATTCCATCCTCCATGATTATAGATCTAACTCAAGAAGTCAAACCATGCATTGGGTATCACATGTTATGCTTGAAAGTATGCATTACGGGTATAAAAGATCATGGCTTACAAGGTTTTTCAAGAAATATATCTACGTATGTATTAGACTATAAAATTATATTTATCTCATTTTGAAAATTTTCATTACATGACTAACATTGTTATGTCTAGTCTTGAATCATAATGATTCTTGGTGATTTATCACTTGATAAATATACCCTCCCTCATATTCTTAATTGACTTTAAAGAACCCTAGACTAATTCTCTGGAAAACCCTAACCTAAGGGTATGCTGACAATGTGTGAAACCTTGGCCTGCTTAGGGTTATTGTGAAATGATATTTAAATTTTTTTGTTGATGGTGTCATGTTTGGGATTTCAGCATGATCATAAAATATTAACTTGTTAGGGTTGAATAATTTTTTTTATGAGATCCTAAACCTTTGAATTTTGGAATAGTAGGGTTTGATATACTATGAAACTCTAGATCTTTTGGGTTTGGTTGGGTCTATAAGCAAAAACATTGTTATGTATTTGGAATCCTAGGAATGAAACCCTAGGTAAGTGTCCATTGGTTGAACCCTAAGCATGGTCTAGGTCAGTATATGTCTAACATATTAATGTTGCCTGACATATGATGTGATTATAGTATGCTGATGAATTCATAGATATATGTGTTGACTTAAGTATAAATAGTCATGACTCCTAGGGTTTGGAAACAAGCCCTAGTCAAGATTTGATGTTCTAGGATGATGATGTTTAGTAAATCTAGGGTTTTGCAGCTAAACCATAGTAGTAATTAAATTATGTGGTATGTGTGATATGAAAATCTAGAATCTATGAATTTATATAGTGATTGTTGAGAATTTGTAATTGGAAATATAGGGTTTACACCAAACTCTAGTAGATTATCGTCATGATGTCAGTTAAGTTGTGATTGATTTTTATTGTTGAAACTCATGTATGAAATATAATATATGTATGAAATCTTAGTGATGAATCTAACACATGAATTATAAAGGTTGTTAGATTCATTTACTTGATTTGTTTCTATGGTTTTTCTATATGAAGGAGCTTGTCATTGAAAGAATATTGGAACCCTAGAATAATGTTTGAAATCTTGATGAGCTATGAATGTGATTTAGGGTTTGTAAATAAACTTGGGCAAGAAGTTGAAGTATATTATCTTGTTTATTATGATAATTATTCCACTATTATAAAGTTTTTGATATGGATAACTTCATGCTTCTATAATTTTTGTTGTACTTGTTATCTAAGTTGGGCAGGTTCATTATCTTATGTTAAAGATTCGGTTGGTAGTCCTATTGTGGATAGTTGAGAAGCAACATCAAGTTTTCTAGAAGACCCCAGAGGTTGGTATTTTGATTATGCACGTGTGAAAGTATATTATTGATTGGGTTTGTGTTTGTACATGTGAATCTCTCGAAGGTTTTGATAGCATGCTAGATACCAATAAGTTTGATTGGGAGATATTGGTTATCCTTGATTTCTTGGATCAAGGGGTGTTGAGGCTTTGAGAGTGAATTTCCTCAAAGGAAATTTAGCTGACACTTTGTGTTGATGTCTAGGTCTCGAAGTTGGAAAGGTGGCCTTGGTCATTGAGCTCTGACACACACCTAAATTTATGGGTTAATGGTTAGCAAGTAAGCTTGATGGTACCTATAGAGGCTGAAATATTGAGTCCATCTTAGTCCCACCTGGATAGATTTCCCTAGTCATGAATCTAGTTTGTGGCATTGCAGTGCCTAAATTGTTGAGAGACCAATGGATAGATTTCCCTAGTCAGGAATCTAGTCCATGGCATTGAGGCACCTAAACTTATTCATATATGATGTATTGATATCTTCCATATACCTATTTGATTATATGTAAATATGAATACCTCCCTAGTTAAGAGGGAATGTTGGAAAATGTAACTAGGTTCGGTCTTCATAATTGTACTTGAAGACAAAATGTAATTTATTTGTTAAAAGTGATTTTATTATTATTGAAAAATAACTTATTAAAGCATGGGTCATTTGTATTAGTTCAAGCCTCCATTGTAGGCTTTAGATTATTTTTCAAATTTATTGTTTGACTCCTCCATCAAGTCATCCCCTTCAACAAAGAAATTTACTCGACCTCTTCAAAGTTCTAAAGAAAGTCTTCATCAAGTTCTTCAAGTTGGCCTCAAACAATTATCTTCATGTCAGTCTTATAATACTGACACATCTATTCAAATATATATGTCTGCTCATTTATGTGGAGGAACCACTATATATACCCAGCTAAGGACTTCGAAAAAAATACAGTAAAGAAGAATTCGAATCTTTCTGAAATCAAGTTCGGTAATCACAAATATAACAATTCAGACAAGAGACAAGCTTTTTCGGTGTTAGTACAGAAGCTTGAATAAAATATAGAGACTACAGTTCGGTGCTATACTATAGTCTGATGCTATTTCATTGCTATCATAATTCGGTGTTACCACAGTTCATAACTAACACATTAAGAAGGGTTTTAAGGTCACACGATTTTGATGACATGTCATAGTGATTTGGTGCTACAGTTTGGTTGTCATTTCAGTTCAATGACAATGCAATGAATTCAGTTCGGAAGTTTCACAATGATAGAAGTTTGGTGAACCTAGAATAAGAAGGTCTCGGTGATATTATGATGTCTTGGTATTAGCAGAGTGAAAGGAGGATGACTTGATGGAGGTAGTATCGAGTCTAATTTGTAAGGGTGTTGGTCGTCTCATCTTGAACCTATTGAAGGAAGAATTTGTGACTGGGTTTTCCCCTCGAAGGGTGTTTTTCCTTGGCATCATGCCTATATCTTGTGTTCTCTTCTATTTGTTGCTTGGATTTTAATCTTGATGATAAGAAAATATAATACTAATAATGAAAAAATCACAAGTTAATGTTAATAATAAGAAAAATCATTTAACTTCCACCTTCAAATATTTTCCAACAAACAAGTACTAAGGACAAGGAAACCACCAAGGGAATGAATTGTTCCCTAGTATGGTCGCCAAATTGTTATTTGTAATATATGACTGCTGAAAAAAGTATCTTCCCTATACCTAGTGGCCTGTTCTAGAACAAAAAAAAAAGAATATAATGTTTCCCTTAAAGTAATAGAACAATGAGATTAGGCTTACCTCGAATTTTTCGCAAGCGTCACTCTCTTCTTGGCTTGTACTCTCCAATCCTAGATTTGATTACTATAATTAGAACTCACACATGCAAACACAAAAAGCTAAATATATATGATATCTATGTATAATTATAGTCACTCTATTCAATATATCACAAAAACATTGAAACATACGAATGTAAGCATCATATATAGGAAAAGAATGTACTCTTTGTATTGATATAAATGGAGATAATTACAACCACATATAGGAGTTGATCATGTAAATAACTCCCCAAGTTGACCTGTCCTTCCTTACCACAAAGCACACTTCTATGTCACGTAAATGCATGGAATGATAACTCTTTTAGCTCCAAAGCAACAACATGAGCGTATAATAAATCTCCAAAATCTAATCCCTAGCTTGCGGATGGCGATAAATATATTGGAGAGGATGGTAGTTTAGGAACTCTTGTCCATTTATCAATATAGGCTTGATATCCACTCTTGATGGAGGATGAGCTCAAGGGATAAGAGCTTAAATCACCATGGTAGGATTAGATAGGATTCAAAGTTATCATCCAAGGTAAATGGTTGAAACAATTCCTGGAGGCTTCTGGAAGAGGAAGCTTGAAGATTCTTTTTATTTTTCCTGAATTTATAGAATTAGCACACCCCCAAAAAGGGAAAACCTGTTAATGATCAGTGCAGGTATAGAGTGGATTAACCTGCATTGGACGTAAGTTCATAAAGGGCCAGGGTGTGTTGGGCCTTAAAAGTAGGGAAATAAAGTAGTTAAGCCTAGAAATTGAGGGATTATGGAGAGTCATGTCTATGGCTTTGTGTATGGATGATGACAAGGTGTTCATGGATGTTGATTGATCCAATTTGTATTCCTATTGGCCAGATGTAACAAAATTTCCTACAATAAACACTATATATATCAATATCCATGTGTTTTTTATCAATAATATTTTCATTTTCAAGATTTACCTTTTCAAATCTTAATTTTTTGTTGGTATTTTCTTAATTTTTTTTTTCAATATGAGAGGATGTTCATTGAAAATAATGTCCTCTTCTACAATTTGTTCCATTATTTTATGATTTTCTGCTAAATTAATAGCAACCTAGTTTAGGTTGTTCACTGCTATCACTTTCTAGGTATATATCTAGTTCAATGCATTCTCTATTGGAAATACTAAGAGGGGGGGTGAATCAATATTCCTTTCAAATAGTATTATTATTAATATTTCAGAGCATTAGTTAATCTTAAATTATTATCGATATTTGTACAATGATAGAAATAAACAAAAGGAACACAAATTCACACAGTTTTTAAGGTGGAGACCCCCTCCAGGGCAAAAACCACCTGAATGATTTTCTAATAATTCTTTAATATTGAAATCCAATTGAAAAGAAAGCTCCAACTTCCTAGAATCTAGAAAAGAATTATTCTCCAACTCCCACTGGATGGACACTCCAACGCCCGATATTCATTAGTAGTCAACTGAACGAATGCCCCAACACCCAATGAGCTACAACTCACCCTAGCACCACCCTACCACCCTGAAGTTTTCACAGGATTGAACATGTTGGTGACTTCATGCACCAACCTA
The DNA here is from genome assembly GCA_034641835.2 of Pinus albicaulis. NCBI lineage: Eukaryota > Viridiplantae > Streptophyta > Pinopsida > Pinales > Pinaceae > Pinus > Pinus albicaulis. The sequence continues at coordinate 64,217,009 of MU968411.1, read as the reverse complement.
GCACCACCCTACCACCCTATAGAAGAATAAAATAAGAATGGACTCCCGTACCAAGGAAAATGGTCCACTTTACAATGATATAGAATGATGTACCATAACCCCAAATATGACACAACCACTTAATGATGATCCTAGACCTCTCGACACTGCCTCTTCAATTCTTATAAGATATACACTTGTACAAATTTTACAATGATGCTTTTACAATGACTCAGTACAATGATACCTTTACAATGACTGTATGCAGTGTTGCCCACTTGAAGACTTCATGTGGTGAACTTCTTGCTATTTTTCTGCACCTTGATTTCTGCTCTTGTCATGCTACCCTTTCTCACTCTTCAGAACATTAGATCATGCATTGAGTCTTATCTTTATGAATATATAATATCTGCAAATACTCTTCAAGGAAATACCCATGACATGATAATAGAAAAACTTATGTCATCCTATAGAGCATATATCAGTGCTAAACAAAACAAAAAAAATAAATTAGAATAGAAAGAACCTAATGAAATTAAGAGATGAACATGAATATACAAAATATAATTACCTGGATCTTACCTCTACTGCATCATTTTGTTACACCTGGTTTAATTTTCTTCCCTAGAAAGTCTGGTCCTTTGCAGCCCTTGACATCACATGATCTACCTTTTTCTTGCCTTCTAGAAGCTCGATATTGAATCTTATGTATCTCTATTATTTTAGATCTCCAATATGTGATTTTGGGTCCTATAGTAGCCCTCTAAGTCTTCTTTCCAATGCCACAGGTCTGACCCAATTTGGATTCTTCAAGGAAAAGTTATGCCCAGTCTCTCACAATGACCTAATTATGGACTAGTTCAATAGAGAAAACTTGTATGGCATGCCACGTGTCACTGTTTCCTCCTTCGGCTATAAACTTGATATACATAAAACTATAGTCCGTTCTCTATCCACCACTTTTTACATAATTCCAATCTGATTCTCAGAGAGAGAGTTATGACGATTTTCCCAAGGTCACCTCTTTCAGATGAAGTTCAAGACCCTGCAAAAACCCTAGCTTCCACAGATCATATCTCCGAAAATATTGTGAACCATGATGTAAATGTTTTACATGACCTTCCTTAGGATTTCGGCCTCACGTGCTAAAAACTTCAAATTTTGAACCGTCGTAGAAAAAAAATTATTGCGAAAATTCCACGATGACCTGTTTCAAGTAGCAAAATCCCTACAGGAGGAGGATATGAGGATCAATAAATGCTTATGTTGAGAGGGTCTTCAACAAGTGAATGTGGGAGGGATTTTAGGATCTTAAAAATTACTAATTATTGATTGTTCAATAACCACAACCAATGATTTGTGTCATGCCACAACCCCGTGGGTTTTTAGCCGACTAACTAGGGTTACTAACTTCCAACATGAATATCTCTCAAACCGTGAATAATTACGTGGCAAGCCATATATCAACGGAAACATCTCGAAAATGGAAACCATAAAAAATATCCTTGACTCTGAAGATATTAATTTGGTAGGTCAAAATTCCCATGGAATATCGGGGTATCCCCTGGTGTTGCTTGGGTTGACAACAATGACAACCACTGATCAACAATCTCCCCCTTTGGCATTAATGGAAACACAAGTACTCCCCCTGCAATCATGACACATCTTCCTACAACATTCTCTCCCCCATAGACATCAATGGAAAAGGGTAACTTCCCCTGACACACAACCATCCTGCGAACCTATACACATTTCTACTCCCCCTTTATTTTCTGAATAAGGAAAATATAATGAGAACTTGGGAGAATCCCAAGCTTCTGGTGAAGATATTCAAATGTTTCATGAGGTAAAGGTTTATTCAATATATCAGTGATTTTTTCTTTTGTACCAAACTATTCAAGTTTGATATTATTTTCAGCGACTTATTCTCTAACAAAATGATATTTGATCAGAATGTGTTTTTTTTAATGCATGACAGGATTCTTGGAGATGCTTATGGCACTAGTGTTATCACATAAGATGTGAATAGGCTCACTAAATTGTACTTGAAGATCTTGCAAATTTTGTTTCATCCAATGACCTTGAGTATAACAAGTTTTCGCTGCAATGTATTCTGCTTCCGTTGTAGATAACGAAATTGAGGTTTGATTTTTTCTCAACCATGATACGAGACAACCACCTAGATATCATGTTTCTCCTCTAGTACTCTTACGATCATCAAGGATTCTTGCCTAATCTGCATCTGTAAAGGCTTGAATAATGAGATTTTTACCCTTGGGATACCATAAGCCATATTCAAATGTGCCCTTTAGATATCGAATAATTCTTTTGACGGAAATAATATGTGATTCTTTTGGTGCTGCTTGGAATCTTGCTACTTGTCCAACGGCTTGCTTAACATCTGGCCAAGATGCTATTACATTTAGAAGAATACCAATCATAGATCTGTACAACCTCTGATCCACATCCTTAGATGAGTAGTTTATGCTCAATCTGCAACCTGTTACCATTGTAGTAAGGACGGTTTTACAATCTTCCATTTTGAATTTCTTGAGCATTTCCTTGATGTACTTGGCTTGACATATAAATATTCCTTTCTCTTGCTGAGATATTTGAAGCCCTAAGAAGTATGTCATCTCACCAAGTAAAGAAATATTGAACTCACTTTGCATCTTTGTAGAAAATTTCTTACTTAGTCAATCATCACTGCTACCAAATATTATATCATTCACATATACCTCAAGGATTTTTAAATTATCTTTTTCTATTTGTACATAAATATTGCTATCAGCAGTTACTTTCTTGAACCCTTGTTGACATAGATATCCATCAAGACGAGCATACCATGCTCTGGGAGCCTACTTGAGACCATATAGAGCCTTCTTTAACCTAAAAACATAGTCTTCTTTTTATGATAGTAGAAAACTTTCAAGTTGTTCGATGTAAACTTCTTCTTCTAATTCTCCATTCAGGAATGCTGACTTAACATCCATTTGGTAGACTTTGATTTTTCTTGAACATGCATAGGCAAGAAACATCCGGATGGCTTCCATTCTGGCAGCTGGTGCAAATGTTTCGTCGAAATAAATTCCTTCCACTTGTGCATAGCCATTGCAAACCAATCTTGCTTTGTTTCTGGTAACCTATCCATCTTCATTCAATTTTTTCCTGAACACCCATTTAGTCCCAATGAAATTTTATATTTTGGTCGTGGAACTAATTCCCAGGTGTTATTCTTCTTGATTTGATCCAATTCCTCATTCATAGCTGCTACCCAATGTTCATTCTGGTTGACTTCCTCAAAACTACTAGGCTCAAAGGTTGCTAGAAAAGCAATGTGAGCTTGTTGTGATGAACAAAGCTATCGAACTTCATTTATGTCACCACTGATTTGATTTGATGGATGGTTATTTTGAATCCATTCTTTTGTTCTCTTTGGAGGAGTTTCTTGTTGTTGTTCCTATATATCTTGATTATCATTATTTACTTCTTCCTGGTTGATAGTTGCTTCTTGTTCTAGAATTTTCTTTGTGTCTTTTTTAGCCTCTATCTCATGTTTCAAAGATTCTAGGTCCTCATCATTATTCGTTAGAACACCATCTTCATAAAATGTAACATTTAAGCTCTCCACTATCTGTTTTCGTCTTAGATTATAGTATGTATATGCCTTTATTTTTCGTGAGTAGCCAAAAAAGATACCTTCGTCAACACGTGATTCAAACCTACCGAACTTTTGATCTTCTATTTTGATATAACATTTTCTTCCGAAGATTCTGAAATATTTTACATTAGCTGGTTTTCCTTTCCATAATTCATATGGGGTCTTGTTGTAATTATTTCTGAGAAGACTTCGGTTGATAATGAAGAAGATCGTATCAATTGCTTGAACCAATAATTTTTCATCCAATTTTGAGTCCTTCAACATTGTTCTACCCATTTCCTATACAATTATGTTCTTTCTTTCAGCAACTCCATTTTGTTGAGGTGTTTGTCTTGTTGAAAATTGTCTTTTTATTCCATTTTCGTCACAGTATTGTTGAAATAATTTGGAAGTGAATTCTCTGCCATTATCTAATCTTAGACATTTTATTTTCAAATCAGTTTCATTTTCGACTAGCTCCTTGTAGCTCTTAAATCACTCAAATGCTCAAATTTTTTTCTTTAGGAAACTAACAGTTGTCATCGTGGTATAGTCATCAATCATTAATATGAAATATAATTCTCCATCTAAGACTTTTGTTCTCATAGGACCACATAGATTAGTATGTATCAATTCCAATGGATGTGATGCAAAGTGTTATTTTGTTTTAAATTCGACTTTTGTCTGCTTGTCGTGCCAACATGACTCACATAGTGTGTTGGAAGGTTTTGAGATTTTCAACATTTTTCGTATTGCTTCCTTTTTGTTTATCTTAACAAGATTTTCAAAGTTTATGTGACCCGTTCGTTTGTGCCATAATCATATTTCATCTTCTTTAGCTAGTAGACATGATTTAGTTGCTTCATCTAGAACATATATTTCGTTTGGAGCTCGACTTGTTGTAGCCACAATTTACCATACATGCCTTTCCTGATTTCACATTTTGTGGAGTTGAATAGCATTGTGTGTCCTTGATCACACGTTTGTCCAACGCTGACTAGATTTTGATTCATGTTTTCAACCAATAGAACATTCTTGGCTATGAACTATTTGCTTCTAAGAGTGACGGTACCTGATCCTATAACATTTGAAGATCCATCATTTCCAAAGGATACGATTCCATCCTTCTTCTCTTTCATAGATACAAATTTATTTCTATCTCCAGTAATATGCGTTGTGCAACCGCTATCAACATACCCCACATCTTTGTTGTTTTGAGCCTTGAGTGCAAGAGCACAATTATCAATCTTCTTCTTCTTCCATGTTCATTCATTCTATGGCTTCGAAGATTCTTCTGGAGGATTTTCAAGTCTGTAATCTCTGGCTATGTGTTCAAAGTTTCGAAATTTGTAACATTCCATATTATTTCTTAAATGTTCAAATCTATTTATGTTTCATTGAGCCTTGGGAGGTTCATATTGACAGATCTCCTGGAATTGTATTGGTTCCTAGGGCACATGCGACATTCTATAGCTTTATGACCAAATTTTCCACATGAATAAAAATAGCCATGAAAAATATGTTAGTACCTGGATGGAAATCTTTGTCGGGGAATTGTCTTCCAAGGCTGTTCTTATGAATATTTTCCAACGAAGTCTACATACATGTTAGATCTCATAGGTTCATTTTATTTTGTTGTAGAAGGTCCTGCTTCTTCTTCTTTGTAATCGAGTCTAGTTATGTCATTGTAATATCGTTGATTGTTGATGAATTCTTCCAATGCCTTTGATTTGTTGGAATAGTTTTGGAGAGTTTTTCCCTTCTTCACTTCCTTACGCAGCGAGACTACTTCGGCTTCTAATGCTTCCCTTTCTTGGTTGCTTTCTTCCAACTTCTTTTGAAGTGACTCTTTAATACATTTGTGTTCTTCAAATTCAATTTTGAGACCTTGAACTTGTTCTTAAAGAGTATTGGAATGGATATTCTCATCCTTGAGCTCTTTTATAAGCATAATTTCCTCCTTATAAAATTATTCTATGGTCAACCCTTCTTCTTCATTGCTTGATACCTCTTTTTTATTATGCTTGGCCATAAACAATACTCTCTCATTGGCTTCTTCTTCATTGTCATTGTCTTCATCGGATGATGAGATATCTTCTTTAGAGAGAAAGTTCCTTTTTAATCCTTTATTTTTGCCTTGCTTGTTGACTTTCTTAAATTTTTTATTTCCTTTTGAGTTGCCATCACTTCTGTTCGTACCTTTTTCTGTGAAATGCCCAACCTCACCACAGCCGAAACATATCAATGGAAGTTTACCTTTGAATTTTCCCTTAAAAAAATTTATTTTTCTCGTAAAGTAAGCATATTCTTCATCGAAAAGACCTTCTTCATCATCTTCCTTTTCTTCACACTTACAACTGCAGGTTTTTGCCTTTGAAGGTTGTTTGTCCTTATTGGTTTTCTTAGATGCAGCGAACACAGTTTCTAGATGTGAAGTACCCTCTTCTTCATCAAGTATCATTTCATATGCTATGAGAACTCCATGTAATTCCTCTTTGTTTATTTTGTCCAAATTTTCACTATATTCTAAGACCGATACCTTTGGGTTGAATCTCCCTGGTAACATTCTAGGAATCGTGCGTATAATAGTATTCTCGTCAAAAGGCTCTCCCAATCCTTCTAGAGTGTTGGTTATTTCATCAACGTGTTGGAAGTATGCAGCAATGTCGTTATCTTCTTTCATTCTGAGTTGCTCAAATTTTGCTTTGTATATTTGAAGCTTTTCTTCTTGGAAATTTGAGTCACCTGCATATATATTCTCAAGCTTGTCCCATATATTTTTGGTGGTTTTACAACCCAACACCTTATGATAAGAAGATTCAATAAGTCCACTGATAATAATATTATTTTCTTTTACAGCATTTACCAAATTCTTCTTGCCTTGTTCATCTGCGGTTGGTGTAAATCCATTTTGAACAATGTCCCATACTTCGCAACCATGTGCCAAGAGATAGACCTACATTCTTCCTTTCCAGAGTGCATAATTATTTTCATTGAACATAGGTACACGATTCTTGGTATGCTCCATGACCTCCTTCCAGCTGTTAAACTGCTATTGAAGGAACCAAGCTCTGATACCAATTGTTGGAAATACTGAGAGGGGTGGTGATCAGTATTCCTTTCAATTAATATTATTATTAATCTTTCAGAGCATTAGTTAATCTTCAATTATTATTAGTGTTGGTACAATGATAGCAATAAACAAAAGGAACACAAATGCACATAGTTTTTAAGGTGGAAACCCCCTGCGCGACAAAAACCACATGAATTATTTTCTAATAATTATTTAATATTCAACTCCAATTGAAAATAAATATCCAACTTCCTAGAATCTAGAAAATCATTCTTCTCCAGCTCTCACTAGATGGACACTCCAACGCCTGAGATTCTTCAGTAGTCAACTGAACGGATGCCCCAACACCCAATGAGCTACAACTCATCCTAGCTCTGGAACATGTGTTTGTTGTCGGATATGCACAACTATTTCCAAATAGATACTTCTAAATTAAATAATGTCACTCGGGGGACACAGTCAAAGAAATATGAATATGCATTTTTCCTCCAAACACACTTCTTTTGAAAAGAAGCTACGCCATTCGGTAATCTCAAAAGAATAAAAACATGTTCGCATAACTTCTACTGCATACAATAATCATTAGATTCAGTGTTATTAAATAATCGTTATTAAAACTATATCATAAATCGATATTATTTCTTTGAAACAATTACATAACGGTTTCAAATATGTACGAAAGGATGTTAGTTCAAATACGTGTGGAAGGATGATGTCTAGAACAAGGAACATAAACTTCCGCATTCACATACATTTAAAATTTGACGTCTCTCCACATAGTAAAAGCTCCGCACAAGGGATGATGAAGTATGGACATGTTAACTTTAATACAGTTTGTGTTCCTAAGTTAAAATATGTTGTTTTTCATTAAGTACTCTGCACACTGTATTTTTTGTCTGAACAACTACAAATTGCTAGTTGGATGCAAACAATAATTGTAGAAAGATAAAAACCATATACAACATCAAATCATATTAATCAATTTTAGTATTGTGTATTGTAGTAGGTTTTATCCAAAAAAATATTTGTGTTTATGACATAGTATATCTCGTATCCATCACAAAAATATCAAATAACATAATAACTGTTGAAATAATTCTTGACGTTCTCGATAAAGAAACTTAGCATTCGCACCTACTGTTAGAGCAAGGAGTCACTCCTTGACTGCAAAAGGAGTAAGCCTCACACATTATACTTCATTTCAAATTTTAAAGGGTTTTTTGACTGGTGGGATGGCTTCTCAAAGATTTTGAGATTATTTTTTATATTCTTTAAAACTTTCATGCATTTGGAAACTTGTGGAAAGTATAATTTTTATGGGTAATTTGGTAGTTTAGGAAGCAGAGATTAGCAAATGAAGAAGATGGATAGCTGGTGTTAGGGCCTAAATCTACCTCAGGCTAATAAAGGCAGAATCTAGGGTAACATCAAACCACACTTAACCTGGTGGCTAGCCCTACCAGATCGGGAGAGGGCTCTCTCCTTGTCAATCTCAGAAAAAAATGATCAATGAGGCTTGAGATGACTTGATGTGAAGACTGATTTTAGGCTAGGTATGTGTGAAAAAGAGTTTTATTGAAATTTAACGATGTTTTGTTGGCTCAAATGGAAAGGCTGATTTTGGGTCTGGGGAATGAGGCTCAGTTTTGCAGAGATCTCAATGGGGCAAGGCAAGCAATTGATTTGACACTTCAATTTGAATGAAATGGAGAGATTTAGACAGGTGAGGAGTTGAATAGGGCAATAAACCTTTATGGATCCTCTTAAAACAGCTAAAAACGTAGATAACTAAGCAAACCCTAGCTAGAGCACTGTAATTTTAATGGATTCTACCTTTATCCTTGTCTGTTTTAGTTAGAAGAAATAAGAGAGTGAATAGCATACATAAAACACAGGTAAACTTACATTTACAGAGAGAAACACAATATCAAAGCAAGATGCCACATGAATCCCATAGAGTGCTGCAAACCCTGGTCTATTCCTTTTCCAAACTGCAAAGATGAATGTACAATAATCCTCAAAGCATTCCCAAAAGTCCAACCTATGCTAATGACTAAAAAATTACAAGATATAAGCAACCAACAACTCATCCTAGCCTCTAGGGGTCGAGCTCATAAGATTAGGAGTTGTTTCAACAAAATCTAAACTGAGAACTAAAAAGTAGGCAGTGGAACAGCTTGCCTCTAAAAACTAGGAAACTGATTCATTCAATTGAAAACTACCTTTTGATGGATGAATCTACCTCTATGAGTGAAAATTTAGAAAAATTACATCAAAATACATCATTTCACATTAAATTACATCATGAGTTTGACAACTAGAAGGAAAAAAGCCAAACTGTGAAAAAAACTAGGCGAAAAACAGAGTTTTTGACCAAAAATGAGCAAAATTCCTCCAATGCGGCGTGCCTGATTTCCCTATGCGTAGCGCCTATTTGCAGCTGATTTTGGAGGCCTTCCCGGTGTCAAATTTTACTCCAAGTGGGATTTTTGGAAAGGTCTACCTGTCTACTTTCCAGAAAAAGTGGAATTTTTGAATTTGGCCTCCATTTTCCCCTCCAAAACTGAGTTCTCCCAAGACTGCTTCTTCTGTGTCAAAAAAGGGGCAGAAAGGTCATTTTTGGGGTGTTTTTGACCTTTTTGGAAACCCTAGAACTGATGGGATGCTAAATTTGGAGAAGGATAATTCGTGTTTCAAGGATAATTCGTGTTTCTCAGACTCGGATGGTGAGATGGAGAACTAGAAGAATCGGTTGCATGATTTTTTTGCGCTACATTGCCTCAAGATCACTAAGAAAGTATTTATGGAAGAATTGGAAAAGGTTGTCTCAGAAGAGCGAAGGTTATGGGCGCTTGATCTGGCAATGCACTCAACCCCAGCGCGTTGGTGGGATACGCATAAGGGTGTTTTTAAGGATTGGGAGGAATGTAGAAAAATGATGAATTTGCGCTTTGAACCTCCCGCTACCATGACAACTGAGTTTTTCTATGGGGGACTCGTGCAAGCACCTGACCATGTGGGTGGAATTTTGCAAGGAAAATACTTGGAATGAGTGGGTTAATATGTTTAGTCACTCGTTAGGGTCGATACCTACCACTTGGTATCTGGAGATGGAATTGCACTGGGGAACTCACCATTGGATTATAATTAATGGTGATTTCCTATCAACCTTTGGCTTGGTTGGGGGATCAGAAAAAATGGATGAAGCCCTGCATGACATAGATGCCCTTGTCTTTGATGAATCTTGACCACAAATAGAATGTGATGTGCTAGCATGGGATGTGTTAGTGTCAGTATTTGCAGCCTTCCTCCAATGATCAAACATGCTCATACAAAGTGATTTTAAGGTGTAAAGGTCAAATTTTGTCATTTCAGTGAGTCTTCAAGTAAAATTTGGTCACTAGGTATTAGATATAGGGTTTGTTTTCACTCTTTTCAAATTTTTCCAAATGTAGGTGCATGTCACCATTCAGCTGAGTGTACCGTCATTCAAAGGGTTTTCATCATCATGTCAAGTTCCACTGGGTCATTTTACACCTTGTTCATGCTCCAGTTGTGCCTAGGTAAGGTTCATTTCCCTCTCCTAGGGTTTTGGAGGTAATTTCTCTTGGATAGTAAAATCATCAGCAAAAATTGTATCCTGATGTTCATACACCTTCCCCTATCCTTAATGTACCTTATTAAACACTTCCCATCACTGATATCCCTCAAATTCCTCATTTTCGCACAAACACTAGTTTCTTGCTACAACTTGACAATTTTCTAGGCTAGGCCTGTGTTTTGCCCTTTTGGACCCCTTCCCCTCACTCAATCTTTGAAATTCCACTTTCCCCTACTTCATAACATCCCTCCCTACTTCCAAAAATTTTCTCAAGAATTTAGAAGCCCCTTATCCCCTTCATTTCACTTCATTTCGACAAATCCCTTGTTCCACACATCGGGATAGGTTTTACTCAAATGATGTTTCTGAGAAATAAAATATGAATTTGGGAAAAATGAGAGATTTTTTTGTCTAAAATATGCCAAGGAAGAAAAACCTCCTTCAATTTTTACACAGGTGCCATGGTTTTAGAGAAATGTCAAAAATATAGTTGCCTCAGGAGAATTGATGCACCTCTGAAGTGACCTTGGGAAAATCAATGTTTCTCCTATCTTGGTTGGCCAAATGACTTTCTTGATGAGTCAAATTATAACTAGACACAAATAGCTTTCCAATGAGATATCATGAGCTCAATTTGGAGTTGAGGAAGACCTTCAAAAGTTGACTTCAACATCACTCTGCCTTGAGGCAGCCTCATTTTGCACATTTTGACCAGTCTTGGGAGATTTGATTTTTGACAAGGCAAATAAACTCCAAATTGAAAGATTCAAGTTGGGTTGGAAATTATACTCAATACGATTTCCAACAAGCTATCTCGTGCCCAATTTGGACATAGGAAAGACCTCCAAAAGTCTCCTACAAAAGGGCGCAACGCGTTGGGTTTATGGCGCGACGCGTTGGGTTGTGGCGCGGCGCATAGAGCTACAAGCTCTTTTCACCACAATTTCATTCAAAACTTCAATTTTCTCAGTTTCCTCTGGTCCAAAGTAAGTCAAAAATCTCTGTAAATTCCATGAACGTGTGTTTTATGATGTGCATGAGGATTTAATTGAAAATTTTAAAACCCTACTTCCTTGCTCAAGAAATCATAGCCTAGGGTTTATACATTGGTTTTTTATGCCATCACTCCTACGTCCTTTTGTTTCCTCACCGTTTTCCTAGTTCCATCAGCACATTTCTCTATCCCCCATATCCCTAAAATTTAATTATTCCTTATCATAATTCCCATTATCCCAAATCCAAGTTACAAATTCCCCAACCCCCAATGCTATCCCAAAAAGCCTAGAAGCTGCCCCTAAAGCTATTTAATTGGAAAATTTCAAATAGAAATATTCCTAACATTCCCCTTGCCCTCTCCCTCCATAGCCCCTCACATATTGTCATACATTTGGAAACAAAAACCAAAGACACCTAAACTCTTCATACTCATCTAAGACAACACAAACTTTGGCAAACATGGAGACAGATTCCTCTTATGACAGAGATGAAGGCGACATCGAGGAGGCGTGAAAAGGCATGATAGACTTCAAATCTTGGCCGAAGCTTCCTTTTCCTAGAATAGTACATGATGGAGGACATCCAACCCAAATTTCAAGAAATTTGAGACACATTTTGCAAATTTTTGTTTTTTTTGGCCTAAACACAGATTTTTCAGCTCTACACATCGCGCCACGTGGCGTGTGCTTATGATTGGGAGCTCCTCTTGGGAAAAAAATTACATTTTTGGATTTTTCATGAAAATTTATGCATGCCTACCCATGGCCAAGATATTTTTATAGGTTTTGGGCTTCCAGAAGGGTCAAAAACACCCTAAAAATGACCTTTCTGCCCCTTTTTGGACACACAGGAAGCAGTGTTGGGAGAACTCATTTTTGGAGGGGCAAATGGAAGCAAAATTCAGAAATTCCACTTGTGTTGGAAAGTAGACAGGCAGACCTTTCGAACAAGCCCACTTGGAGAAAATTTTGATCATGGGAAGGCCTAAAAAATCATCTCCAAACTGGCACGACACATTGGGGATTTTTGCTCATTTTTGACTCAGTAACTCTGTTTTTCGCCTATTTTTGGACAGTTTGACTTTCTTACTTCCACATGTAAAAATCTTGATGTAATTTGATGTAATTTGATAGGTCTAGATGTAATTTTTTCAAATTTTTACTCATGGAAGTAGATTCATCCATCGAAAGGTGAATTGCAACTAAATGAATCAGTTTCCTATCTTATAGAGGCAAGTTGTTCCACTGCCTATTTTCCAGTTCTCAGTTTAGATCTTGTTGAAACAGCTCCTAAAATTGTGAGCTCGACCCCTAGAGGCTGGGGATGAGTTTTTGGTTTCTTATATCTTGTAATTTTTCAGTCATTGGCATAGGTTGGACATTTGGGATTGCTTTGAGCATCATTGTACATTCATCTCTGCAGTTTGGCAAAAGAAATAGACCAGGGTTTGCAGCACTCCTTGGGATTCATGTGGCTCTTTGTTTTGATGATGTCTTTCTCTCTATTATTGTAATTTTACTGGTGCTTTATGTGTATCATCTTCCCTCTTATTTCTTCTTAAGTTAAACAAACAAGGATAAAGGTGGAATTCATTAGATTTGCAGTGCTCTACCTTGAGTTTTGTTTAATTTTCTATGTTTTCAACTGTTTGAAGAGGATTCATGAAGGTTTCTTTCCCTCTTCAACTCCTCACCAGTCTAATCTATCCATTTCATTCAAAATTGAAGTGTCAAATCAATTGCCTACCTTGCCCCATTCAAATCTCTACAAACTAGGCCTCATTTCCTAGACCCCAATTCTGCCTTTCCCTTTGATCCAACAAACACCCTCAAAATCAAATCAAACTCTCTTACATATATACCTAGCCTAAAATCAGCCTTTTATTCAAGTCATCTGAAGCCTCACTGATTGTTTTTGCTGATATTGACCAGGAGAGAGCCCTCTCCCGATCTGGTAGGGCTAGCTACCAGGTTAAGCGTGGTTTGATGTTACCCTAGACTCTGCCTTTCTCAACCTGAGGTAGATTTAGGCCATAACATAGTGGCGACCATACTGGGGAGACGAAAAGTTTGTTGTTTTCTTTATAAACTACAGATGGAGCCTGAAGTTAGCCAGGTAGCCTTCTAACTGCTCTTGCTCTGCAAGTGCATAGTAGATGAATGTTGCTTCAGTCAATCTTCGGTCTAGTTTATGAACTGAACATCTGGTTTCCTCAGTAAGATACAATCAAGTTCAGATCTTATTGTTGATGGTGGACAACGATCAGACACCGCAAGGCTGAAATCATTCACCTGGCGATTCTAAATCAGTTTGAAGATCAGATCCAAGGACTCCACTGGAGGATGAACCTGATTAGCAGAAACATGAAAGGACAATATGGAAAGATCAGGTATTCAAGTTGGAATTTCATCCAAGACATTTTTTTCTTTTTCAGAAATTATTTCTTCTCTTTTCCCGAGAATTTCAAGAAGGCTTTGCAAAGAATATTGTATTTGATAAAATATCCTCGGCCTGCATTTGATTCCTTCCCTTTGAAGATTGTAAATACCAAAGATTTGCATGCTTTTGAGCTTGATCAAAACCTTTGTTCCGAATCTTGTGATGACCGTCTTCAAAATGATGAACCTCAAGAGACCAAGACTGATTCTGCAGCATTTGTACATACCCCTATACCTTGTAAAATTCCATATCGATGCAAGCCTCTGATTTTACCTCCTATATTCCATGCTTTCCCTAAAAATTATGACATATATCTACCAAGATTTGATGGTGAACGCGACAACATCACTGCTGAGAGACATGTTCTGAATTTTGAATCTTTTCTTGACCTTTTTGAATTTGATGAAGAGGATGTCAGTATTAGGCTTTTTTCTCTTTCTTTGCAAGGCAAAGTCAAGAGTTGGTTCAAAACCCTGCCTGATGCGAGCATCTCAGATTTCCAGCAATTCGTCAAAGTTTTCCTCGACAGGTGGGTGATTAGATAGAACCCTTTCTTGATTATAGAAGAGTATAACCAGCTGAAAATACTACCAGGGGAGACAGTACAATATTTTTCCGCCAGATTTAACCAATTTTATTATTCGATGCCAATTAATATAAGACATCCTCTTGGATCCGCTCTCTTGCACTACCCGGGTGCCTTTGATCCGAAAATGGAGTTTCAGCTGAGAGAAAGGAATCTTGCAACACTTGAAGAGATGCAGAACAATGTAGTAGATGTAGAGGCTCATTTTTTGATCCGAAGGGAAAAGTTGAAAGAAGAAGAGATGAAAAACATAGATCCATAGGAATCGACATCTCTAGAGGTAAAGCTTGACATGTTGGTAAGTGCAGTGGAAGAGATGATGAAAAAGATCACCACAAGGAATGAGTATAATGTTCAAGCCCATGGCTCGCTGATTGAAGAAGAACAAGTTGTTGATCCAAAACATTTTGTTTCTTATCCTAGTTGTCATAGATCTGATAATGATTGTTTTGTATATCATCTTGGAGAAGAGAGATCTGTTGATTTGACATGTATGCTTGATGATGTGTTTTATACTGATGATTTGCCTCAGTTTGATCAGTATGATGATGATTATGTTCTCCAAACAGAAGCTAATATTGCAGACAAATCAATAGTTAGTTTTTGGAAGGAGGAAGTTCACTTTCAGCAGTTCGAATACAATGTTCAGCCATCACATATCAGCTATGGAAATGACAAGGAAAGTGCAGCAAATTTTGAAGTAAGTGAAGGATCTTTGTCTTTTTGTTTTGATTTGTTTCAGTTCATCAGAGACAACTCCCATGCAATCAGAAATCAACTGTCGACAATTCTTGATTTGGACCATCTTTAGGGCAATGAAAACCTTGTTCAAGACATCTCATATCCAGATTTGCAGCCCCCGAATGCCATTG
Organism: Pinus albicaulis; assembly: GCA_034641835.2. Taxonomy (NCBI): domain Eukaryota; kingdom Viridiplantae; phylum Streptophyta; class Pinopsida; order Pinales; family Pinaceae; genus Pinus; species Pinus albicaulis. The sequence continues at coordinate 64,201,823 of MU968411.1, read as the reverse complement.
ATTATCAAGTTGATGATGAGGACTTGGAAGCGGGCACATACGATCAAATGATGCAAGATGATTCCGTACCATTCTGTTTTGAAACATTTCAGTCTTTGAAGGGTAAATTGCATAGTAAATCTTCAAATGAGCAGCCTGTAGAAAATCATGTAATTTCATCGGAACCAATAGAAAATGGGTTGCAACAGTATTTTCAAGTGTTTCACGATCCAATAGCTGATGTGTTGGATGATGTATGCAGTCAAAGTCTTTCTTCATTGACTATATGTGAGAATGAAACGTGTGTTGATATAAACTTGATCTGGCAGCCAGTCTCTTTGTCATTTTCAGCAAGAATCTCGTCACAAAGCTCAAAACAAAGTTTGCATTCATGGTATGAGGAGAAGAGAAGTAATCCATTGGATGAGCTAAGTCCCAGTGTGCATGAACTTCAAGATCCTTATGCAATGTTTTTGGAGGCGGATATAGAATCCATAGTATTCAACGGATCTGTTCACAAGTTTTCATGGGAGTTGCCTTTCAGTAGTTCTCTCTTGTTGTTCATAAACGAGCACTTGCGGAGAATTCAAACAGCAGCTGGAATACTTACTTGGTTGCATTGGTTGTTTCATTTCACTTGATCAGGTGATGAATGAAACTGTTAGAGTAGGTTGTATTGAATAAGCTTCATATTGAGAATATTTTCTAGTTTTTCGGTTGTGTTTAAGTATCGAGTCAATTTTTAGTTGAGTGAGAGTCAATTTGTGTCGTCAAGTCATCAGTTTTCAGTCATGAATTTCAGCTTGAGTTTTTGACTCCATTGCCCAATGGATGAAGGCACTATCTGCTTTCCAAATATATGTAGTTCTTGGCACCTACAAGGACCTACCATCCCCATTGGAGCCAATGTTAGTGTCAGTCTTTGCAACCTTCCTCCAATGATCAAACATGCTCTTACAAAGTGATTTTGTCATTTCAGTGAGTCTTCAAGTAAAATTTGGTCACTAGGTATTAGGTCTAGGGTTTGTTTTCACTCTTTTCAAAGTTGTCCAAATGTCGGTGCATGTCACCATTCAGCTGAGTGTACCATCATTCAGAGGGTTTTCATCATCATTTCAAGTTCCACTGGGTCATTTTACACCTTGTTCATGCTTCAGTTGTGCCTAGGTAAGGTTCATTTCCCTCTCCTAGGGTTTTGGAGGTAATTTCTCTTGGATGGTCAAATAATCAACAAAACTTGTATCATGATGTTCATACACCTTGTTGAGATTGCAACAAGATCATGAGCTTAGTGGAAAGGAGTCGCCTTCACTAAGTGGGCCTGCAGGCTATTTTTGGCGCAAAGTCTATTTTTAGACTATGTCTATTTTTAGACATGTGGATCATGATTCTATGAGTTGCAGGATGCTATTTGTGGAGGGTTGGTCAAGTTGGAAAAATAGATGGACTTCTATTTTTAGACATATTGGGTGGAATCTATTTTTAGATTGCCAGTCTAAAAATAGATATGTCGAATATTATTAGCTCTTAATAATATTTGGACTATAAACATTATCTTATTCTCTTGGAGCACTTCAGTTAAGTGCACATATGTGGCACAAGAGTTGACAGAAGGAATTACGCTATTCCTAAGGGTTAAGTGGAGCTATTGCATGGATACTTCAGTTAGAACTCATGTGACAAATTTTGGTGGAGTTGATTGAGGAGTTAATGGAGTTGTGTTCAGTTTAACTAATCTAAACATAGTTGAGCTAGTTGTATTTAGTCTAACTGATTAATACACTAGTGGAGAGTGGTGTGAATTAATTATTAATTAATTCACTAATTATAAACTCATTAATCAACTAAAGAATACATCAGTTAACTTCAGTGCATGGACAGTTTCAGTGGAGACCAGTGCAGGAATAGGTGAAAGAGCAAGTTAACTATCAGTTGTGACTATACTGTTGCTATTTGCAACACACAGATAGGTGGAGTAAGCCCATGAGGATTGCACAGTTCAGGCTGGTGGTTTATCTATATAAAGAGGCCACCCCATAGCATTGAAACACGCAATAAAGGTTGGCTATTAAGTGGAAAAAGGTTGGAGCATGAGTTTTGCTAGATCTAGCTTGATAGTGTGTAGCAAGTGAGGTAGTGCTGAGAGCTTGCAAAGAGCCTTGTACTATGATTGTTACATGATCTCCATGACATGTATAATATACAGATAGTTGGGGTTTTCAGCTTTAAGCTTTCCCATGAAATACTGTGTTCATATGTGTGATGGTTTATGGTTTTAATGTGTGCATGCAATTGATTTTATTTCCGCATGTGATGATCAATGGTAGAAGAGATTTTGTATTATGCATGAAGCTAAAATAGTGTGTGATCAAGAGAATCTCGGTGAATAATATATCAGTTATTCAAATTTTCTACATGGTATCGGAGCGATATTGATCATTGGAGCAATTGCAAAACATTGAAGCGGTTGAGTTTTGTGCTGGTGGAATTCGAATTTGCAGCAGTGTTTTCTTGGTGTCGAAGTTGAGATGTCTTTCAACGGATTGCGATTGGAGTATGCCCTTGAGGGCAACTCAAATTATATTGCATGGAAGGATAGGATGGAGGCGGTGCTGGATGATAATGGGTTGAAGGAGTTCATAGATGCTGAAGTCCAAAAGCCTACTTCTAGTGATGCTGCCGCACTTGACACATGGCAAAAGAAGACAGCAAAGTGTCGAAGGATTGTGTTGGAGGGCGTGAAGGATCACATAGTATCTAGCCTTCATGGTAAGGCTTCTCCATTCTTGATGTGGAAAGCCTTGACAGATTTATTCCAAAGCAAGAGCGACCAGAGGAAGTTGGCGCTCAAGGACAAACTCAGAAACATAAAGATGGAGAAAGGCGACAGTATGCCCAAGTACCTCACGAAGTTCATCCAATGCAGGGATGAGCTGGGAAGTGTGGGGGTGATTGTTGATGACGAGGAATTGGTGAGCTTAGCTCTCCTTGGGCTTTCGAATAGTTGGCATTCCTATCAGGACTCTGTCAATGGTCAGGAGAAATTGCCAGGATGGGAGAGACTTTGGTCGGATCTTGTGCAAGAGGAGATAAGGCGAAGTACCAGGGATGGATCTTCATCAAAGGAATATGATGAAGAGAATTGTGCTTTGGATGCCAAAGCAAATAAGGGGAAGAGCAAGAAAGCTTCTCAATCCGGTGTGAAAGGCAAGAAGCAGGATATGTCCAAGGTGAAGTGCTTTCACTGTCACCAACACGGACATTATGCCACAAATTGTCCGCAGAAGAAGAAAAATAAGCAGGCTGCTGGAACTGCTGCTGGAACTGCAGCTGGAGAGGCCTTAGCCTCACAGTTTGAGCTGTATTTTTCGCTAATCGCATGCTTGGTCTCAAGTATGATGGGATCAGTGTGGTTTCTTGACAGTGGTGCGTCTTTTCACATGACAGGAGATCGAGATTTGTTTACTGATTTGGATGAGAAAGATCTTGGAGTTCACATCGAGATGGGCGATGATGGTAGATACAGTGCGACCGGTATCAGTACCATTTCCTTTGAGAGGGAGTCTGGTAAACCCCTCAGATTGAAGGAAGTGATGCATGTTCCAGGATTGAAGAAGAATCTTATCTCTGTGGCGATGTTGGAAGATAAGGGATATGATGTTGTCTTTAGCGAGGGAAAGGCTTTCCTGCGCAGTAAGGCAACTGGTGAGACCCGGAGGATAGGGGTTCGAGTTAAGAACCTTTATCAATTGCAGGTAGATGGGTGCGCAGCAATGGCAGGCAAGGCAGAAGGAGTGGTGAGCCAGGATGATGGCGAGTTGTGGCACCGGAGATTGGGCCACCTTCACCATGGAGCTTTGAAGATATTGTAACAGATTTCTACTGGGCTTCCTAAGGGTACCCTTGTGCAGTCAGATCAGTGTAAGGGATGTACCTTGGGAAAATTTGTGAAAGCCACCTTTCATGAGAAGGATAGTCGCGCCACGACGATCCTTGAGAGAATTCACACAGACGTGTGTGGACCTTTCTCAGTAGCTTCGACAGAAAAGCATAGGTATTATGTGATATTTGTTGATGAATTTTCTCGTAAGTGTTGGATATTCTTCATGTAGAAGAAGAGCGAGACATACTCAAAGTTCTGTGAGTTCAAGGCACTGGTTGAGAAAGAATCGGGGAAGCAGGTGAAGGCTCTTAGGAGCGACAATGGTGGTGAATTCATCTCTGGCGACCAAGGAATTTTGCAAATACAGTATGAATTCGAAGAGAGCTCATAGCAATCATAACCCAAGGGGTTGTTAACGGTGTGGGGTTGCCGGGAAAGGTATAGCGAATGATCGTGCGCCGCACCTGCGATGTTGCATGATCGTGGCCTACCCATTCATTTGTGGGTCGAGGCATGCAATACTGCAGTATATGTGCAGAACCGTTGTCCTCACAAGATACTTGGCATGAGTACACCCGAGGAGGCGTTTTCCGGCAAGAGGCCTGATATTTCCCATTTGAGGATTTTTGGTTCACCTGTGTACGTGCATGTCACAAAGGATGCCAGAAAGAAGCTGGAGCCGACCGCAGAGGTTGGGATATTTGTGGGGTACACTGATACGCCCCACAACTATCTAGTGTATTTTCCAGACAGTCGCAAGACTGTTGTGCGACGGGATATCAAATTTCAGGAGGAGAAAGCCATGCAGTGTTCGCTTGAGAGGGAGCCACACTTTCATGTAGAGGAGGATTTGTTGGCTCCTAAGGATGAGTCTCAGGATGTGGATCAGCCACAAGATGAGGTTCATGGAGTGGAAGAGACCACTCATGCAGCGCCAACCATCAGAGGGCACAAGCGCACTACAGAAGCTGAGCGACTGGCTCAAGACGAGACAGGTGGAGCACCCATATCATAGCGCGTACGGGGAGAGCCGGGGCCACCGATCGATATATCGGATACATGGATCTTATGAGCAAGTGTATCGTGACAGAGCCATCCTCTTTCGAGGAAGCTGTGGAGGACCTCACATGGGTAGATGCCATGGTGGAAGAGTATGATTCGATTGTCAGAAACAGTGCATGGGAGATTGTCCCGAGGCCGGAGGGGAAATCAGTGGTGGGTTCGAGATGGATCTACAAAGTGAAGCAGGAAGCTGACGGGAGTGTGGAGAAGTACAAGGCAAGATTTGTTGCCTGAGGCTTTTCACAGATTGAGGGGATCGATTATGAGGAGACCTTTGCACCTATCGCAAGGTATTCTTCCATACGGATGATTCTTTCTCTCTCAGCGCAGATGGGGTGGCACATTCATCAGATGGATGTGAAGACTGTGCTCCTCAATGGATTCATTAAGGAGGAGGTGTACATAGAGCAGCTCGAAGTTTTCGAGATCTTCAGCAGTGAGTCGCATGTGTGCAGGCTCAAGAGAGCGTTGTATGGGTTGAAACAAGCACCTCGTGCTTGGTACACACGGATAGACAGTTATTTCACCGGAATTGGATTCTCCAAGTGTGAGGTGGATCCTAACCTATACCAGATTGTGGTGGAGGGTAAGTTGTTGATCATTGTACTTTATGTAGATGATTTGATTTTGACAGGTGATGAGCTGTTGATACTCTCATGCAAGGAGGATCTTGAAAAAGAGTTTGAGATGAAGGACTTGGGCCTCCTTCATTATTTCCTGGGATTGGAAATTTGGAAGCACAGTGGTGGACTGTTTGTTTCTCAGGGTAAGTATGCCTGGGAGATACTAGAGAAGTTCAACATGCATGGCTGCAAGCCTGTTGATACTCCTCTTCCTGGAGGTTGGAGGAAGTAGGATGCTACTTCGGCGGAAGTAGTGGATGCCATTGTTTATCGACAGTTGGTGGGGTCGCTTATGTATCTGGTCAATACACGACCCGACATATGCTATGTTGTTAACCAGCTTTCACAAGCTATGGTTAAGCCTACCAAGCTCTTCTGGAAGGCAGGCAAGCATGTATTGTGTTATCTCAGAGGCACCTCGGGATATGGATTATGGTACAGACAGGAGGATGAGGTGAAGTTGTGTGGCTTCACGGATGCAGATTGGGCAGGGAGCCCAACAAACAGAAAGAGCACATATGGAGGGATTTTCAGTATCGGGTCGACAGCATTTTCTTGGTACAGCAGGAAGTAGAGATCCGTGGAACTTAGTTCAGCAGAGGCTGAGTATATGGCAGCGAGTTTGGCTGCATGCAAGGCTAAATGGATGAGGAAGATCCTGGTCGGGTTGTTCGGTTCACACTTGGATCCTACTGTGATATATTGTGATAATCAGAGTTGCATCAAACTCTTGGTTAATCCAGTATTTCATGATAGATCCAAACACATTAACATCTGGTATCATCATATCAGAGATTGTGTGCAGCAGAAGGTCATGTTACTTTCATACATTCCTACGGAGGATCAGGATGCTGATATCTTGACGAAGGCGCTCACCAGGAGAAAATTCGAATACCACAGGGGCAGGATAGGGGTTGTAGATAATCCTTATCTTGTTGAGAGGGAGTGTTGAGATTGCAACAATATGATTAGCTTAGTCGAAAGGAGTCGCCTTCACTAAGTGGGCCCGCAAGCTATTTTTGGCGCAAAGTCTATTTTTAGACTATGTCTATTTTTATACATGTGGATCATGATTCTATGAGTTGCAGGATGTTATTTGTGGAGGGTTGGTCACGCTGGAAAAATAGATGGACTTCTATTTTTAGACATATTGGGCGGAATCTATTTTTAGATTGCCAGTCTAAAAATAGGGATGTCAAATATTATTAGCTCTTAATAATATTCAGACTCTAAACATTATCTTATTCTCTTGGAGCACTTCAGTTTGATGCCTAGAAGTGGCACATGCAGTTGACAAAAGGAATTACGCAATTCCTAGGGTTTAGTGGAGCTATTGCATGGAGGACTTCAGTTAGAACTCATGTGACAGAGTTTGGTGGAGTTGATTGAGGAGTTAATGGAGTTGTATTCAGTTTAACTAATCTAAACATAGTTGAGCTTTTTGTATCCAAGTTAACTAATTGATACAATTAGTGAGAGTGGTGTGAATTAATTATTAATTAATTCACTAATTAAATACTCATTAATCAACTAAATAATACATCAGTTAACTTCAGTGCATGGACAGTTTCAGTGGAGACTAGTGCAGGAATAGGTGAAAGAGCATGTTAACTATCAGTTGTGACAATACTGTTGCTATTTGCAACACACAGATAGGTGGAGTAAGCCCCTGAGGATTGCGCAGTTCAGGCTGGTGGTTTATCTATATAAAGAGGCCATCCCATAGCATTGAAACAAGCAATAGAGGTTGGCTATCAAGTGGCAAAAGGTTGGAGCATGAGTTTTGCTAGATCTAGCTTGATAGTGTGTAGCAAGTGAGGTAGTGTTGAGAGCTTGCAAAGAGCTTTGTACTATGATTGTTACATGATCTCCATGACATGTATAATATACAGATAGTCGGGGTTTTTAGCTTTAAGCTTTCCCATGAAATATTGTGTTCATATGTGTGATGGTTTATGGTTTTAATGTGTGCATGCAATTGATTTTATTTCTGCATGTGATGATCAATGGTAGAAGAGATTATGTATTATGCATGAAGCTAAAATAGTGTGATCAGATGAGTCTCGTGAATAATATATCGCTATTCAAATTTTCTTCTACACTCCTTCCTCATCTCCAATGTACCTTATTAAACACTTCCCATCACTGATATCCCTCAAATTCCTCATTTTCACACAAACCCTAGTTTCTTGCTACAACTTGACAATTTTCTAGGCTAGGCCTGTGTTTTTCCCTTTTGGACCCCTTCCCCTCACTCAATATTTTAAATTCCAATTTCCCCTGCTTCCTAACATCCCTCCCTACTTCCAAAAATTTTCTCAAGAATTTAGAAGCCCCTTATCCCCTTCATTTCACTTCATTTCGACAAATCCCTTGTTCCACACATCGGGATAGGTTTTACTCCAATGATTTTTCTGAGAAATAAAAGATGAATTTCGAAAAAATAAGAGATTTTTTGTCCAAAATAGGCCAAGGAAGAAAAAACTCCTTCACGTTTTACACAGCTGTCATGGTTTTAGAGAAATGTCAAAAATATAGTTGCCTCAGGAGAATTGATGCACCTCTAAAGTGACCTTGGAAAAATCAATCTTTATTCTATCTTGGTTGGCCAAATAACTTGCTTTATGAGTCAAATGATAACTAGACACAAATATATTTCCAATGAGCTATCATGATCTCAATTTGGATTTGAGGAAGACCTTCAAAAGTTGACTGCAACAGCACTCTGCCTTGAGGCAGCCTCATTTTGCACATTTTGACCAGTCTTGGGAGATTTGATTTTTGACAAGGAAAATGAACTCAAAATTGAAAAATTCAAGTTGGGTTGGAAATTAGACTCAATAATATTTCCAACGAGCTATCTCGCACCCAATTTTGACACTGGGAGGACCTCCAAACGTCTCCTGCAAAATGGCGCGACGCGTTGGGTTTATGACGCAACGTGTTGGGTTGTGGCGCGACGCATAGAGCTGCAAGCTCTTTTCACCACAATTTCATTCACTTAAATTTTCTCAGTTTCCTCTGGTCCAAAGTAAGTCAAAAATCTCTGCAAATTCCATGAACATGTGTTTTATGATGTGTATGAGGATTTAATTGAAAATTTTAAAACCCTGCTTCCTTGCTCAAGAAATCATAGCCTAGGGTTTATACATTGGTTTTTTATGCCATCACTCCTACGTCCTTTTGTTTCCTCACCATTTTCCTAGTTCCATCAGCACATTTCTATATCCCCCATATCCCTAAAATTCAATTACTCCTTATCATAATTCCCATTATCCCAAATCCAAGTTACAAATTCCCCAACCCCCAATGCTATCCCAAAAAGCCTAGAAGTTGCCCCTAAAACTCTTTAATTGGAAAATTTCAAATAGAAATATTCCTAACATTCCCCTTGCCCTCTCCCTCCATAGCCCCTCACATATTTTCATACATTTGGCAAAAAAAACCAAAGACACCTAAACTCTTCATACTCATCTAAGACAACACAAACTTTGGCAAACATGGAGACAGATTCCTCTTATGACAGAGATGAAGGCGGCATAGAGGAGGCATGAAAAAGCATGATAGACTTCAAATATTGGCCGAATCTTCCTTGGCCTAGAATAGTACATGATGGAGGACATTCAGCCCAAATTTCAAGAAATTTGGGACCCATTTTTCAAATTTTGTTTTTTTGGCCTAAACACAGATTTTTCAGCTCTACGCGTCGCGCCACGTGGCACGCGCTTATGATTGGGAGATCCTCTTGGGAAAAAATTTAAATTTTTGGATTCTTCATGAAAATTTATGCATTCCTACCCATGGCCAAGATATTTTGACAGGTTTTTGGCTTCTAGAAGGGTCAAAAACACCCTAAAAATGACCTTTCTGCCCCTTTTTGGACACACAGGAAGCAGTGTTGGGAGAACTCATTTTTGGAGGGAAAAATGGAAGCCAAATTCATAAATTAAACTTGTTTTGGAAATCATACAGGAAGACCTTTCCAACAAGCCCACTTGGAGAAAATTTGGATCACGAGAAGGCCTCGAAAATCAGCTCCAAACTGGCGCGACGCATTGGGGATTTTTGCTCATTTTTGACTCAGTAACTCTGTTTTTCGCCTAGTTTTGGACAGTTTGACTTTCTTACTTCCACATGTAAAAATATTGATGTAATTTGATGGGTCTAGATGTAATTTTTTCAAATTTTTACTCATGGAAGTAGATTCATCCATCAAAATGTGAATTGCAACTGAATGAATCAGTTTCCTATCTTATAGAGGCAAGTTGTTCCACTGCCTATTTTCCAGTTCTCAGTTTATATCTTTTTGAAACAGCTCCTAAACTTGTGATCTCAACCCCTAGAGGCTAGGGATGAGTTTTTGGTTGCTTATATCTTGTAATTTTTCAGTCATTGGCATAGGTTGGACATTTGGGATTGCTTTGAGCATCATTGTACATTCATCTCTACAGTTTGGCAAAATAAATAGACCAGGGTTTGCAGCACTCCTTGGGATTCATGTGGCTCTTTGTTTTGATGATGTCTTTCTCTCTGTTATTATAAGTTTACTGGTTCTTTATGTGTATCATCTTCCCTCTTATTTCTTCTTAAGTTAAACAAACAAGGATAAAGGTGGAATTCATTATATTTGCAGTGCCCTACCTTGAGTTTTGTTTAATTTTCTATGTTTTCAACTGTTTGAAGAGGATTCCTGAAGGTTTCTTTCCCTCTTCAACTCCTCACCGGTCTAATCTATCCATTTCATTCAAAATTTAAGTGTCAAATCAATTTCCTACCTTTCCCCATTCAGATCTCTGCAAACTAGGCCTCATTTCCCAGACCCCAATTCTGCCTTTCCCTTTGATCCAACAAACACCCTAAAAATCAAATCAAACTCTCTTACATATATACCTAGCCTAAAATCATCCTTTTATTCAAGTCATCTGAAGCCTCACTGATTATTTTTGCTGAGATTGACCAGGAGAGAGCCCTCTCCCGACCTGGTAGGGCTAGCTACCAGGTTAAGCATGGTTTGATGTTACCCTAGACTCTGCCTTTCTCAGCCTGAGGTAGATTTATGCCATAACAGAATGCGCAGATGCAAGACATTTTCAACTGCAGGAACCTATCAATAGAGGATAATGAAGATGATCCAAGAAATGTCAACATCCCTGAATCTGAAGGGGAGCGTTCAGTTGCAAGGCCCTCATTGGGGATGTTAGATGTAACTAAACCTCTAAAGTTAAAGGAAGTCAACATTAGGAAAAAAGAGCAGCCCAAGTTGGCCAAAATTGGGGATTACTGGGATGATGATACAGTGGGGAAGATTTCGGAGCTGCTGACAGAGTATCAGGATCTATTTCCTACAAAGTTCTCTGAACTCAAGGGAATTGTAGGAGACCTAGGTGTTATGAATATCACGTTGAAACAAAATGCGCGCCATGTCAAGCAATGACCATACCAATTGAATCCTAAATACAAGAAGAAATTAAAAGAGGAATTAGAAGATATGGTGTCCGCAAGCATCATTGAGCCTGTAGAACGGTCTGATTGGGTAAGCCCAATGGCGGTTCAGGAGAAGAAGACCAAAGGAGAGATAAGGATTTGTGTAGATCTGCGCAAGCTGAATGATGCATGTGTGCATGACCCCTTCCCTACTCCATTTTCAGATGAGATCCTAGATAATGTGGGAGGACAAGAGGCTTATTCATTTACTAATGGATTTTCGAGGTATCACCAGATCAAAATTGCGCCTGAAGACCACCTTTGCAACTGAGTGGGAGTCTTTCCAGTACACTGTCATGCCTTTCGAACTGAAAAATTAACCTGCGATATTCTCGCGCGTGGTCGTGGTTGTATTCAAATAATTCATGCATACATTCTTAGATGTATATTTTGATGACTTGACAGTGTTTGGATTGGTAAAGAAACATGTGCCAAACTTGCACATGATGCTTGACACTTGTAGAAAGCACCAGATTTCTCTTAACCTAAAGAAATGTAAATTCTACGTGCCTTTTGGAATTTTTTTAGGGCATATGGTATGTCAGCAAGGATTGATGGTAGAACCAGACAATATAGTAGTTATCATCAACCTAGAAGCTCCCACTAATGAGAAATATTTGTGCTCCATCCCAGGACACACCAAATATTGCCGCAAGTTCATTAAGGGCTATGCTCTGAATACTACGCCGATGGAGAAGTTACTGAAGAAGGATGTGTCATTTTTTGGGGATGAGGAATGTCAGAAGAGCTTTGAGCTGCTAAAGGAGAAAATGGTCACTGCACCTATTTTGATATTCCCATACTGGTCTAATTTTTTTCATGTGCATGTGGATGCATCTGGTATAGCACTTGGGGTTGTTCTAGCGCATCCAGGAAAAGGAGACATTGATCACCCAATTGCTTTTGCCAGTAGGAAGCTCTCCAATGCAGAGCACAACTACTCAACCATAGAAAGGGAAGGATTATACATGGTCTAGGCTCTACAAAAATATAGGTACTATCTGCTAGGAGGGCACTTCAAAAATGTTCACTGACCATTCTGATTTGAAATACATGGTCAATTGTAAAATCCCAAAATTTGCATGCAGCAAATTGGAATATTAAATTTTGCTAATGTCACTTAGGAGATGAATAAATGGGTAAGGAGGCCCATATATTTCATAAATAAGGATAAAATCCCTCATAATGTGAAGGGGGATCATAATGCCAACTGGATTTTACACTCTCATGTGTGAACAAGGACATTTTGCATGTGGACAAAGTCAAGTTTGACCAAGTCAACAGCATAAATGTAGGAGTGGATCAGAAAATAAAATAGCTCAATGTGAATTAGGTTCAGCCTAGATAGCTATATGTGAGCTGGATTGAATACCCTTAGGTGTGAAAATGGTTGAAGCAGGTTGAAGAGGTCAACCTTGACCAAATCAAACAGCGCAGTTTATAGGAGAGGCTCTAATGAAGGTACAACGCAGAATTGGAGGGAGATTGTTTATGTGATGGTGGAAACCATATTGAGTGGGACCCAAGGTGAGAAGGCTCACTTATTTTATAAGGAATAGGATGGCAGCCATTTGAGGTTAGATTATGAATTGTATTTTGATGTCTGCATAGACTTTTGCTCTCTTTAGCTGTTTAGCTAAGATTTCCGGTGTTGTTTAGCACTAAGGTATTCCTGTTCATGAATTCCTTCTCTTCCCATTGAGTAGCTCTTGGGAGAGACCTGATCTATCATTCCACACATTTTTCATTGGTGCCAAGCTTCAGTCTTCAGTTTCAGCGTAGTTTTTGCAAGAGGTTGTGTTGAGTTGCAGGGTGTTGCAGTGGAGGGTTGAGAAACCCACTTTCTGAGTTGGTTTTGTAGAGGAGAGAGGATTCCTTCTTGTGGGAGATTAGTTTGGAGGGTTCTTGGGCTGATTTAAGATATTTGGAAGCATGCCAACACATTTTCATCACCTACATTGTTATTCCATTCTGGAATTGCATTATTTCTGGAGGGCAGTTTCAACAGTGTCTTTTGTGGCTCTTTCAGGGAGTTTCCCTATGATTGGAGGGTTGATTCTTCCATGGTGGAAGACCTTTTATAAGATATGTATCAGATATATATTCTTAAAACCTTCTATACTCATGTGCTTCAGTTTTTAGTGATTATTCAGTCATTTTTCTGAAGATCACCATTTGTATTTAGGGTGTATTCCTAGAAACCCTTTTCGAGTTCTCTAGATTTTGTAATAAGGAGACTAGATCTCTGTTTTTGAGCCATATTATTTAATATAATCTCATATATATTTGTCTCTACTATTTATGTGTACGAACCCTCATTATACTGCGCAATCCCTTTTATGCAGAAATTCCTGTGTTGCAGTGTTTGGGGTTTTAGCCTTTTTTAGCAATCCTAGGTGTGGGAGGTATGTTTAACCCACCTAGTTTGATTTGTTTCAGCTCTATCCTTTGATTTGGGTTGTATATTAACTGATCTAAAGGATCCAAGAGTTTATTTCATTATTTATAGCATATATTTCTGAAAATGTGTTTTTTATGCATGCATGGTTGAGCAGTCCCTATTTGGGGATATTACATCAATAAACTTGTGTTGGGTGGGGATTTTTGCAGATGTTTGATGTTATTTCAGGAGTATGAATTTGAAATCATTGTGAAGCTTGGAAGACTAAATGTTGGACCTAATCATTTGTCACGGATTGAAAATGGGGAAGAACCACCCAGTCTGGAGGAGGGGTTACCTGATCTGTAGCTCTTTGCTATCAAAGTAGATGATGAGCACTTTTCTGATATTATTCACTTCCTGACTATTGGAAGCACGGTTTTTGAATATTCAGTACAACAGAAGAAGGATTTGGTTGCACTCGCAGCTTATTTCACCCTGATTGTGGGTCAGTTGTATAAGTTAGGAGAAGGTGAAGTATTGAGAAGATATGTGTTGGAACATGAGAGGTAGGATATCTTGACTGAGGCTCATGGAGGGGTGGCAGGAGGCCACTATGCTGGGAAATCTACTGCGTAGAAGGTGTTGGGTGTTGGGTTATGTTGGCCCACAATGCACAGTGATGCACATGCATATTGTCGAGCCTGTGATGCATGTCAAAGGACAGGGAAGCCCTCGCGCAGAGATGAAATGCCCCTGCAGCCAAAGATGACCTTGCAGGCCTTTGATAAATGGGATACAGATTTTTTTGGACCAACCAATCCTCTAGGGAAGAAGAATAGAACACGTTATATCATCATGACCACATATTATGTAATTAAATGGGCAGAAGCTAAGGCAGTTAAGGATTGTATTGCATATATTTTCGCGCACTTCATTTTGAACATATTTTGACCAAATTCAAATGCCCGAAGATATTGATGTGTGATAGAGGTATGCACTTCGTTAATGAAACCATTGAAGCTCTAACAGAGTAATTTCATATCCATCACCAAAAGAGTACCCCTTATCACCCACAAGAAAATGGCGCATTAGAGGCTCACCAAGATCTGTAATGCCAACCGAAATGACTGGGACTTGCGCATCCCTTCTGTTTTATGGGCTTACAGGACCACATGTAAGAAGCTGACTGGGAAAACACCTTTCAGGATGGTCTATGGGCAAGAAGTGATCATGCCAATGGAGTATATTGTCCCAAGCCTGCGCATCGCATATTTCACTAATATGGTTGAGCCTGATATCATGGAGGAACGTTTGGTGCAATTGGTTGCCTTAGAAGATGATCGGTTCATCGCTAACTTCCATCGACAAGTAAAAAATGTGCGTGAAAAGGCCTGGCATGATAGGCACATCAGACAAAAGGTGTTCAAGGAGGAAGACTTGCTCTTGCTATATGACATTCAATTTTCACGCCACCAAGGGAATTTCAGGAAGCATTGGTTAGGGCCATACATTATGAATGAAATCATTGATGGAGGTGCGATGCGCTTAGCCATGTTGCGCGGTGAGAATATTCTCGGGTATTTCAATGGAGGCCATCTGAATCCATATAGGGACAATCCGATGCTGACAAAATGACTATATGGCCGGAGCATACGAATCAAAGGTTATATAGGTGGCACAGACGAAAGGCACAAACAGGTGTGACGAGAGCACAGGGGTGATGTGCAAGAGAGGAAAATAGCTGTTGGAACAATGAAATTGGGTAAAAAGGTGATTTTACCATTGGATGGAGTGGGTTTTTTGTATTTAATGAGGCAATATTATGGGATTTTTTACCATTCTTATGAAGGTAAGTTGCATTTAATGAAGATCCAACCATTTTCACCTTGGATTGCTTATAAAAGAAAGGGTGTGGGTCACAATTGGTTCATTTTCTTTCTGAGTACATTGCGCCCTGAGCTTATTCGCAAGTCATGTTGTAAATTTGACTGTAATTATTGTATGTATGGCCAAGATACCCCATCTGATGTGAGAAATCCTGAATTTATCTTCCGCCCAAGAATGACGGGGACCAATCTGGAGAGCGCACCTACCGAGGAGCACTTTGTGCCTCTGGCGGCATCTACTAAGCCGGGACACTAGAAAATTTGGCGGAATTTCCGACAGCCAATTCGTCTCTATTCCGACACATAGTCGTCGCAAGAGCGACAGTTCAAGGACGGGAAAAACGCGGTTTTCCATACCGTCGCAATTCCGACGCAACTAAAAAGTGTCGCACTATCGACACTTTTTCCGTCACTTCCAAACAAGCGTCTCTCTTTCGACGTTTCCCAAACCGTCGCGCTTCCGACGTTTGTAAATTGTCACACTTCCGACGAAATGTGGTCCGACGTTTGTAAACTATCGCAATTCCGACGAAATGTGGTCTGACGTTTTGAACGTCGCTGTTTCGACGTTTGTAAATTGTCGCAATTCTGAAGCAATGTGGTTCGACGTTTTGGACGTCGCTCTTCCGACATTTGTAAACTGTCGCAATTCCGACGAAATGTGGTCCGACGTTTTGAACGTCGCTCTTCCGACGTTTGTAAACTGTTGCAATTCCGACGAAATGTGGTCCGACGTTTTGAACGTCGCTCGTCCAACGTTTTTATACTATCGCTCTTCCGATGTTTTTAAGCTGTCGCAATTCCGATGCTTACAAGGCGTCGGTATACTGACGGCGGGTTCAATTTTTTTTTTAAAAATGAAACTTTAAAAGAGGAAAAACGTTGTTTTGAATATATTATATGAAGTAAAACAGTCCATGAAGTCATTACATTTTCACAGCTGAAGATTGGAACCCAAATATCCATCCAGAAAAGTGGAAGTCCCACCCCAGACAATGATAGAAAAATACCCCATGTCACATACAGGGACATGATATAAAACCCAGTAACGGTTCACATGGAGATTATCGACAATCTGAGAAAGCATCCAAATATGCCCGAGGCATCTATAAGAAAGTGAAATAGCAGTATGTAGAATAGTAAAGCAACAGATAGAGTACCGACGTCCATTGTTCCAAATACAAATTAAAGTACCCAAATTCCTTGAACAGAGAAAAACGCTAATCATGTGAGGAGTGTGATATGTCCAAAATATAAAAATACCATCAGACCATATCAATAAACCAGCAACATAGACCAGCATCGCTAGTTTTGAAGGCAGAGTGATAAACATTAATCATTTTTTTTTTCACAAGAGAAAAACGTTGTTTTGAATATATTATATGAAGTAAAATAGTCCATGAAGTCATTACATTTTCACATCTGAAGATTGGAACCCAAATATCCATCCATAAAAGTGGAAGTCCCACCCCAGACAGTGATAGAAAAATACCCCATGTCACATACAGGGACTTGATATAAAACCCAGTAACGGTCCACATGGAGATTATCGACAAATCCGAGAAAGCATCCAAATATGCCCGAGGCATCTATAAGAAAGTGAAATAGCAGTATGTAGAATAGTAAAACAACAGATAGAGTACCGATGTCCATTGTTCCAAATACAAATTAAAGTACCCAAAATCCTTGAACAGAGAAAAACTCTAATCATGTGAGGAGTGTGATATGTCCAAAATATAAAAAGACCATCATACCATATCAATAAACTAGCATCGCTAGTTTTGAAGGCAGAGTGATAAACATTAATCATTTTTTTTCACAAGAGAAAAAACGTTGTTTTGAATATATTATATGAAGTAAAACCGTCCATGAAGTCATTACATTTTCACATCTGAAGATTGGAACCCAAATATCCATCCAGAAAAGTGGAAGTCCCACCCCAGACAATGATAGAAAAATACCCCATGTCACATACAACGACTTGATATAAAACCCAGTAACGGTCCACATGGAGATTATCGACAATCCGAGAAAGCATCCAAATATGCCCGAGGCATCTATAAGAAAGTGAAATAGCAGTATGTAGAATAGTAAAGCAACAGATAGAGTACCGACGTCCATTGTTCCAAATACAAATTAAAGTACCTAAAATCCTTGAACAGAGAAAAACGCTAATCATGTGAGGAGTGTGATATGTCCAAAATATAAAAAGACCATCAGACCATATCAATAAACCAACAACATAGACCAGCATCGCTATTTTTGAAGGCAGAGTGATAAACATTAATCATTTTTTTTTCACAAGAGAAAAAATGTTGTTTTGAATATATTATATGAAGTAAAACAGTCCATGAAGTCATTACATTTTCACATCCGAAGATTGGAACCCAAATATCCATCCAGAAAAGTGGAAGTCCCACCCCAGACA
Organism: Pinus albicaulis; assembly: GCA_034641835.2. Lineage (NCBI taxonomy): Eukaryota > Viridiplantae > Streptophyta > Pinopsida > Pinales > Pinaceae > Pinus > Pinus albicaulis. The sequence goes on along the minus strand of MU968411.1, from coordinate 64,184,095 downwards.
ATGATAGAAAAATACCCCATGTCACATACAGGGACATGATATAAAACCCAATAACGGTCCACATGGAGATTATCGACAATCTGAGAAAGCATCCAAATATGCCCGAGGCATCTATAAGAAAGTGAAATAGCAGTATGTAGAATAGTAAAGAAATAGATAGAGTACTGACGTCCATTGTTCCAAATACAAATTAAAGTACCCAAAATCCTTGAACAGAGAAAAATGCTAATCATGTGAGGAGTGTGATATGTCCAAAATATAAAAAGACCATCAGACCATATCAATAAACCAACATCTCTAGTTTTGAAGGCAGAGTGATAACCTGTCAACACATAAAATAGTATCATAAAGCGGATACAGGAAATGTGCAGAGACATGTACTGTTGATATACACCTCACACAAAAATCATCCATGATAGAGAAAAAATATGTATAAACCCAGGGTCGATTGTATGTTCTGGCTCGCTTGTTCCCGGAAATAAAAACCATCTGCAGAAACCCAGGCTCGCTTGATTCCAAAATTGGTAACCATATGTTGCATCCGAGATGTAAGGTTCAGGCTCACTTGTTTCCATTAGTAGCCTGCTACAGCATCCACCCTGTTCATAGCAAAAAGGTTCTTGTAGATATACAGAGAAAGAGTATAATACGTAGACCATATAAACATGGCTCTGTATTTCAAAAAACAGGTTTAAAATAGAAACAGGGAAACATTTTTTTTCTAAGTAAATTTAATCTATTAATAGTGGGAATAAAATTACACCGAAGTCAAAAGCATTGCCCAGACTCATGGCAAATTTTTCATCAAAAAATTAAGAAGACTACCCTCATACGGGGAAACCAGTCTTGAACGTTTAATTTACAGAATTCAAAAATATTACAAAGGTCCAGCACAGTAAAATAATCTAAAAGCAGCCCAATTAAGTGGGCCGCGAAGCAAGAAAAACAAATTAACCAAACTACTCCTCCGGCTCCTCGACGATTCGGCACCATCCTTCGGAAGGTCCAGGATCGCTAGGTGCTACCTCCACAGTCATGCCACCGCTCCCCTCCTGAAGGCCCGAATGCTGGCCAGCTTTTTCTGAGCTCAGACCCGCCGAAGGGGTGCATTGTTCTTCCATTTGGGCCTCCTCACGGAAAACCACAGTAATTGAAGCTATGATTCATGGGCGGTTCAGAGAGCAATCAAAGGAAAAAAGCGCAGTGCACGTCGTGGGAGAAGGTGAAGCTGTGGGGAAATGAGGAGTAGGGGAGCCCATACGGTGGCCAGATTCTAGAACCCGACCCGTCCACTTCTAGTATCTGGATAGCGACCTGTGTGATAATCACTGGACTGGGAAGTCGACTCGGTTGAGGGGCTGGAGGGAGCGCGCAGGGGTTGACCTCTATTGC